>VXBU01002212.1:185627-536704 GCA_013400315.1 Bombycilla garrulus
AGCGGGGTGTCCCGGCTGCGCTCGGGGCCGGCGGGCGGTGACCCCCGTTCCGGGGCCGCCGTGGGGCAGGGGGACCCCGCCGGGGAGGGAGGGCGGAGCAGGGTCCCCCGTTGCGGCGGGTGCCAGCGAGGGCTGCTCGGTGCGGGGCAGAGCCGAAGTGCGCCGTGCCTGGCGGGGCGGGACGGGGTCCGGCAGGACGCGGGTCACCGTGCCGTGGCCGGGGACACAGCGGGACCGTCCTGGCCGGGGTCGCGGCTGGCGGCGTGCGCGGACCGGGCTGCGGCGCTTGTGCCGCTCGCAAAAAGTATCTCTGTAACTCTCCTTTCCCAGGCTTTGTTGTGCAGCCATTGTAATCGTTCTCTTCCTTCACCCGGCCCGCTCTGCTCGTCAGTGTTTATTGTTCCCCGTTCTTCAAATAGGCTGGATGCGGGAGGGAGTTTTAGGGATTAGTTCTGAGATGCAGCCATTAGAAAGGGGGACGCAGCTGTAGGTTGTAATTAACTTGTCAGTTTCCTCTTCGCCCTGTTCGCTTAAAATTTAGGCCAAGCTCTGTTTTTAGTAGGTGCTGTTCAGGACTTTTCGCCTCCGTATGAAAAGTGCGATGTTAACTTCAGAACTCCGGGAGTCTTGGCTCGGCTCCATTGTGTGATTCAGGAGACTCAAGGTGCACATCGTTTTCGGTTTTGTATGGCAAAGGGCTCTTCAGCTTGGGTGTTCTAAGTGTTAATGAAACTGATGCTGTCTTAGACCTGCTGTGAAATCTGCATCAGAAATTCTTCCCTTACTCATTTAAATATGCCTCATACATTTGAATAGAATGCCACAGAGGAGTTTTCCTTATTCTTTCCCCAGTGAGCTACACGCAGAGATAATGCTAATGAATAACCTTAAGGGCACTCTCCCCACTTCTCTGATTTCACGGTAGAGCTTGTTCTGCAGTCCTGTTTAATACTAGAATATGCTGCAGACTACTGATAGTAAAAAAAAAATTGTGTAGTAACTTGGATTAAATGCTATCCTGAATGCACTTCTTGTGATCTCTTTGGTTCTATAATTTTCAAAATTGTGCTTCTAAACATTTTCCTTCACTTTTAAAGTTCAAAAAATTGCAATGAGGTGCCAGCACAAATCAGCATGCTGCTCTTCTTCCAAGAAGCAAGCCTGCTTCTAGTGAGCCAATGACACTAGGTGTCAAAAATGAATTAAAGTGACTTTGCCCCAGCCAGCTTTTTTTACTATCATTACTTTAAAGAATTTTTCTTCTCTTCTGTAAAAGATTCCCTGAACTGAATGTCATCCATGTGAGGCCGTTGGTCAGCTGTACCTGATCTGTAGCAGTAATAGTGGCTTGGAGACTTCTGCAGTTCACGGTATCATTGGCACAATGTCTGGTGATGTGTGAAGCAGGTCAGCAAATGTACCCAGCCGGAAGAAAAGGGTCATGCCCAGATTCCCTGATCTGATTTGCAGTGGAGTCCCCCAAATGGCAGCAGAGCTTGTCTGTGGAGCGATGCTGAGCGCTGGGATCAGCTCTGGCAGAGCAGGGAAGGCAGTCTGTGCAGCTGGTTCCTTCTGGGGCAGCACGTGAGGCTCAGAGGGGAAGTGAGATGGAGCTGCTGCAGGAAGGGTTCTGCTGGCACATGGCCTGTCTAGAGGCACAGTGGGATTGGCCATACAAAGCAGAGCCTTGCCTTTTCCCCCTGAGTTCCAGGCCAGGTCATTGAGCAGCCTGCTCTAGTGGGAGATGTCCCTGCCCGTGGCAGGGGGGTTGGAATGGGATGATCCTTGAGGTCCCTACCAACCCAAATTGTTCTATGAATTCTAGTCATAAGTGTGGTTATTTGTTTTGTTTTCCAACAGGCTGAGAAAAATGCTGGAGTTCTTAAAAAAAAAAACCCACATCAACAAGCTATCTGATGTTGAACGAATCTCTGTGTAATACGACACTTGTATGTGTTTCTTTGACAATGGTGATCAAGGTTGTCTGGATCTAAAGGTATAAGCTCTGTTGTCAGAAATGAGAGATCATTGAAGTTACCTCCAGGGCTGTGTGTTCTTGGTGTGGTCCAGCTGTCAGAAAGGGATAATTAATCAACACTACAAAGAAAGTGTTGGTAGAGATTCCAAAGGAATCTGCTGTGTGTTCTGCTGGGAGTGTTTCTGCTAGCACTACTCTATCACCTCCACAAACACCACGAGCAAAGCTGTCAGAAATGCTCGTGTTTTGCATGGTTGTTAGGTTGCTGAAATAGTTGTGATGCCTAGTATATGGCTTTTTTTTTTTCCTTTACTCTTTTAGATTATATGTCTGTGCTGGCAAAACTTTCTGTGAAATTGCACTATGGCAGGAATTGAACAATTATGAAGTGTTTCTAAAAATACCAGCCTCAAATCATATTCAGTGTTTGGTTGTTTCACTGTATCAATAGTGCACAACTTTTCTAATGACTCTTAATAGCTTATCAGAGTTGATTTTGACAGCCTGGGGCTGGGTTCATAGGGATGGGTGCTTTTATAACAGATCTGGCATAGTGTTTATGGGTGTCAGTGTGAGTGGGAGGTAAAAGCTTAAATAGATGGGGCAACATATGTTCTGCTTTCCTTTCAAGGTTCTCTGCTTTTAGGTTTTTTTTAATTCTCACATCTGTATTGCATTGTCAGAGTACTTACTGGAAATGTTTTTATGGTTTTCTTTTTAGCTATTTGTGATGCAACAGGTTTATTGAAATTGTGATTAGAGCTTTGTGGATAAATTAGAATCCACTGCTGTGGAAGAAACTTTTCTCAGTATATTGGCCGGCCCTAAGCAAAGTGTCTTTGAAAAGCTACAAAGTAATTAAACAATGTTACATTGTAGTCTCTGGGAGCAAAGGCATGCTTTCAGCGGGCATTCAGGGGAATTGAAACATTTTCCAGTTTTATCTGAGTCATTATTAATTACGATTATGAATTTATTCATAATTATGAAGTATTGTGAATTCTTTTAATAAAGCTCTGTCTGTGAGGGCTTTCCACAGCAGGAGGTGTTTTGGGGTGAAAGTGTGCCTATGCCATGTAGTGCAGACAGCCTGTGTCCTGTGTCAGGGGGTTCTGACAAGGGCTCCAGGTGCCTTGGAGACACAGGGAATTGCAATGTGTGACTTGCTGTTGGTGACAGGAGTGTTTCAGGAGTGGATTTCCTGACGATACCTTTTGGATTTTGAGATAGGAAGGGATCTGCTTCAACTCAGCAGGAGCTTTCGACCTTGTGACAAAATTCAAACCTGACTCCTTTAATTGACTTGTGTATTTAAGAAGACTAACTAAGAAAATCTGGGTGAGTGTCCATGTTCAGTGTCCTGTAATGAATTTGATGTCTTCAATGCCTGTTCTGAGAAACTGTTTTCAAGTGAGACAGCTGTACTACTTTTTGAAGAATGCCCCAGCTACTGATTTGTATTATTGATGTTTTTGCTTTAAACTTGCTGTAGGAAATATGTAATTTGATTTCTTTTTGTGGAAACAGTGCTTTGTTAATACTAATGACTATGGTCATATGATTCCTTGGGGCTTTTGTTTTACCTTCTTTGTGACTGATGCAGCTGCTTGGTGGTGTGTTCTGTAGTTGTGAATTGTGAGATTTGCTTGGCAATGCCAGCTATTTTTCTTGGTTTCTTTAATGTGAAATATTTAAAATATGAACAAGCTTATGTACCGGAAAAAGTACAAATGGAAATAGCTTGTCAACAGAACTTTTGCCTTTAAAAAAGTTCTTAGAGCTTTTGCCCTGACTTGTAGTTGCTTAAATTTTGGGTGAAACTTCAGACCTTTCTCCATTTCCTTATTAAGAAGCATCACTTGTAGCATTTGTCCCAAGCCTGCTTGAATTGTCACACTGCACATTTTGCTCTGCCTTTTCAAGGAGGGTGCCCAGACAGTGATGCACATGGAAGGCTGCTGGCAGCAAAGCTGCTGCTGTTCCCTGTGCAGGTGTGGATGGCACCAGAGCAGACTGGGTGGCAGTAGGCAAAGCAGCAGGACTATTTACCCGTGATGTCAGACACTTGCTTTGTCTCTTGCCTCCTGGCACATGGACTTGTTTGTCCTGCCTCTCAGAAGTCTCTTGATTTGCCTGAAGTGGGAGGTGTAAGCTGCTTTGGGACAGAGGTCCTGTCTAAGCTGTTCCACCTTGCAAGAAAAAAACCAGTTGGCACAAAGCTTATGGGAACGTGTTGCGTGCAGCCCATGGTTAAAATGAGGGATGGGGTGATGTGAGTGCCTTGCTCTGAGGACTTAAAAGTATCTGTTCTAACAAATATTGCAGTAGTCAGTTACTTGTCATGTGAGTCCTGTTATGAATGTAAATTTCCATCTTTGCAGGGCAGTGGGGGAAGAACTTGGTTCCTTTTTTCTTGGTGAGGAAAATAAACTTATCAGTCTGTTATTCAGAAATCGCAGACCAGGATTTAGCATCATGACAAGTGAAAACCATGGTGCATGGTAAATGAGCTTAATTCACACCATAACCATCTGGTCAAGTGCAAATTGTTGTGAGGAAGGTGAGGTGCCATGTAATGAAAAAAATCAGCAGAATGAGTGTGAGTGATAATGATTAAATATTAGAGTGAATCTTATAGGTTGAAAAAAGAAAGAATAAATGTGAATTTCAACCTAGTTCCTTTTTCCTGGTTGTTCTTTGGGCTCTCCACGTGAGAGGTGTGTTCTATTTTAAGTTGAATGTGCTCCACATGCATTTGATTTATTGTTGTGAGAACTCTGATTCCTTTGAATAACTGACCTTATCTGATAATGCTAATGGGAGGTATCCAGCAGTATGTTAAGATGATGATTTGAAATACCCAGCAGGTTTTTACTGTACTGGCTTTCTAAAGTTAAAGCTCTGGTTCTGTCATACATGATTGTAGTATGTTTTTTACAATTTAAAATAATTCTGGAAGAAAACAATGCAAAAAATTGATTTTTAAATTTCAAATCTCATCATAAACTTGTTGGGGATTGAAAATGAAGCAGAGTTCACACTCAAACATCAAGATCTGATGCTAGAGGCTTTGGGGACAGTTTGGTGCTGCAGGTTCCTCATCAGATGTGCTCTGGGTGCCTTGTGCCCTGATCTCCTGCTGCAGCTCCCTTGGCAGAGCTAATGCTCGGGTGATTGCAGGATGACTTCTTTCATGCTGCTCAGCTCATGGGAAACTTACCCACTCAGTAATGGTTTTTTATCAGTTTGCTAACTCACCCTGTGGCTACACCTTGCTGTTGCTCTCGCAGGTAGAGGCAGGAATCGCGGCAGGAGGTGAGAGGAGGGGAAGCAGTTTTTGTAGACTGCTCCCACCTCAAACTTGTCACGTCTCCAGATGCCTTTAAAGAGCTTTTCCTGGGATTGCTGCTCTCCACTTAGCTTTCCACCTGTGATCCATGTAATGCTTAAATTCATGTTTTCAGGTAAATATTTGTATTAAAGCAGAAATTCTACACTGCATTAAGGAAAGGGCAAAACTTCTCAGTTCTGGAGGATTCAAACCCTGCCCTGAGTCCTGTTGAAAGATACGTGGCCAAGAGGAAGAAATGGGTTGCTCTTCTGCCTTGTCAACTTTTGGCTTCTCAGTGCCTGACTCTCAACCAGTTTCAGTGTTACAAAACACATGGTTCTGGGCAAGTTTACGGCTGCCCACAGTTTTTGAATAGAATTGAGGAAGTGAGTAGCACATCCGTTATTTGAAGAAAGCTGTGAGCAGCACTAGAATCCTACAGACGTGGGCATGTGTTCTGTACATGTATTTATTCTTTTTTTTGGAAGCTGATTATCCACCATGGTACCAGAATTGCAGACTTGTGTTAATAGTTTATGCCTACCGCTCCCCCGTCATCTTTCAGCTCAGTGTTAGTAACTTTTTAAATAGTAGCAACTACAACTTACAAAAAACATGTGAAGTTGTATTGCTGAGACTTATTCACAACTGTATTTTATTGCCTGTTTATGTTGGAAGCTGTTAACAGTAACAGTGTTACCAGCTTTTCTCTCCTCAGTGTTGAATTTAAAATATAGCAATGATTTTATGGTTTCAAATTTAATCTAGGCTCTTGTGTTTGCTGTTCTAAGCAAAGCTTGTTTTTATACAGTGGAATTAAAGTATTTCCACCAGGGTGCATGTCCTATGAGACTTACAAACAAAAGACTTTGCAGGCTTACACATTGAAGCTGGAAATTTGAAATTAAACACAAACTACAAAGGAAATGAAGGGTAAATCTAGATAAGACAGCAATATTGAATTTACCAGGTTGGTTGAGCTGCCTTATGCTGCTCCCTTGGTGGCTCTGCAAACCTGGCTCTTCTGGCTGCTCACACTTGTCATGGGAAAGTAAATGTGCCAGCATTCACTGTCTCTGTTCCTTATTAGGCTTGGGCAGTACCAAACACTGACATCTGTAATGATAAAAGGACTATTGTGGAGTTTTGTGATCCAAGTGAGGCTTGGTATCATATTTTACCCCTGAGACTGAGAATTTTGTCTTTAATGTCCAAACAGAGTTCTGTCATTTCAGGATAAGAGTAGTGAGATGATCATGTTATCACCTGTCTTGGTAGAAGTGTTGTTGTTAACTCATCACTTATCTCAGTGATGTTGGTGGTATCACTTGCTACAAGAGAGCCTGGCCTGTATCTTTTCTAATCTTTTTCAGGAATGGTTTAGTACCTAGTCTTAATGTAAATTTTGATATGTGGAGGAGTTTTGCTGTGAGGCTCTAAATGAACAACTCCCCCTAGCACTTCCCTTTAGCAAGAAAGTAGGCACTCTGTGATTTTGTGTTCCTAATGAAATTCCTTTTTATTTTTTTTTTTTTGTAGTGTTCCAGCTGGTGTGTCTACCTGATGATAATTAAGAGCCACAGTGATGCACCAAGACTTTATGATAGTGCCTCCCATGTCCAGAACAAAAAGGCAGTTTCTGTTCCCAAATTTTGTTCTGGTGCTGTAGTCTTCCACTGGTTATTTTTCTGGTGTTTGGTGGCAGTGGGTGGGGTTGAGTAGGACTGTGTAAAGGAACAGTTGTAATTGTTGGTAGCACCTTAGAAAGCAAGCAGTCTAGCCTGAGGTGGTAATAACATTTTTCTCTTTCTTGTAGCCTTAAGGGGATGTGGTGGACTTTACCAGCATCTCTTGCCTTCCTCCAGGGACAGGGGTTTGTGTAAAGTGTTATTGTGGGCACTCACATGACTCTCCTGGCTTGTGGAGCTCCAAGTTGTCTTTTCTGAGAGAAAGGGCTGAGCAGATGTACACTGGACTTGCCCTCCTCTTAAAGTTGATTTCTTCAGTGGTGATGAGTGTGCCAAATGCCCTGGCTTCCTTTGGGATGACAGCAGGGATTTCTTGTCTGCTGCTGGCATTCTCTTGCTGTTGGCTATCATTCCTAGTTTGTAGGAGGAGAAAATATTTCAGTAAGGGGGTTGTAAACCATACCTCTGGCAGCTTAGACATTTATGTGAGCTCTGCTGCAGGATGTCAACCAAAATAAGCTGGAGTGGTTTAAACAGCCTAAATAATCACTCTTTGTATTGGTTGATCCTAAGTAAATAGGTTAGAAAGTACTTAAGAGCAGCTCAGCTGGAGCCTTATGGCAGAGAGCAGGGACAAGCAGCCAAGGGTGCTGAGCTCTTCCATGGCACAGCTGTTCCTAGAGGAGGAGATGCAAACCCAGGGCAGAGGTTCACAAGCTAGAGGGCTGCTTGTGGCTTCTCCCTGCAAATAACCCTGCAATTACAGCTGGAATAAGAAAATCCCACTTCATCATCCTCATGGGGAATGAGTGTATTTTCTGGTTGGGCTGGAATGATCTGCTGGTGTGGAGTGAAAGAAGTGAGTGAATTTAGACATATTTCATGTGGAAGCAGAGGATGGCAGTGCTGGCACCCTTCTGACGGTGCTGCCAGGTGCCAGGGACGTGGTGTGGGGCTGCTGTGCAGCAGTGTCTCATCTTCCCCACGTGTGTACAGAAGAGTCCATGTTATGGTTGTAACCAGCTCCCACTACTAGTTCAGATTGCTTATTCATTAGTAAAATTAATGTGAGGAGGGAGTTGGGATGCAAAATGTGAATGTGCGAGGTAAGCGGTTGCATGATAACACTTTATGGTCCTAAACAAGGAGTCAGGAATAAATAATGGCAGAAAAAGAAATGGGAGAAGGAAAAAAAATGAATGGGTCAGAGGAGAAAATGCTATCTTTGTATTGACTTGATTGCTTCAGTGCCGTCCCAGATGTGTGACAAGTCTGACATTGTTTGAGATTTTCATTACTGAGAGCCTTTCACAAGGCCCTGCAGTGTGTGCTGGTGTGTGTCACTGGAACAGCCTGACACGGCTCTGCTGCTCTGCAGGTTGGGCAAAATGCGCTCAGAGGGGATGGGGGCAGCTGGATCTTACTCCTGGTTTTAAAGAGAGTAAGAAATCACCAGAAACTACTTCCTAACTTCATGTATTTCTGGCCTTCTTCACCAAAAGAAGCTGTGTGAGAGGCTTCCTGGGTGAATTGTCTGTGTCATTCCTGACACAATGGTATTTTAGTTCTGGAACTTGAGTCATTCTGATTGCTGCCATCCATAGCTATGCGTATATAAAAGCAAAATAATTTGACACATTTTAAGGAGGAGTATCAAAAGCTTCATTAAATAAGGCTATGCCATAGCCTCTCATCTTTAGGTAAACCCTTTGTTTTGGTTAAGTTTAAATGTCCCATAGTGCTTCTGGTCCATTATTACTGGTTCACCTGCACTTTCCTGTGTGATTTTGTTGTTAGTATTGCTTTATTGTTTTAACTGGATGAATAATTTGATTGGCAAGGGCTTATTGAAAAAATACAGTTCATTCATTGAGTTATGGAAGTGACCCTCACTTACTGGTGCTAGCAGTGTGAGAATATGGCCTGCCAAGAGCAATGTTTTTGGTTTTTTCATTTCTGAGAAGAAATGCAGCAGAAATGAAAGCCAGTAGCATTATTGCCAGCATATCTTCACTCTGCTTTATGTTAGAATGAATTAAAAAAATTAATACCAGTGCAAAAAACAGCACTGTTGTTTGCTCCTTGTGTTTTGGGGTAACTGTCTGCTGTTTTCCTTTCGATTGGTTGTGCTATATTTTCAGCATTAAAAGAAATGCAGTGTCCCCTCCTAAATCCCTCCATCCTGTTGTTCATAGCTGTAAGATGACTTTTCACTGTGACTTTGTGCTATTTCAGCTCTGCTATGACTGCTGCTCTCTGTCCAAGCCCAGCCAGAGCTTCCTGCTGTGGTAACAGCTGCTGAGGGGAATTTGTGAGAAGGGGGCTTGGCTTGGGATCACAGTGCAAGGTATTACTTCTGCTAGGACTTGTGTACCTCCTGTGGCTTGTGTGCATTTAGTGATTGGCATGAAATGGTGGCTGTGATTCTGAGACAGTGACTGCCTGAGTGGCTTCAAAGCAAAAATTAGATCTGACTTTGTTTCTTCTGCACTGCTGTTGAAATTTATTTTTATGTGGAGCTGTGATCTTGTGGGATTCTGTATGAAATATTCCATACACATGGAAAAGAGCAGGATGCTGCAAATTTTTAGTGAGTTATTTGAACTTTCCCTTCAGGCAAAAAGTGGGGCTATCCAATTTTCCACTCACACTGGAGACAGAGCTCAAAGGGCTGCAGAAGCCAGTAGTTAACTCTGTTGGAGATGCTCTACCCCGCAGTTCTTTAAAATAACTCCTACAGTGGATAATAGTGTGCAAACGTGTGTGACAATTTTTTTCTCTTCCCAAACCTTATTCTAGATGTCAAAATTAACCCGGACTACTTGGGAATGGCGAAACATAGCCCTGGGATCCTGCCATGAACAGTAAGAAAGTTGAGATACTTTGTGTATGCAAATAATTTTCTTTTAGCGATTAAACCCCAGTGAAACCTTTCCTGTTCAATTAGCACAACCAGGCAACACATTGTGCAGCTGTGGAGGTGCTCCCAGCTTTCCAGGCAGTAAAGAGGCAGCACAGTAGCTCAGAGGGGTGGATCAGCAGGGGAACATTCTTTGGGAAATGGCATTGGAGGTGGGAAGCTGCTATGGGTGGTGCTTTAGGAAATTACTGAGGTGGTAGCTGAAGGATGCTTTCCTGTAATGTGCAATTATATTGTGAGACTCCATTGTTACCCAGTGTATAATTATATCAAGACTTCATTGTCATGGGATCTCTTGAGTGCAAGTTAGATTGAAATGTGATTAGGCAAATTAATGAGAGAAAAAAGTGAGTTTTGAAGTGCTCAGGGCTGAATTCCAGATGCAATTTGTGGAAGTCCCTAACACCCTGGCAGAGGGAAGCTGCCAGAAGGCAGTGTCCTTTCACTGGCACTGCTCCTGAATCAGCTACTGTTAGCCAGGTAGCCTGGCTGATAGGTCCTCAGTCTGAGCTTTCCTGGCTAACTTTTGTGTGGTGCTTTTATTATATGAAATTTAGTGTGTAACAGAAGTTGATTAAACAGTTCATGTAGCCAGGAATCCAAGATAGCTTTAAAGATTCTTGAGCGTTAATCAAAATATTCAGATATTTTAGTGTTGTTGGTAGTCTGAGCCTTCCTAGTTTGAAGGATACGTAAATATTCATGTGTGTACATGCTCTGTATTCTTTACATAGCCTTTTCCAGATGTTGCAGTAGACATCCTTTAATTAACACATTGAAAATTATTCTGATTAATTTTCTCAGTACGAAATAGATGACTTGAGAGACTGTGTGGGTGAGTAACATGTTTGTAAAGTGTCAACGGTGTCTGCAGGAAACTTACACAATTTGTCAGCCTTCACTGGGACAGAAATGAGAAGGCTATTGTATTGTTACATACAATAATTTGGATATAGTCCATTGGAAATGTACATTTCTTGAAAACTCCTGTAATCTAAAGTCTTCACAGCAGCATAAATACTTAGCATGCAAATGTTCAAATGAAAAAATATTTTATTTTCTTTTGTAGGACTCTGATCATGTCATGTTTAATTCTGCTGAGGGAGCAGTTTTTTCCTAAGGGCTTTCAAAAGCTGGATTATATACTTGGGATGTTAGCCACTGCTAATATCTCAAAAATATCATGACTCTCTTTTCATGAACAAACTAAAATTGTTAAATTCTTGTAGATCAAATCAGAGCGTTATGGTCTTTATTAGGAGAGCTGGTAAAGACACAGGAAGCTTAGTGCTTTGTACAAAGTAGGATATGTAACTCAAGCAGATTCTGCTAAGACTGATTACTTTTGACTTCCTGAGAAGTTTGTTCAGCTTACCTGAAAAAGTGAAATGTACACATTTGTAGAATATTAAATAGCTTTGAAATCTTTCCAGAATGCAGCTAAAGCTTCAGTTTACTTTTTCTGATTGTGGATTGACTGAGCTCACAATTTAAGCTGTGCTGCTCAGGAGTAAAACATTCCTTCATTTTTTAACTGTCTTATTTAGCAAATTCACTGTTTTAGAGGTTGGGATGTCTACAGTGATCCTGTTTTGCTTTTTTTTGTTCCCTGCCAATCAGTTAAATAAATGTTGTGTGGCTTCTCTTCTGGCTTTTCTTTCAAGGTGGTTATTGGAGCCAAAAAAGCTGGACTGCTGTTGCACTGTGTTCAAGAACCTTGTGTTTGGGAGGTTCTTAATGTCCATTTCTAGCACAAGTATCATCAGAAATCCAAATCTCATTTTGCTTTTAAAGCTGTTGTGTTAGAAAACATCCATGTGCCACTAACTAAGGCTGAATGACCAACATGTGAAGCACATCTTGCTCAGCCCCCATGTAATTTGTGAGGCTTATGATAATGCAGTGAGTGGTGTGAGCTGTGTTGGGTTCTGGGTGCATTTCTGTGACCTAGTGTGTCCTGAATTGTCAATTCAGTGCTTGTGCCATTTCAAGGTCTGCTCAAAATAGCTTTAAAATGAAAATAAAGGAAAACTAATGACCTTAAGTTGATCTGCAACCTGGTGTTCCTTAGCTTCCCCGGTAACAGCACTGCAAAATCAGGAAGCTTGCTGACAGTGATTGGTGTTGGAGTTCATACTGGCTAACTTGATCTAGGAGCGTTTTTCTCAGGCATTTATTTTTCTTCTCCCAAGGATGTAGCTTGGGAGAAGCCTCTGGATAAAGGACATTTTTGATGGAAGTAGCAGCAGGTGGGAAGACTTAGAATTCAGTGGGAAGGAATTCCAAGGCAGCTTGTCGTAAGGATGCTTGAATGGTAGCAATAAGGAAATACCAAGGATTCAGTTTCTCAGTAATGCAGGTGGTTCTGATACTCTGGTATGTGATCTAGGAGAGGGTGCCAAAAGGCTTTACAGCAGAAAATGGGCTTTAATGTTCTGAGCTTTTATTGCCAGGTAATGTATCTATCAGTGTGTATATATATATATATAGTCAATATCAATATACTGACTATCCAGGAGTCACTTGTGAAGACTGGAAGATTTCAGTGTGCTGAAGTGTATGTGGATTGTTTTACTGGGAAACTTCACAGGCTTTTACTTCCTGTTTTTATCACTTGTTTCCAGTCTGATTGGTCTTTTCGTTAACGGTTCCAGAGTAGCAGTTGGTGCCTCTCAGTATGTGACACAGACTGTCCAGAACAGAGCTCCTGGCAAATGGAAGCAATCCATGGAGGGTAGGACTCCTAACTTTGTACTGTCAGCACTCTGGGGACAGATTAAAAACCTTCCTCAGTAATGAGCACAGAGGCAGAAGCTCACATTGCCTTTAGGAGAGGGGTGGCATGGCAGCTGGATGTGGGTGAACAGCAGGAGTTCCGGGCACTGTCACTGGTAGGGCCTTCTCTGCGTTGTGGCTGTAGGAGCAGCAATAGGAGGACAACAGCATTTTGGGCAGCTGCCACTGAGAGAGCATCTGGGTGCTGTGCACAGCTCTGAACAATGCTTGGAGCTGCAGCTGGGGGCGACACCAGGGTGCAGATGTTTGAGCCAAGGGCAAAAGAGAGAGCAGTGCTGCTGTCCAGGAACAGAGCTGATGTCAACCCGGGTGAGTCACTGACCTGTCAGGTCACGGTGGCTCTGGCAGGCAGCTGGCTTGTCTCAGCTTGCTTTCTTGTGTTTTGAGGCACTGGTCCCTGCTGCATCCTTGTCCCCTCTCTGTGCTGGCAGCTTAGACTCGCTGTCACTGTGGTGTGTCATCTGCAGCCTGTTCCTTGTCCCCCTCTCTTTGGTCCCAGGCTGGGATTGCTGTGTGAGGAGATGATCTTGTTAGGGCTCAAGGGAATGGGAGAGAAGTCCATTCATTCCTCAGGACTGGATGATGCTGTGCTGCAATTGCTGAAGCTCCCAGTGTTGAGAGTATAGTATAAGGGCATCCAACCTAGATGTGTTAGGCTTAGCACAGCTATTCAATATAACACAGCATTTTTTTCTTGCCTATGGTGCCATTTTAAACTGCAGGTGTTTTACTTAGGCGTGATTTATACGTGGTGTGTTAATGACTCGATCTGCTTCAGGGAACTGTTTTCTCTTTCTGTGTGAATGAAATACTACACCAAGAAGCTTGGGGTTTTTTAATACCCGAAGTATTACTGAAGACTTCTAAGCTTGTGTGAGCATGCTGAAGCTTGTTTCATTTTGTGTTCCTAAAATAGGTTGCATAAAATTATTATCAAACATATTTTTAAAGTATATTAATGAAGGCCATTCTGTAACTGCAGTTGACAAGCATGGTAGCACTGCTTTTAGTGGGTAAGACTTTTTCACTATTGCAGAATTTCCATTAGGATAAGATCTGTTCTGCTATCTAGAGTTGAATTTCCACTGTTGGCTTCCTTTATGATACTGAGTTTTTCAAAATGCAGCACTTTGTCTGACTGAAACTAATTAGTAACTTCAGTTGTATTTTCTGGTGTCTAAAATATGGGGTTTCTTTTGTGTCTGGACTTGATTTTTATGGAAAATGTTTAAGTATTTATAGACTTATGGTTTGTGGGTGGAAGTTAGTGAATTATTCTACTTGGTAGTGATTATCAGGTGATAGCTGATATAGGTTAATGCTGCTCCTGAGTAATGCAACTCTGATGCCTGTTATAAAAACTGAGAGGCTGTGCTGTTCTCCAGAAATATGTATGAAGTTCATGCTGAAAACTGCCCACATCAGGCTGGTCTGCATATGACTTCTAAGATGACAATACTTTTTTAGGCATATATTCTGTGTTTAGAGGGAGATTCTCTTATTATTACTTATTTAGAGATTAAAGCCATTCTTTTAAGAGTCTAGTTCAGTGTCAGATTTAATCAGTTGCTGCTGGAAGGGACAGTGCTGCTTCCTTCTTTCTCTGCACAGTGGGAGCTGGGGATTTGTGGCACCTCGCTGTCCCTGTGGTGGGAGGCAGCACTGGCTGTGCTGGCACTGCTGGTCCCCTGGCAGCTGTTTGCTGTGGGCTTGTGCAGCTGGGCGCTGTGGTGGGCAAGCGGTGTTTGGGTGAAACTAAGTGACCTGGGACTGTGGCCCTCAGTGGTTCCCAAGTGAGAATTCAGCCTCTTGCTCCCTTGGGTTTCACGAGCATTCTGTTTTTCAGCAGCTGTGTTTTGTTAGTTTTTGATTCAGGTCATCTGCTGTGCTGGAGGAAGGAAGGACTGTCTTACCAGTGTAGGTCAGGCTCCATCCGAGCATCTGCTTTGTGATTTCTGAGAATCATTTAAAACCAACTTGCCTCCTGTAGCAATGATGTTTGCTGAGGTCTGGCCTCTGACCTGACGAGTGTTTCTCGTGTTCTCTGGATGCGTGGACTTGTTCATCTAATGGTTTCCTAGGCTGTGCCCTGCACACTTGGTCACTCCTTGGCACGTCTTGTGTCACTAAGCTGCTGTTGTTTCTGAAGAGCTGGCTGTAACTGATACAAGTAACCTACATAAGCAGGGTGCACTATCAACCCTGAATAATCTAGAGTTTCCTGACAGATGAATTACAGGCATAAAAATAAATTTCACAGGTTATCTGCCATGTGAATTGCATTCAGTGGCATATGACAATGCATGTAGTGTGTTTGCTTTATGGAGCTGGAACTAGAAGTAGTTTAACTTCTCAGGAATGCTCAACAATTTACAGAGGTATCAACCATACCTCTTTTAAGTTACCTTCCTGTATTCAGGCTGAAGGTGGTTAGAACAAATGGTTTATATAGGAAATGAATCTTTATTCATTAATATATGTACATTTTGCATTTCTGAAAGAATGATGGCAAAATATATCAGCAGCTACAAGAGCAAACCCTGCAAACCAGAGACCTCAGGACCTTGCACAGTAGTGAGACATTCAGCTCCTGGCAGGGAGATGCAAGTTTGTGCTGGTGATCAGATTTGTCCTTTCTGTGGCAGAGGTATAAGCAGAGGTGTGAATTTCTGATATTTATATCTGGGAATGTAGAATCAACACTGAGGATGATAAAAGCACTATTGTTAAAGATGAAAGTTAACTAAAATTTTTCTGAGTATGAAAAATTCTACTTTAACATGCAATTTTTTGATCCCTTAATGCTGTTGTGTAATGTATTGGTCTCATTAGAGAAGGCTGTGTAATGTCCATGAGATGGTGAAACAAGGACTGAGACTTAAGCACCCATCCTATTTGCAGTAACCACACCACACATCACATAGGATTTCACAAATAAGGGAGCAATGATGGGGAGAAAGCTCAGGTGATGTGGCACTTTCTGAATGCTAGTTTTGTGATGGAGGTTGGATAAAACCATCCCATTTACTCAGCAGACTTCTTTAACAGAGAAAAACCTAGAGTTTATTTGAAACAAGAGGATGTCCTGAGGTGTAGCAACACCAAGAGTTAAAAACCACTTTATTCTGCCAGCTGCTGTAGTGTCAGTGGGAGGGAGTGGGCAAGTGAGGTGCTGTTAAACAATTCTGTTTGATGCTGTCTCAGTTGTGGCATGTTTAAAGTATTGCAAAGCACACACTGAATTTATAATTCATGCTTACAAATACTGTGTGCTATTTCCTTCCACTAAATGTCTAAGTCTGCTTTAGCAAAATAAGATTTTAGACAGGCTCTTAAATTAGGAAAGCTTGTGTCTACTCTCTGAAGTCAAAATTGTATTTGTCATGGTAGAGCAATTGAAGGGGAGAGGATGATTTGCAGAAGCTTTTATTTTCTGTTATATATAAACTGCCACTGTCATCTTATCTAAAAATTTGCTTTTTTATCTTAAAAGTATTGACTAAGGAAAAGGAATTTCTTCTTTGGGCTGTGAATTAATAGCACATTGCTTTTAAGAAATACCCAATGCATACATCTCCTAAGTTTTTATCCTTCAGTTATGTTTATAAATGTAAAATATATGAAAGACCAAAAATCTGAAGTGTGTCTCTTTTCAGGGGTATTACACAGTTTATATTTTGCAATGTTTGGTAATAAATAAATGTCAGCAAATAGAAATGTTACAACTTTTTCACAGCCCCTTCAAGTGGAGGTATGACTTCACAAGCCAGAATGTAGTCTTTCATTTTGGTTAAAGGCTGTAAGATCCATACTCTTGAGACATATTAAAAAATGAACTAGAAGGTTTTTTATCAACTGTATTAGATCTTAGAAATGGAAGTCATTAAGATTTTGGCCTCTTCTATACAAATTAATGTGATTACATCTTGCTTATAAATAATTTGAGCTGTTTCTCTCTCTTAAAAGGTGGCTTTAATGAGTCACAGCTTCAATTTTAGTAAATTGTTCATGGGATAGGCAGGCTCAGGAACAACTGGGTTAAACCAAGAGATTATTTGAAAAATCTAGGGCATGTGCTCTCCGTTCACTTGATTAGTTTTCATAATTCATCCTTGTTTCCACAGCAAAGAGCAGCCTAATGCATGCAAACAAGAGGCACTTTTCTTGCTTTTATACTCCTTCATCTCTGTAATTTTACCAGAGAAAGTAAGTGAAACGGGGAAACAGATAGATTGTGTGTGAGTTTGGAACAAATCTTGGTTTGTTTTGTAAAAATCCTTGGGATTGGAGAGACAGGTGCTGTTTGGGGATGTCTGTCTGTGACTCTGCTTCAGTTCTTTTCTGTTTGACTACAGGTGCATGAAGAACAGAGGAGATATTTCCGCTTGTCAGAGATGATGTGGAGAGACTCTTTGTGAGTAACTGACGTGTGTTTTCTAAAAACCCCAAAATGCTAATGTGGGAATTAATTAATTTGTTGGTTTTTTTTATTCTCTAACTTAGAATAACTGTGCCATTTGTCTAACAGTTTCATTTGGGTCTGGAAAGGTGTGAGTGTAGAGCCCTTCATGGGAACCGTGGACAAAGCTCATCGTTGAAGGAAGGAGCTGGAGGACAGAGCAATGTGTGGTTTCAAAAGTGATTAAGCACAGTGCTTCACTTGTCTGTAGTGATCAGTCTACCAAAGGCTTTTACTGTTGGCTGCTGGAAATGTTCTAACAGCAGTAAAACCCCTGGCATGGTGGGTGTGGGGAGCCTTTAGCAGGGTTAACTTGTTACTTATAGAAGCTTATTCTGCATGGCAGCTTCTTAACACTTTATTGTCTGGTCCAGTTTTGGATGGCAAGTCTGCTCCAGCTGCTGCAAAGATGATGGGAATAGGAGCAGTTGGTGGAAGCTTTCCTGAAAGTTTTCAGTTCTGTCTGCTGGAATAAACAGCAGTATTCAGGAATCAAGCACTTCTAAAATATTACAGGAAAGGGAGAACCTCCATGATGGAATGTAACTGTACCTAAATAAGTACTTAAAGGATTTGCCTTTGTGGAGACAAGGTCGTTTTTAGAGAGCTCAATTAGATGATGCAATGTCTTATTTTTCAGACGGATTCCATAAAAATGCTGTGCTTTTAGTGCTGTAGGCTCCTCAGCCAGTTCATTCCTTTGGAGTAATTAGTCCCAGTGTTTCCTTTTTTTTGCCAGATTTCCAGTAACAGTTGTGAATTAAAGCAGCATGTTATTTTAGGATTTTCCATTATAGTCTTTGTGCTTTTTTTTTTTTTGGTGTAAGTATTATATGAGTAATGTGGTCTTGAGTGCTTTCTTTTAAACCATAAACTTTGATACTCTGGAGCTGCTGCTTTGTTCTAATGATAATTATCTAGGAGAATGGTGCCTTTGTGGACAACTACAGTGCTTTACTTGGCAAGAAACCTCAAGTTAGAGAAGAACTGCTCTTACCTCAGGCACCTTGATTTCTAAAGTTTCCTATGTTTGTAGCATTAAAGCTACAAAGTGTAAATTTTTTCTTTGTTCTTTTCTTAAATTGAAGGAGAGTTCTTTTATTACGATAGACTAGCAATTGCTTCAACTCCTAGGTAGGAACCAGTTTGGATTCCTACACGTGATTTGCCTTTCTTGTTACCTAGATCTAAGGGAAAGGTTAAATGGTTTTAGACTTCCCTCTCCTGGAGCCTTTTGGATGTTTTCATGGGCACGGTTTTGTGATTTGTTTGGTAACTAATCTAAAAAAAGTCACTATTGCTTAATGTCCTCATTCTTGTTTGGCATCTGCAAATAGTGCCTGATTTGAAGGCCTGTCTTGCTTTCACTCAAGAGAAAATCAGCTTAAAGATAATGTTGGCTTGTAGTCATCTTTCCCTTGGCTTCTTGCAGGCTCTGCTTGCTGGTTCAGGAAGGCTGTGTGAGGATTTCTTTATAACAATCTCCTGGCCAGATGCTGCATTCTTTATGAGGCAGCAGGAGAAATCCTTGTCCTGTTCCAGCTGACTTACCCAGGAGATAGTGTTGATTTGATTTACTCTGTTGCGTTGGGATGTCTTGTGGACAAAGTCTGTGAAGTCCTAGCTGCAGTTGGCTGAGTAGCAATGATAATATGCAATATTCTTCATTATTTCATTATTTTTAAAGCAAGATCTCTTTAATATTATTTGCTTAATAAAATTGGAACCTGAAAGATTGATTTTTTTTTTAATTAAACAAGAAGTTTGGGTACAAATGTTCCCAGTCTATGTACCTTGAAGTGTTCTTAGGGTGATGCTACAGTTATTGATAATACATACATTTTTCCTGGAGCTTATTCACAGATGTTGCCTATATTTTAGTGAGGTCATTTACAGAAAAGACTTTCTGTAAAGTAACACTTTTTTTCTGAAGCTAGCATTTAATTTTTACAGATGGTTGCTGTTAAGGACCTTAGAGTTGCACAGCAGTCAGCTTTTCATGGTGTTCAGCCCTGGGCTGGGTGAGGTTGTGCTCTGATACTTGAGTGGATGAGGCTCACAGCCAGTGACACCCACCATGAAGAGTGTTTTGGGATTTACCTACATTAATATTCCTCTGTGTCAGCATTACTAGCTGCAATAACAGGTAATATCTTTGTGGACAGGTTCATTAGGTCTTACAGCATTATTGCAAGGGTGAATGTGTGCAAAATACAATGGGATAAGTTGAGAATTGAATTTAAGTTTTTGTGCAGGATGGAGCTGAAGGAACTGGTTCTTTTTCCAATTCTCCATGATCATAACCTTGGCTTTAACCTTTACGCTGTAATATCTTGAGAAGTATTTATCCAGTTTGTGAGCTATATAAAGGAAATTGCTATTTGCCTGTTGCCATTGTTCTTTTTGTGGTTATTTCTGTTTGCTTGATGTGTAGAATTTCTGGTGAAAAATGGAAAAACATTTTACCTCTTTGAATGTTCAAACAGCAGATTTTAAAGGGCTTGAAATATATATTGCAACTGAGTCCATTATGTTAAAATATGGCTTTGCTACTAAAGAACAAATGCACAATAAAATCTTTTTCATTTTCATGTAGCATTGATTCCTAGATTAATAAACTTCAGAAATATCAATTCTTAAGTGTGGTGGATAATATTTAACATGTAGTCCAACCAAAATGCAGGCACACACAGTGTTCCCAGTGCGGATTTTTTTCCGGATATGCTGAATGAGGGTGCCTTGTTCTACTTGACATCTGCCCATTTCTGAGTGAGTCTAATTTGTACCACAGTCAGAGGTACTCGAGCTGTGCCCTTGGCAGTCAGTAGATCAGGGGTGTATGTGACAAGTTGGACACTGAAGGGACATGCTGTATCTAAGCTATTCAGTTTCTTCATGAATGGACTGATTAATATGTTCTGTTGGCCTTTCCTCTCTGTAATCACATGAAGCTTTATGCTCTTAAAATAATTGACAGTCAGCAGCTGGTTCCATACCAGGATTTTTTTCACTTGGGAGTGAAGAAAAAGTGGGATCCAAATTCATGGTCGTGGTGTCTTTGTGAAGACAATACAGGTTTTTCTTTCACTTTGCTGGATTTCTTACATACAGTTTTTTTCCTGCATGCAATGCTTATCTAATCAACCTTTTGTCAGCAGAGTTTATTTCATCACTGTGGATTTATTAAGTGTAGGTGATAATGAATGAGCTTTAATATGCTGAAATTGTAGCCACAGGTGACTTATGTCAGGTAAAGGCTTTATGAGGGTTGGAAAGTGCAGATGAAATGCAAGTCCTTTACAGAATGCCGAGGAGATGGGAAATCTCTAAGTTCACAAACATTTTAAGAACACATCTAAATTTAATAGGTTAGATGCTTTTGGGCTGGCTAATAATAATTTGATTAATTTCACCATAGATATGTGAGTTTAAATTTGGCTAATTATGCAAATCCAGGCATGAAAAAGTTGATCATCTGTCTTAAAACATTTAATTCACATTAATAATTCATTTAATACACATACCTCAGCATTGTAAAAATTCTGCTCTCTGCTACTTTATGTTCAGAGCAGTGGTTTAAGGTTTTCCTTGCACAGAGCCCTGACCTGAGTTCACCTGCTGCATGTGGAGATGGGGGAGTTTCAGGTGCCTGCCCCGTTTGAGGTGAGGTGTTGGTGGGAAGAGCTTCTGTCCCTGCTCTGTGTGAGGCTGCAGCAGGCTGAGCTGCTCGCTTGGACACAAGGCACAGGATGGAGGCAGTGTCATCTTCTAGGCCATTAATATGGACTGAAAAGCTCATTGGGAGCAGAAACCTTAGAGATAATGTGAAAAGAGAGGAGGACCCTCAGATGACTTGTGGCAGACACGAGATCGTGGATTCAAATTTCCATACAAGTGCGTTCCAGCTATGTATTGTCCTATATCCCCCTTAGTATAATGGGCAGATCTACTTTTAAACTTAAGCTACATAAATCTTTATGTAAAATGCGACCCTGTCTGCTTTGAAATTTTACAATGGTTCTGGTATTGTCAGACTTGTCCCTCTTGGAGTTCAGTTTAGGAATTGGCCCCTAACTGCCAAGAGAGGGATTGACTTGAGAGCCAAGATGCAAGTGTACTTCTTAGGCAGTGAAATAATCCTGTTCAGCTTGGGAGCACAGAAGCACAGTTGTGTTCCTGAAAATGTTATGCAGGGGTTGAAATTGCTGAATGGTTTTGAGATTATGGATTAGATTTCATTAAGACTGTAGAAGGATTTTCCTTTCTCCAAGTAACAGCACAAGAGGTTTATTTTGCTGTTATATAATGTCTTATTAAAGGTTGCAGTGGCTATGCAGTAAAGCAGTTTGTGTTCTGATCTGGTATAAGTGCCCTTCTGAGTTGGTTTGGGAAGGGTTTTAGGATGGTGAGGACAAACAATAGATCTTTTTGAGCTTTACTCTCTACACATTGGTAATATGTCCTTTGCTGGGTTTCCTCCTGCTTTCCAGGGTGTATTTTTTACAAGCCAGGTGTTTATGCTGCTTTAGCAGTGTTCTGTGTGCTGTACAAGCTAATTTTGCAGTCGAATGGTTTACATAAAACAAGAATTACTTGCACTGATTTAAAATATGGTTTTCTATTATGGAGTTCACTGTAGTGAATCCTGTTCCATTAGTCTCACTTCCTTTTTAGTGTACGTGGCTTACCTGGAATTTGCTGCTTGTAAATGGCATTTCAGGAAGTCTGAACTGATCCAACACATGCTTACTTTGCCTACAGCTGAATTTCAATGAACTCTTCAGTGCAATATAAAGTGTGGGGTTTTTTGGCTTTTATTTATTAACGAAGCTTCCTTAAAATTTAGTCTTTGGACAGTTTTGCACCACTTATTAAAATTTGCTTTTGCTTTAAGGAGCCAAACTGAATAGCTTTGTTGTTGTTTTTTTTTTCTTTTTGTAATAAGGAGCAGTGTCATAGTATTTTCAGTTAAAGAGAAAAAGCCATGGGAAACATTTTCTAAATTGTTGTCTGATGCCCTCTTTAATCCTCTCTCCTAAGCAGCCCTGACTCATGTGGGAACAGCCTCTGATGGGAAGGCCTGAGTCTCTGCTGTTACTGTGCTAGCAGAGTGCTCTGCGGTCAGCTTGCACTCCTTGTCACGGTTCGTTTTGGTGGCTTTTGATCAGAGGTTACCGAGATTTTGCAATGGGATTGCAAGAGGCAATGTTTTACCTCAACAATTACTGCTTAATTACACTTTTAATTCTGTGCCTGTGCTGTGTCAGCCTGGAGCTCCCAATTCTTGCTCTAAGAGCTTGTGGATTGTCTGGGGATCTGTGGAAAATCAACTTGAGTGCCTAAGAAATGATAATTGCCATAAATCATCACTCTGAGTGCTGATTGCCATGTGCCATTGCCAGCTTGGTGTTGTTTTGAAGGAGAAGTTATTGTTGCTTCTTTTCTGGTGCCTTTGTGCATTAGGGGTCCCCTAGAAGAGAACACAGAAGTGTTTGTTGGGTGCTTTGCCAAAGGTTGATCTAACTGGGGGGGGGAAGTGTTGCAAAACCAGCAAAGCTTGAGCCCTGAAGGGCATCAGAAAGCAGCTTTTCATGCTGGATGTGGTGGGAGAAGCAGGAGTATGGGATGGATGTGCTGTAGTAAATTAATGTGGCTGAGGAGACAAGGCAGGAACACAGCTGAGTAGTTTCAAAGATCAGGAGATGTGGGGCTTATCAGAAGCCAGAACAATTTAATTTTGTGAAGATGGGTTTTACCTGACTAGATAACAAGGCAGAAAAGGCTGCACCTTGAAGATGTTCTAGAAAAAGTTTTGGAAAAATGGTTGTGTATTTACCAGTAACTCTTTATGCCTGCAGCATACATTTCTTAGAAGATGGCTTTTCCCCAGTTTATCCTAACTGATGGCATAAATTGATAAAAATAATATAGCAATGTAACTGCATTTATTTAAGGCCGTTGCTGGTCTGAATCTCTTAAGTTTTTTAGAGAAACAGCACCCATCATGTTTCCTATGTCTTCACTTTGATGCCAAGGGACAGGATCCTGCAAACAAAACACTCTTTCTTTAATGCTCCCAGCAAGCAAATTACCCGTCAGGCAAAACTGCACGTCCCTAGCGATGTACTGCTGCAGGCAAGATAAAAGGCACAAATAAAGGTTTGTCTAAAACCTGAGGTAGCATGTGGGTAGAAGAGAAGAATTTAGAAGATTATTTTGATATAAATACTGTCACTTTCACCCAAGGCTTTATAATATTAAAATGTCTGAAAACCTAGTTCAACTTTTGAATTTCATTTTAATTCTTGATGCTTTGTTGGCAAAGAGAAGAACTAGTAAAGTTTGATAGTGGGGTTTTTTCCCCTTTTTTTGTAATGTAAAATATTTTCATTGTCTGGAATGCTTTGTGGTGACAAAAATGACTTAATATTGATTTTCACTGGAAAGTAATTTGGTTCTTAAGACATTTTCAAGAGAGATTTTTCATTTTTTGTGGCTTTGTGATGTAAGTTTTTTTGAAAACACAAGACCTAGTTTCTTAGAGTAAATAGGAGATGGACTCCACAGATCTTCAGCAGTCATTTAATGCAGAGTTGATCACCTTAACCCAACAGAAATTCCAGCAACCTTATTTCAATGTCTTTTCTTGAAATTAAATCCTCACTTAAAACATAATTGTTCCTTTATAATATGAACATAGAAGCTATAGCACTGTTTATATTATCTTGTACTTTGCACACCCAGAATGGTAGTTTGGCTGATCTGGTTAATTTATGTTGGAGTGACTGGGTTCATTCTTTCAAAGAATCAAGAAAAATAATTATTTTTGTAGTGCAGTATGTGTCTGTAGAAATTTTTTGAGCTGCATGCTCAAATATAAGTATCTATTAGTTTTCATGCATTTTGCGGTTGAATAGGGGCATCAAACTTAAATGGAAAAGGTAAGATTAGGGGTTTTAAGTTTACAATGAAATGTGCTGCTGGCACAACAGTTTCTGACACTGCTTTGTGAAGGAACTTTACATCCTGTCAGGAGCCATAGTTTTGATTTAGTGTTTGTCTGAGAAAGTGGCAGGGATCCTTCATGTGCCATTCTTCACCACTGTATGAAATGTAACAGACTGGCTCTGAGTGTCTCAGTATGTTGGTAGGATTTATTTTCCTTTATAGGTGACTGAAAATATTACTGCAGCAAGGGGCATCATTCATGACTAGGATTTTCTGTTAATGCCATTTAAGACTTCCACTTTTTTCCCTTTGGATTACTAATGGCATTTTAAACTTTTCATTTAACTAGATTAATATAACTGTTTTGAGCATTCATCTGAAGAATAAATGCTCAATTATTTCTGTTCCAAGGCATGCATCGACATAAAGCAACCTTCTTTTAGCAAGTTTTGACTGATGAAATATTAATAGTTTCTGTAGCTTCACTGACTGACTTGGTGTACTTTTGTTTCAGTCTAAACAGATAATCCATAGAACAACAGTTGAAATGGCTGAAGTTGTGTTTTGGCAGTAGCTAAATCAGTCTTGAAGAATGACCAAACTCATTGGTATGCTGCTCGCTGCTTCCGGGGGGATTTTTCCTTACATGTTTGATCTTGGATTAGAAGCAACGTATTTTCTGCCTTTTTTTTTTTCTTTTTTTTTTTTTTTTTTTTTTTTTTTTTTTTTTTTTTTTTTTTTTTTTTTATTTCCCCAAAACAGACACACAAGTGCCTTTTGTCTGCTGGATGCGTTTATGGTGACTTGAGCATATGCAGTCTCAAGTTTCACTTTTCAGACTTGCACTCTGAGTACACACAACCTCTTAGCAGTGGTTTGGTCAGTCACATGTCTGCTTAGGGTGAAAAATGGCTCTTTAAGGAATAATTATGTAAAACTCTGAAGAAAAAAGTTATAAAAGCTGTCCTTAGACCAGAGGTCTTATGTATGTGTTCTCTCCACCTCTGAAAACTTCCAGTCTCTAGTAATCCCAACCAGTACCTGCTCAGTCGTATTTCTTTCAAGTTATTTTTTTGTACTCTGTTTTATTTAGCAGTGTTCACAGCGGTGATGTTACAAGTACTTTCAGTCCTCATTAGGTTCATGATTTTGTCCTTTGTTCCCAGGTGCACTTGAATACTTTAGAACTCCATTGCCATTCAAAATGTGAATGTTGGCGTTGCCATGTGAAGCCTTTTTAAATATATTCATGTAAGAATTAAAGTTAAGATAAAGGGCAAGAAAAAATTAAGTGGGTTTTTTTTTAATTAAGGAGACAAACTTCTTACCTTAGTTATTGGACACTTGTTTTTATTACATCTGGTCTCAGTATGGTGTGTGTGGCAGTTTATGCTTGTTAAGGGAGAAAAGGTTTCTTAATCTCAGTGGAAGAATTAACTTCTTCAGTAAAAAGTTTTTCTCCAGTAAATGCTTTTACCTTTCCAAATAACCTTTGCTTTTAACCAACCACTAAAATGACCTAAGGAGCAGTAGAGTGAATACTCACAGCTTTAGTGTTGACTTGTATTAGAAGAAAATACCTGTAATTTTTTTCAAGGCTGGCTAGGTAAAATTAATGTTGTTTTTTTTTTTCATGGAATATTTGATAAAAAAGCAAAAGTTCCTCTTCTGTGACTGGAAATTAATATGCAGGCTCGATGAATATATTGAAACATGACACAGGTGTACTCCTGTTAATTCTTTTCGTGGAGAAAGAACAGTGGTTCAGAGCAGAAACATATTTAAGTATGTTATATTTAAAGGCTGGGTTTTGGTTTTGGCTGAGTTATGTTTCTGGGTTAAATGCAGTTCAGTTTCCTCTAGACAGGGCTGTGGGTGCTGCCATCTGTCCAAGTGCAGCTTTAGAGTATGCTTTGTCAATGCCCTTTGCACATGAACTGTTTGCAACTTGACCTTCATGTGGGAGGCAGAGAGGTGTGGATCTAAAATAGTTCATATTTCATTCAAAGGAGGTCAACAGCTGCTTTTAATGGGATAGGTGAGCTTGTAACTGCCCTGGCTGCTTGGAAGGTCTAGCTGGCTTGTAGGATGTTCAACATACTGTAAGCAGGTATTTTCTGGAAAGCTCTGACTTTGGAAATGGAAAGTTCTCCATCTGATGACACCTCTTAGCAGTGTAGTGTCAGCTCTTGCTGATTGTCACTTTCTCTTTTGTTTCCTCTCGGTCTTCTGCCACTTGGGTGGGTGTCTGCTGGTTAGAGTTGCTCTCCTGATGAGTGGTGGTTATAGGTTGTACTCAATTATGAGTAATTGTTTCTCTGCTCTGTCTGCTATTTATTTGAATGCATCAAGTTAAAAAAGGCTTTTAACCAAGTAACTTTATGCTTATGGTAAGGTGCTTTAAAGTCCTAAATCTAAAATAATCTACTCACATAGTGTCTATAGCATTGTCCCTTTTAGAGAGAGAATGGTATGTGTTTGTCTGCATGTAGTTTATCGACTTTGACCTTATTTAAAGTGTGTATCACTTTTGAGTACAGACTGGTGTAGTTCTTAAATTGATAATGTAAAAAACATTCAAAAATTACCCCTGTTGTTTCAAAAATGAATAATTTTAATATGCAGGTTAATCTGCCTTAGCTAGCAGCTGATCATCTAAATGAACACTTTTGAAATAAAAGTTGTAATCTTGAAAAGCAACAATGCTGTCTAAATTGCCTACTCCCAGAAAATTCTTTTGGTGCTAAAGTCTAGTTCTAATCAACGTCTCCTCCATTTAGTCAAAATGGAAGAATTATGTTATCTGCTATTCATAAAGGGAAGAGGAAAAATAAATAGAGCTTTTCTTTGGGTGTGTCTGATCTGTTTATTTTGCTGTTAACAGAAAAAGCGACCTAATTTTGAAAAGAGAAGTGTCCCTTTCTTCGTGGTTACCAAATAGTTTGGTGCTTCCTACATTTAAAACAAATGAAACAAACAGGATGAGTGTATTTTCGCCTTATTTGAACAGAAAACCCCCCAACATCTGAACACAAAACCCCCCTTGCACTACAAAACTCAATAAAAACCTCCTACGTGTACATTCCACTCTTCATGTTAGAGGTGTTCTGCCTCTGTATGTTGTGTGCAGCTTGGTAATACATTTCCCATTATTCCATTGCCATTGGACATCTGGGATGTCTCTGATTCAGGTTGCAGTTCACTTGGTTGCAAAATCAGTCGTATCTTGGAAAATAATCACACAGTGGTGGAGACTGTGCTGGAAAAACAGTCTTGTGCTCGTTGTGTGGGGAGATCAGTTTTGCATCTGAAAATGATCTGTTTTAATCAGCTGCACTGTAAGCTTACTAATGTTGTTAAGGACATCTTGTAATAATGAGAAGTGTTGGGTTATATTTGCATTATGTCCTGTCCTGGAGGATGAAAGTTGTAGCAACTATTAAGTTTTCATGTGATCTTCAGAGCTATTATACAGGTATTCTGCAGGATCAGCAAAGGCTGTTCAGGCAAACAGCTCAGTTTTTCAAACATGCTCTTCTACAGCCTGGTGACTTCTAGTCCCATAAATACACACTGAAATCCAGACATCAATATGATTCCTGCAGATAATAGCAAATTTAGCAAATGAAGATAAGTGCACTGTTTAAATGTCCATGTCTGTCACAGAAAACCTTCAGCTATAACTACTGCTGTTCTGCCTTGTCACAATACTGTGTGTGTATTTATGCCTGACCTTCCTAGGCACTGCTGAAACTTGAGCGTCTTGCTAATCTCCTTCCATTTTTCCTAAGCAATGTTATCATATCCAGCTCCATCATGTTGGATTCCAAACGTTTTCAGCATGCAATTACCCTGTTCCAAATTCCTGAATTCTACTTTCATTCTTCTGCTCCAGCTCACCTGTTACAGGGTGGTTGAATCCAAGCTGACAGCCGGGTGGGTGGAGGTGGATCAGCCAAGGATCCGGGAGGAAACTTTAATTTGAAGCGAATGTTTTAAATCTTCAGATGGTCTCGTTTTGCTTCTGTTGTCCCAAAGAGCACAGAGGTCATGTATCAACAAGTCAGCAAGTCCCTCAGAAGCCCAGCTGGACAAGGAGCAAAGCCGTGTTTGCTGTTGCTTAAATTGATGTGACTTGAGTGAGTCAGAGCAATGTGGGAGTGAGCGGAACATGAGAGCTGCAGCAGAGGAGTTTGCAGGCTTTGGAAAGCTACTCTCTCCCAGCTGGAGCAGCATCTTTACCTTCTCTGGGATCCTCTTTGCTCTCACAGCCAGGTTTTCTCCTCTCTTGTTCTTTCTCCCGGTCATTAGAGCGCCAGTGTGACTCCGTTCAGTTCTGTTTTCAGATAATTAGAGCTTGGCCCATAACAAAGTACATGGTTGTTGTGTTGGGCTTTGCTCAGAGCCTTTGCCAGGACACCACTGGTCTGTCATTGGGAACGGAAATCCTTTTCATTGCTGCTCTGCAGTGGGGTGTGGCAAAGACTTGGGCTGATGAGGAGTAATTATGTGATGCTGCTGGCTTGAAGGGCAGCAGGAGCAGCCATCCCTCTGCTGTACAGGATTCAGGAGTAATGAACAGCAAGGCTGGAGAACAGGAAT
Organism: Bombycilla garrulus; assembly: GCA_013400315.1. Classification (NCBI taxonomy): domain Eukaryota; kingdom Metazoa; phylum Chordata; class Aves; order Passeriformes; family Bombycillidae; genus Bombycilla; species Bombycilla garrulus. Next base: position 214,350 of record VXBU01002212.1, read on the forward strand.
GGCCTTGTTCCCCAGCCAGTGAACTGGGTTAGAGGACTGATGCAGAACTCGGGAGCAAAGAGGAGGAGGAGAGCAAATGAACTGAATCACATCGCTGGAATTTGCTGGGAAAAAGAATTTGTGCATTCAACACCAGAAAGCTAAGCCTCAATAATTTTAGTTAATTTTACTTCTGCCCTTTGGATTCTGTATGCATTCATCAGATTAGAGCCCTGAAGAAAAAGCTTAGTCACACTGCGCCTTGTGTGTTGTTCTAGGGTGTTGATAAAAAACAATTATAAATGGACTGCTTATCTACAAATTCTGTATTTAGTTATTTTACACCCAGGTGCCCGATACAGTGACTGAAAATTCTGAATAACTTCTTAACTATTTATTGAATGTAATTATTTAAAATAGTGGGTGGTCTTCTAATAGGTCTTTTCTTTTTAGTAAATCAGTCTTTAATTAGTGTAATCAGCACACCCCCTCTCCCCTAGCAAAAAAATAAATCCCTGAATGGGCATTTATTTCAAGATCCAGCAAAATTTTGTCATGTTTTAGAAATTTCTCCCCAGCAGCTGTTTTTGGACAGCAAGGTGTTGGTGTTTGCTTATGTTTCTGCTTTAGTGAAAGGCTCAAACAGAAGAAGGTATGTTTGTGCATGTTGTTGCTTGATTCAGGATAGGAGCCAAAACATAAGTTCACAAATTTGTTGAGAAGCACTAAAGAAAGAACAGTCTCCTGTACCAGTGTTTCTGTAAAACTCCTGGCTTCATAGCTGCAGTAACTGTTGGATTCCCTGCAGAGGTTTATTGTTCACTGAACAGTTTTTATTTCAGTGTTTACAGAAACTCTTGTGGCAAATGTTCATCTTATCTTACTACCAACTGCATTTTGCTTTGAGTTCAGTAGTGACCATACTGAATGAGGGTCAGTACTGAATAAATATCTGGTTTACTGCCCTGCCTTCCTGCCTTTCTCCCTTCCTAATCTGAGCGCTGTATCCTGTGCTTTTGGAGTAGTGTATGTTTGTCCCAGCAGAGATTTCCCATATGTCCCCAGAATTAATCTTGCCTTCTTTTCATGTTTTCAGTATATGCTGTTCAAAGGCCTCCAGAGCTTCAGCTCTCAAGGATTTTAGTGTCATGAAAGTACTGAGTTCCTTTGAGATTGCCTTTGAATCTCTAGACACCAAGACTGCTTTGAGTATAAGGTTTGAAATTCAGAATCAGTGTTCCAAGTGAGTGAAGAAGTGCTTTGGTAAATTGCAGAAATCTACTCAGTTCCAGTTCTAAATGTCTGTAGATACATGGGGAGGCAGGAGCAACTCAGGCATGACTGATGTTCGTGCATAGACTTTTAAAAAAATTATTTGTACAGTTGATTATGTGGGGTTATGGCATTGCATTTTCCTGGCAACACTTTGTGCCGTATGCAAGAAGACTTTGTTCAGGTGGTTGCATCATATTCTTCCTGCTCTGAGTTACTCTCATGATTCTCATGAAGTATTCTTTTACAGCTTTGCTGTTATATTAGTTATTTCAGAGGTTTCTGTAAAATCTTCCAGGCAAATAAGATAGAATTTGCAGCATAACTTATGGTGTTGCTTATGATGAAAATCATATTTTGTATTTCTGGTGTGTGCATACCCTCCTGCATATTATCATTCTGTCTTGTGTGGGAAAATTGTAATTTCAGCATCTCCAGAAAATGAAACTGCCCAACTTCAGAATGAGTAAAATATACTGTACTTGGAAGAACACGTCAAAGCAAAGCTTTGATTAATGTAAGTTTTGCTTTGTTTGGAGATCCAGAGAATGGTTGTACCCTGGGACACATACTGCAGAGAGCTGAGTAAACATGGCTGAAGGAATATGCAGAGGTTTGTGGGAAGGTGTGATGAGCAAGTGGGCATGCAAATATATGTCCTTGTGTTTTGGGTGTTTTATGTTGTTTCTGCTGTTTGTACATTGGTGCCTGAGCATTGTCTTGGGTTTGTCTGATTCCTACACCAAACTTTCAAATTCTGTTTTAAGTTCATATAGCTAAACTTCGTAGTTCAAAGTTACAGTGGAAAATTATAGTTTGAAATACCTACTTTCTGTGTCAGAGATTGTCTAAGATTGGAGAATCACTAAATGTTTGTCTTGAGAGGGACTGTGAGTTATCAGTTGACACACTTTGGAGTCAGCTATCCACTTAATTTGTCAATGTTATTTCATACCTAATTGGTGTCTTCTTCCTTCATTGAAGCTTTTTCTGCTTCAGAAACTGTTGGTGGAAATTTGACATCTAGAAACAGTTTTATATTGAAGGCATAGGTTGGAAATGATCAAAAATTTCTTGAAGTCATAGTTTAAATTCATCTTCCCTTGTGTTTTTATCAGTACAGAGTTAGTTGCATAGAACTGGGTATAATACAGGCGGAAGGGAGTTTGTGGTTGTTTTTACATAACTGTGTGTGTGTCCCACTACAGTGTTAAGGATGCTTTGGTGGCGGGAGGTAAGGTGAAGTTTGATTGCTGGCCTTGTATGAGAGTGCTGGAGCCACCCACAGAGCACGGGGTACAAACCACTTCTGTTTAAAACTGTTTTTCTCATTTTGCTTCAGTGAATCTGGGTTGTGATAAATGGTTATTGAAAAGCTGCTGCTGGTTCCCACCACTAGCTGCAGCATGTTATGTGAAGACATTTCCTCTGTTTCATTTTTTCCCACCAAACATCTGCTAGTTTCATGCAAAGCTTTTTCTTTATTCTTTTGGAGAGCTGGTGAATAAGGACCCCACATTTACCATACTTTTTGTGACACTATATACTCTCAATGTATTTCTTCTTTTCTCTCTGCTTTCCATGCTGCTAAGTCCAACCTAAAAGTTGATTATTGTCCAGAAATCATTCCACAAGTTTTCTGATGATTTTTACTCTATGCCTTTCCCAGTTCTCTGCTGCAGGTGGTAGGATGGGGCAATATTCTGTCTCACAGCAGGTAATAACTCATGTCTCACAGCAGGTAATGTGTGGGAAGGGTGCTGTGTTTGTCAGGAGGTGTCATAGAATATCCTGAGTTGGAAGTGACCCCTAAGGATCAACAAATCCATCTCCTGGGTAGTACGGGCTTAAGAACTTTGACGCTGGGTACAAACTACTCCAAGCTAGCTAGTCCTAGCTGTGATGTTGCACAGATCAACCAAAGCTTTAAAAAAGTAGTGTTTTTCCTTGATTTCGTAGATAAGGTGAGTTTTCTGTTTGTACTGGTTTTGTTGTTTTTTTTCTATTTGTTTTTATTCCTTTTTTTTTTCCCATTTAGAATTGGAATGTATTAAAATATTTCTTCTTGAGTAGTTCATGTGAATACCAGAAGGTGGCATAACTGGTTTTCCTAAAAGTGTTCAGATTGCCAAAAATGCACACGATGCTACTGTGCTGATTTGAAGGTTGTCAGTGAAATTTTGATCTAAGGGAAGCTAGATCAGCTTAGACCTTAGCATTTAAAGGCGTTATTTAAAGGTATGCTCATCTTTTTTTTTTTTCCATTTTCTTTTTTTTTTTTTCTTTTTTCTCCAAACTTCAAAACCCTTGTGTGCTTGTTTTTATAGGTAAAGTTTTGGAAGGTGGAAGTATTTACCTGAAGATGCAGGGAAGAAAGGGGTCATCCAGTATATGTGCAGTGAAATTCTTTCCTGAGCTGTTTTTACAGAATCCCAGTTTCCCATGAACACATTGTTTAAACAGCTTCCTTTATCAATTTGCAAAATGAGACCAATTCCTTTTTATTTTAAGCTCTTTAGTAAGGGCTATAAAGGAATTATTGGTATGGTAATGTATAAATGATAGGTTTGGGTGGTAGCACCTCTAACCACTGGCAGATTTTTAGGTGTACCAACATTAAGTGTTAGAAGCAGTGTGTGGAAAGAGCATGCAGAAAAGACCAATGAGCCTTTTAATGACAATCTATTTTCAGATAATATGTATCCTGTTCTAACTGGAAGCTTAGTCTTTGTGCGGTGTTGCCCTGCATTTATCGACAAGCTGATGTACAAATATGTTAGATACCATCTCATTGATGCTTCCATTATTAGTCTGTCTCTGAGGCAGTCATCTCCACTATTTGATGCTTCCATTATTAGTCTGTCTCTGAGGCAGTCATCTCCACTATACTGTTGATCAAAAAGTAGTTAAATGCACTTTAAATGGAGGTACTGTTTCCTTTTAAAATTGTAGAGGGACTCCTAGAGCGAGTGCCCTGGGCATGATGGGCAAGGTTTTGGTGCTGGGGTGTCGGTGCAGGGGTGCCCCGTGCCAGGCACAGCTGGGGTTGATTTTACATCAAACACTCTTTTGTTTACAATACTTAGGTCAATTGTAACGTGTAGGGCAATCCTGAAACTTTTTAAGGGATGAGATGAGATGCGATGCATGGGATTTTTTCTCTTTCCTTCAGCTCCCTCTGGCAGACAAAGCCCCGAATTACAACTGCTTTACTTAAAACTGTTTCAGAGAAGGGCTTGTCCCAGCTCAAAGTTATCACGGTTGCTTGGTGTTCTCTATGCTTCAAAAAGCTTAGAAAAGTACATTCCTGCAGCTGCAGAAGGTGCTGAAATACAGATATTTCTTGGATTAGCTGACTCTTGCACTGTGTCTCCGTGCATCTCAGCTGTGCAATGCTATTTCACCCCAAGGACCTCAACACCACGCACATCTATCGATTTTTAATTTCTTTTTCTCTAATGTGGTCTCTCTCGAGCCTGCTGTGATTCGCTAGAGCAGCACAGATGAGAACGATGTGACTGTTTTGCATAGGAGCCTGGGGTTATTTGCAGAATTGAGACCCTTTTTTCCTGAGTGAATGAGGTGGGTGGAATGCAGTGGTGCAGCTGTGCTGGTGGTGGCTGTCACTGGGCTCAGCCTCCCACCCACCTCTCTGCAGTCTTCTCCTCCTCTGAGCCTCATTGATTTATTTTTAGTTCTGTTTCTGAAGGGGAGTTTGCCAGGTGAAGGGATGTGGCCATGTGTGCAGTGCTATAAAGATGTAGGAAACTGTCAGGAGTGTGGGGAGTGCTGGTAAAATGACCTGTAGCAGCTGCTAAATGGATATTGGTGAAAGCACTGAACTGCACTTTTGAATTGAGTCAGATGTCTGAAGTTTTATGAAGGAAAGCTTTATAATCAGAAGACTTTAAAGTATTTGATTTAAATAGTTCATAGTTTTTAAAAATGTGAGTAAGAGTACCATTCTTCCATGGGCCTTTCTGAAATCAGCTTGTACTTTTCTTGCTATGTACAATTATTTTATGCAAAACAGCATATCCTCATTTGATCCTAAATTATCCAGATTGCCATTAAATAGGAGTATTGCAGTTGCAGAGTTCTTCCAGTCTGCTAAGTGAATATCTTAAAACTTTAAATCTGCTTTTGGAAATAAATTAATAGCTTGTATATTTGCCCGCCATAACAAATTTGAAATAACTAACTGGCATCTTTTAAAACTTAGTCTAGGAAATGTGGATTTTTCCTTAAATATATGTTCTCAGAGCTGCTAAAGATGAAAGGGATTTGTAATTTTTCTATCTGTAATTTAATTATTACACAGGAGTTTCAACAGTAAGTGATTCAGAAGTAGAACACAGTGGTATATTTCAGAGAAATGAAACCTATTCATATGAAGAATATTTTTTGAGATTTTTTTGTCTTCTGGAAAAATCTAAATGTAAGCAAGGTATACATTTTGAAAGTTGTGTTTTTTAAATGATGGTGAGCCCTAAGATGGTGCTAATTCTGTGGTATGAACATGCTCATTGATTGTACAATGAACATTTAGTACAAGACTTTTTTTCCTGCACTGCCTGTTCAGCTGTTCTGGTTTTGTTCTAATTTCACCTGTTCTCATGGCATTTATTTGAAATGATCTGTGGTCCTGAAACTCCTTTTCTAGTGTAGAGAAACTATACTTTTTTTTCCTCTCATTGAATGTGAGAAATGAACGCTAGCAATAAACAGTTAATATTAGTGATAAGTTTATAATTGAACTTTTTGCTGCTTAAGATTTTCACATGTCTCTGTGTGAAGGCGAGCTGAACTTTAAGGTCAAATTGCTATTTCACAAAAATTTGTATCTAATATGCTTCAGAGTATCTGAAGGCAGGTAATTAAATTGATTGCATCTGTCTCTTTTGTGACTCCTCCAAGGAATCCAGCCAGCTGCAGTGCAGTGCCATGGGCAGCAAGGTGCAGCAGCTTCAGGTCTCCTGGAAGATTCGTGCCTGCAGTTTTTATGGCTCCCAGTTTGTGCTCAATGATTTCTGACAACCTGGACTTGAAGCATCAGCATCTTTCTTGAAACCTTTCCAATCTCATTCTCTGTCAGTCTTCTGGGGGATTCTGGCCTTTGGACAGAGGTGTCAGGAGTGTCCACAGTGGAGATTTTGTGGATTGCAGATTGGACACATCAGAGGTGACAATGCAGGAGGAATTCCTGTGTTCAGGAAAAGTTTATATTTTTGGCTTTTATTGAAACTGAGTCATTACAGAAGCACACAAGAGCAGTGATCAAGGACTTTGTTCTTGCCTCCCAACGCCTGCTCTCCTGGTCTTTTCATCAGGGTCACTTTCTGTGGGTGTGCAGAACCACAAAAACACCAGTGGATAAAGATAGTAAGGTTTAGAGAATGCAAGAGGACAAACAGATTCCATATAAATAATACAAGAATGAAAGAAAAAGCCTACCAACTTTCACTTTAAGAATATTTCCAAAAGACTTTACCCAACACATGACTACCATAGTTTGTAGTTTGCTGTCTATGGTGTAAGAAATACTGAAGTTGTTCATGGCTGGTGCTCAGTCCTGGCTTCTGTTCATTACTAAATTGTTTAATATATTTGCAGCGTTTGAGTCTGATGTGTAAAAGTGTTTAGGCATACTTTACTAAAGTAAATTGAGCAACCAGCAGACTATAAAAGCTGTGAAGAAGTTGTTTAGAAATAAATTCTTTGTAGTTCACAGTTTGACCTAATAAAAATAACTGTTGCTTCAGACAATTATCTTCAGCAGGGTCAGTCTGGCTGCTGTGACTGTGTGTTCAGTTTTCTGTGTTGATTTATTAAATATAATCACCTGGGGAAGATGAGCCAAGTTCTCTGAATAAATTGGTGCTAATTGAAAAGCATTTCTTCTTAGTGGTGTGTTGTCAGTAGAGTACATGGACTTAGATCAAAAATTGGAAACCTTCATTAGCTCACTTTGGTTTTACCTCCTACTAAGTATTTCAAGACCTTATTTTACCTAACAATTTTTACATAACAGTAATTTACCCAAGCAAAGCTGATTTTTTTTATACTATAAGCTATAACTTGTAATTAAGTTAACAGTGCATCTTGACAAATCTTACCTCAATTTTAGAAAAAGCGCTCTTCATGAATACACACAAGAAAATGCAAGACACCCATAAGTGGCATAAAATAAATCCCACTTTCATGGTAAGAAACGTGCTCTTCAGAATATTTGAAATATTTCTGAGACTGTGTAGTTACCAAATATACCTGAGACAGGCTTTAATATTTTAATAAATGAATGCTTCCAAGTATTAAAAGTGTGAATACTACAGGGACTGAATTTGTGCATTTCTTGTCTCCCTTTTCCTGCAAGTTTTTGGGAACCTGACATAAGATGTAAGCAAAATTATTTTACTTAAATAGTTTTTAAAATAGTTGATTGTGACCTTACAGGAAATGGTGTGAGTTTTTTTGAATGTTTGCTGTTGTTGAATAATTTCAGAAGTTTCAAAGTTAGACTATCAGATTTTTTTTTCATTTATCAATAGTGCAAAGACCAGGTTACGGACGTTGAAGAATGTGTGAAATGGAGAATCTAATTTCTCAACGTGATTCCTTCTCAGCTTCTTTGGTTTGTTGAAGAACATAGACTTACTTTGGTAGTCTCAAAATCATGTGAGAATTTGAATCTCTCCTATCTGAGGTGTGGAAAGGGAGGGGAAGTGGCTGTGTCAGATGCAGGGTAATGTGTATTTGTCAAATATATATAAACATAATATATGTCTATATATAGTGTGTGTATATGTGTGTACACACATGCTATATAGACAATCCCATATATATAGTATGCATATGGATTTTTCTGTATAATAATTTTCACTGAAATGATGCATCCTAAAATGTTACTGCAGCAATTTCCTCATTTATACAGGAAAAAATGCTGAGTGAGTGGATAGAAAACTGTAGCACTTCTTGTTAAACACTTAGGACATGCCCTGACTGCTTAATTTAATATTTAAAGATTTGGGGATTTTTTTTTCCTGTTTGAGAAAGGGCCCCATATTGCTATAGAGACAGGAAGCTGCACTGCTTGCAGCATTTTGACAGCAGGAGGGGTTGGCTGCAAACCCAGTTTATTTCACTTCTTTATGCTTTATGAGTTATGATTGGTCCTTGTTCCATGAGCCGTCAGCCCAGTTTAAAAGAAATAAATATATTTGATAGTAACTACTTTGTAAGCATCTCTGATCCATTGATGAGGTCACATGCACCTTGCTGTCTACAGTAGAACTGCTTCCAAAAGCTGCTGTAACTTATAGCTGATGTCTGAGGGCTTTTTTAACCCCAGTTATAAAAAAAATTGAGACAGCATAGTAGGTAGCAAATCAAAGTACAGGTGTAATTGTCAGAACTGTCTTCAGCAGTTTTAAACCTAATTTATTAATGAAATTTTTAAAAATTAATTCAAATACTATTTCTTAGTAAAATCTAGTTTCTAGAAAAGTTGCCATTTCAGTAAAAGCATTGCCAGGTGCATATTGCAAATCTTTTTCTGTACTTCGGTGTTTGGGGAGTGTTAGTGTTGCTGTGAGAGAACTGCAAATGCCACTGCAGTGATTTCCTTTGGATTCCTCCTTAGGCAAAGATTTGTTTTCCCTTCATATGGATTTTTGTGTGAATATTTTGCTGATATATGGTCAAAGAAATTGTATTAATTAACTGACTCATATAGGGCAGTACTGTCAACACCATCTTTTAATTATTCTCTTCCAGTAATTGGAACAGCTGCAGTTTAATAGACTGAAAAGCCAGGGGTAGAGGCATGAGAAGCACCCATGTGAAGTGGAAAGAGCTGAATAAGGAAGCCAATTAAATTATCACACAGCCAGTTTTTTAGGTAACCTGTAGAGAAATGTTACATATCCTTATTTGCTTCTCCTCAGTTTCTAGATTTGTGCCATATTAATTAATTATATTAATATTGCAGCCATATTTAGATTGTTGAAATTATTTTGATATTGAAATGATTACTGCATTTGAGCCCCATGCCTTTGGGAATATTTTACTGGATTTTGGGGTTTTTGTTTTATTTTCTTCTGTATCAAAATGCTCTTCTGTAGTGCAGAATGCATCAGCTCAGCAGGCTGGTGGTTTGAAGATATAGAAAAGATGAGAGCAATTCCTCCCTATGTGAAACTGATTTTCTGCCTTCAGTTTGGAGTGAGCTCTGCTAGTGCTAATATCATAAAACAGATTTTTTTATATAACAAATGTGCATTTTAAAATGGAAATATGCTATTGTATCAATGAATTTTTAGAACGCAGATGTGGGGGAAAAGAATCTCAGAAGTTAGAATATGTTTACTGGTCTTAGCACTACCATTTTGAGATATTTTTCTTGTTGAGTATGACCTCTTTTCTTATATAAATACTCTACCAGTAGGAAATAATTTGTGATACAAATATTAAGACCTTTCTGTTGTCTACATTTCTAGATGAAAATGGGAGATGTACATCACACTGTCACTGTAGCTTTGAGTGTTTCTCTTTCTGGAAAGCTTAAGAAGCCTGAGGTTCTGGAAGTGAGAAGACTTTTCAGGTCATGCTAGAAAGGGTTTGGAAGACTTGAGAAAGTTCTGATATAGCATAACCCTACTTTTCACCTAGAACTTTTGGTTCCTCTCACACCTAAGAAATGAATGAAAGGACAGAGGTAAGTAGTTTGTTAAAGTGGAACAGCAATTTTTTTAACTGCAGCGAATCACTTGACTGTGCAAGTATTTTTTTCAGTTTTGTTTTTGTTCTAGCTGCATTCCTGCTCTGAAGATCAGGGAGAGCTTGCAGAGGAAAAGATGCTGTGATCAGTGCCTGGGCAGGGGGGCTCTGTGTGTGATTTGGTTATGTGCTTGCCGAGTGTGATGCTGGGTGCCTGCTCTTCTCATTTGGGGCCAAATTTTGTTTGTTAGTCAATAATGAGGCAGGATGTAGATGCAGAGATGGAGGAAGAGGGCTGGGAAATGCTTTCCTCTCTCAACACAAGCACTTTTCAATGTTTCTTCTCTTTGTGAGGTAGAGCTGCGCTGCTGTTCAGCCCCAGTCAGGGGCTTCTGGCCTCGCTTAACATCTCAGGTCTGTAAAATGGCACCTTGGGATCTTGCCTTTGGTGGCATTATTTACTTATTTTCTTCCTATGCCACCTGTTCCTTTCCTTTGTGGCTGAGTTTTGTGCAGAAGTTTGTGCCGCTCTTGTCAGTTACTTTGTGCTCAGTGGAAACACGAGCATGGAGATAGCTGCTTAAAACCCAAACACTTTCTCATCTTTTGTACACAGAATAAAGGATATGTGGGAGACTTGGATAACAAATAGAATATAACTTCAAGCAAGTTTTAAATAGTAGAATTTTTAATTTTGAATGTGAACTTGCTTGTGAGAAAACTACAGAAAACAAGCCCTTCGAGTAGTCCCAAAATTATGTTTAACCTGTGCAGTTATCATGCAATTTTCAGCATTTAGGAGTTTTAAACTTAAAGCTCATCTCCAGTTTGTGTGCCAAGTTGGTATGTTTTCAGAGCTCTTGTCTGGAAATAACTTTTCTCAGCAAGGAAGATTCTACACAGAGCTGTAATGCTGCCTTTGGCCCTCAGAATGCTTCATTTGAGGATGAGTGGCAAAGCTATGTAATATGAGAACAGAAAATGTATTCAGTGGGTGCAGTGCACTCCAGATCACATTATTTTTCCCATATTTTTAAATGTGCAGCTAAACTGTTATTTTGAAGTCTTAATTAAAATATCAGCATTATGTACTGACATGTTCTATTGTCTCAGGAACAGTTTATGTAAAGCATAAAATACATAATAATATTTTCCTTGTGAATATGCAACCAGTCTGTGACTGTCAGGAAGAAAATGGATTTATTTTTTTTCTCCTTATGTGCAGATAGGTGATTCATTTCTCACATGGTTGTTCTTTAGCAAGTGACAAGCATTTCCCTATTTTTAGAGTACCTGGCACTGCTGCTTTCTTCAGTCCTGGATTTTGTACATGGACTCTTTGGTGGAGTAGTTTGTGCTGGACTTTGGGAGGGGATTTGGTTGGCAGTGCTTGGAATTCCTGTACTTTCAAACAAATGTTTACTGTTTTTTCTGCGAAGGTTTTATTTATGTTGTTTGTAGAGTAAGTGGAAAAGTAAGTGGGACCAGGAGCACACAAAGGAGAGCAGGTATTTGAGGACTTATGCTGCCCTCTAGGGTGAATGATCTTGTTGGGGTCAAAAGTGAGAAGTAACTGATTCCTGTGCCTGTGTGGATTGATTTAGATGTCAGTCAATGCTTGGGAATGACTTTGTGGCTTGAGTTGGATTTTATTTTACTGATCAAAGGGGTATTTCAGGAGTTACTTCTGAAAAAAGATCCATTCATTGTCTTTAGCCTTATTTTTTTTTTTTAATTAGTCATGTTGCTCTTAATAAATAAAACATGTGAAGATCTCCTTGGGGGTGGCAGAGCAGTGAGACAAAGACTTTCCAAGCAGTTACCAGCTGGCTGCACTGGTGTGAGGGAGGGAGTAGCTGCATTTGCTTATTGTCTTTTAAGCCACTTTCTGTATAATGTTTAATGTAAAAGCAAAGTTGAGTGTATGAATGCAAATTAATGTTTTTTTTTTATTTTGTGATTCTAATATATAAATGATATCTATCTAAAATCTTGCAAGCTGATTTCTAGACCTTCAGTGCAGAGCTGGCGTGATGTGGTAGTCTAGTGTAGTGTGTGTGTGACAGACTGGACACAGTATTGACCAGGTGTGTAGCCAAGCGCGCCTGGTGGTGTGTAAATACTTGAATTCTTTTGCTGAAAGTATGACTGTGCTAAAACTGCACAGATGTTTTTGCAGGACTAGTGTTTCTTAATAGTCACAGCATATAAACACTGCTGTCATACACAGTGGTGTCTGTTCAGCGTCCCAGTAGCAGTTCTGTGAATTTTTTGCTTGGGTAAATGTTGCTCATTTATAATTTAGAACTTCAGAGAGGTGGGAGAGAGGCCCTCAGTTGTTTGTCCAAGGGGTGCATCTGGTTTTGAGTGAGGTTGTCCTGTATTATTTTAATTCCTTGATCTTGGTTTTAGCAACAGATTCAGATGCCCAAAACTATTTTGGGCACACATTTTCAATTACAGTGATCAGGAGCGGCAATTATTCCCTGGTGATTTCAACCCAAAATTGATTCTAATGTTGTGAAAAACGTTTTGTAACAGTGAAACTTAGTATTTCACTGTCACACAAAACTCATCAGGGTGTTGTTAAATGTTACTAGAATGAATACATTCATAGAAATTTATAGAAATAGCTCCTGGTTCAGTTCTTTATTACTAAGAAGTGTGACTGGGTGTTGGCTTTCTTTAATGAGAGGATTAAGCTGTCCTGATGAATAGAAAAATTGTCAAGCTGTACAGAGGCTATTCTGAAATCTGTAGATTAAATATCTTCTGTCGATTTGGTCTGCTGTGGCAATACATTAGAGGTGATATATTTTTTTCCTGTAAGGTAATCAGTGTAGCTGAATCTCTGCCTTCTTTTCCCTGGAAACCTGCTCTGCTTCTGCATAAGATGCTATTAAATTCCCCATTCCCTTTTTAATAGCTTGCCTTCCCTGCTCCCCGCTGTCGTCAGCCCCGGGAGGTCACGGAGCAGAGCCCAGAGCTGCGGAGCGGTCCCTGCTGGGGACCTGCGTGCCCATCTGCTTCGTCAGCCCTGGAGGCAATTTGGGAGCTGCTGGGGGGGCGTTGAGAATTAGATTGTTGATAGCGTTCCTACAAAGACTGCTATTAACAGCCTGCTAGTCTCTGCTTCTCTACTGCAGAAGACAGAGTGATATTTGTGTTCCCATATCGTGTTGTAAAATGCATGAGATTTTGCTCTTCCTCCTTGGAAATGAGAATAGGAAAATGAGAGCATCCTGAACCAGAAGCTATTAGAAGAGCATGCAGAAACCTGCAGCGATTTCTGCTTTATTTTGTCTTCCTAGCTATGGATTAGAAGGACTGATTTTTGCAATGGGCTTTTTCCATAATGGCATTCTTGTATTGTTTGGTCAGAGCTTGCACAGGAGGAAAACAGGCTGCTGAATTTAGCCACTGATCTTTATTAGCCGTGGCCTAAGGCTATGCTGAGATTTATATCCCATTTGTATTGTTGCAGCTCAAAAGAAGAATGTTCAGAGGATGACAAGTGTATTCTGAGTAGGTATGTTGTTTCATTTTCATATGAAACCCATTTTCTTTTTCTGCTTCCATTGGTCAGAAATGAGGTTAATAGGAAGAGAATATAGTACAGTGCTGCAGTGTCCCTGTTAAGGTAGAACAATAGCATCAGAAACAGTTCTTTAAAAATTAGCTGCTTTTATTAAATAAATCTGCATTATGCTGGTGTGCAGAGCGCAGTCTTTTCTTTTTTTTCTTAACATATACTGCAGTCAGTGCTTCCCTAACGAGGTGGCACTATTGTTGAGTTAGAAGGATAGAATCATCATATTGCTTTAGGGGACAGCAGGATTTAAAAGGAGATGCCTTACAGCCCTGTTTTACAGATTGGAAGCATCGGTTTAAGGGCATTGGCAGAATCATTTCCTTGTTCTTAGCAGCAGCCACTGCTGTGTCAGTAGTGTGTGGAATGGAAGTCCTAGTTGGTAGTCTGTTATGGAAACGCTGTTTACTGTTATTGTAGTACCGTGGTGACAACATGCCATTGAAATGGAAAACGAGCTCTCCTGCTATCTGGAAATTCCCAGTTCCTGTGCTTAAAACATCCAGGTCATCGCCACTTTCTCCAGCATACATGTAAGTGAGAGAAATGAGGATAATAAGGTGGGAATTCTTTTCGTGAGACTACCCTGTGGCAAAATACCTGTTACATATTAAATGACATTGGCACTCAGAATTTTATCTTGTTTGCTATGTAGACCCCCCCACCCTGATTTTATCCTGGATGTTTCATGATGGATGTCGTGTCAAGTCTTTCCCTTTTTGTTGAAACGTAGAGAAATTGTGCAGATTAAGCCCTGTTCATAATGATACTGTGTATGTTCATTTGAAAAGTTTGTGGTGGTGTTAATTTGTAGAGCTGATCGTGTAATGACAAGCTTTGAGACTGGCAGGCTTTCTGTATAGTGTATATGTGAACATTTCCTCCTCCTGACTATTTCATTTGGAAATTGAGCTTGAAATCACCTGCTGTATTGTACTGCTCTTTTGTTGGTGTGAGTTCTTGTAGAGATGAAATCATCCTGCTTTGCTCTTGTTTTATTCTTTAAAGTCTTAGCCTTAATACAAATTGAACGTCTCCATAAAAAGTTACAATAAAATCTTGAAACATAAATTTGAATCATTCTTATCTGAATACTTACATAGTTCTACGGGTTGTCAGTGTAAAGTAGCTTCACAATATGCCTTTGTCTTGCCAAATCCTGATGCAGCTTTTGTTCACCTTTTGTTGCTGTGAGTTCTGTGTTAGCATGTACAGGTGGCTTTTTTTTCCTTCTCTGAAATAAAACTATTAAGCTCAGGGTGCTGAATTCCTTTTGCCTCTATTTAAGGAAGCAGCTCTTCCAGAAGGAGGAAGAGTTGCTTTGAAATGCACAGGTAGCAGTGTAGGTGACTTTACCTGGAAATTGCTGTAAAAGCTCCTACTTTCCAATAGTATTCCAGCCTAATATCTACAATATTAGTACTTTTAAGCTTGTATTGTCTGCTTGCAAATTGGCTTTTGCTTCAGCTGCAGTAGGTACATTCTGTAAGAGACAGGAGCACAGGTCCTATAAATGTCTGTTTTGGTTGTTGCTGAGCATGGCATTGTTACGGTGGGGCTGAAAGGACCCAGCGCCATGTGCATGGTCACTATTGTTCTTGGGCAGAAAGGCTGAGGGAACAAACCTGGCTGCACACACAAAACCTGTGCTGGGCACGCTCACATTAAAGATTAATTCATCTTATGACAAGACGTGAATGTGCAAGCATCAAATGTACTTAAGGCTACCGAAAGAGAAGCTATTACCAATGAATTGCTACTATTCTGAGTTGTTAAAAAAATATGGCTTAAATACAAGGAAAGTATCATGATGATAAGAGTTGTGAGACAATGGAACCTGTTTCAGGGAAACAGTGTCATTAGCGTTTTCTCTCATGCTGTTGGTTTTTAACTGTAGTAGTCTTAAATGCAAGAAAAATCAGAGCTAGCCCAGTCTGATCTCTCTGCTGCTGAAGCAGAGCATTTCTTTTGTGCGTTGCCTTTAAAGTGCTAATCTTAGCCCTGAGAATGCTCCAGCCTTTGTCATGAGGATCGTGTGGCTGATTAGCTGTGTGTTGAAAGTATGAACAGGTTTAGTGATCATGTTTAAACTGTATGATGCTGAGCTTATCTGGAGCATGAGAAATATGTGATCAGCAGCCTTAATCATCTCTTGATAATGAGTCAATGTATCTCTGTGTTTATGAAGACATTTCTTTATTGGCACACAGACCTGACATTACCAGGGCTCGTATATCTAATGCTAAAATTATTCATCTATTTTATTATAAAGAATGAGAAACTTTACAAAATGGCATCTATTTGATTAAGGAATATAAATCAACTAATTAGAAAATCCCTTGTAATTTAGGTTGACCAGTAAAATAGGTGATGGGATTAATTACTTTCATTGTAGAGATAACAGTAAATTTGATAGCGTTTTATATAATCTGATGTTTTTCATAGTCCTATTTATAAGTTTTCTATTGTAAGTAGTACTCTGCACACTGGCAAAGGGTTTATGTTTTGAGTAAAGGGTTGAGGAATAACTGGTGTGTGAGATGGAACATGTATTGATGTAAAATAAATGGCCATAAAACTCTAAAGTCAAAGATGAACACTTGGTTACTAAATATTTTGGGTCTAGGGTATACAAAGGTATGGTTGAGCTTTTAATCCCTTTAATACTTGACATCTCAATCTTACAAAATAGGGGGTTTAGTGTAGTTTGGAATGCAAGATAGTAAGGACTTAAAAGTGGTTGTTTTTCTTTTTTTCTCATGTATTCAAAATTAAATTCCAGTTTTTCAGGTTTCTCTAGTAAAGTTGACCTTAGCTTTAAAAGCTTCGCCCTGCTTATGATTTACAGGCAATTTATCTAGAGATTAAACTGATGATCAGGACACAGATTTTATTAGAGTTTTTTTGGTCTGTATACCCCATAGCTGAACTCTGCCTTAGTTTGCCTGTCTCAAAATGCTGAGACTGGAGGTTGTGAGCAGATTTGGCTTCTTGGATGAAGCACCTATGCACAAAGCGCCGCTGCACAATGCTGGCTGTCCTGCCTGCGCAGGCTTAGCTCAGTCTCTGCTTGGGAAGTTTGTGGCAGCTGCTGATGGGGGAAAGTGAGTGTGAGGAGCAGGTCTTGGACAGTTCTGTGCCATGGGGAGCTTGTGGCTGGGTAGTGCCTGAAATGAGAGACCTGCAGAAGCTGAGCTGTGAGGAGTCTGTGGTTCTGCCACTGGGAAGTCTGCTTGATTTGCAGGATCTGCTGCCCCGTTCCTGGCAGTGGGAAGGAGCAGCAGGGACTCGCTGCCTCTTGGCTGGTGGATTTGTATACCACCAGTTATTTATTAGGGATATTTTCAGGACATGCTGACTGCAAGAGGTAACTCTTCACATCATACAGAGGGCGAAGGGTCCTGTTGATGGGGAAGACACATATTCCCTGACTTCTGGTGAAACTGATCCAGAGTAGCTTGAGCTTTCCCACAAGCCGGAGGGATCCTGTGACGTTGCTTAGGGAAAATCAGGCATTATTAGGATTGGAACACTGGCATGTGCCAATATATGAAGGTGTAGTGCAGCTGGCTTGGAGCACGAGTTAAGAATGTGCAGCTGTGGGTACGTGCACATGCCTTTGTCAGGCTGCATTTTCTTTCATGGCACTTATTTTGCTGGGATTTAGAATATAGATGCAGTTTGTCAAACACTGTGAAAGCTGTTGCAGCAAGTTTATGCACCACTAGTCAAATATTCATATTTGTGGTTGTGTTGACTGTGTGGAGAGAGACCTACATGACTTCATATATTATGTGGACACTTTCGGCAAGTGAATAAGAGCAAAGGAGAAAGTGAATAACATTTGAAAAAGTGGTGTCCCATGGCATCATAGCTGTTATTTAACATGGCTGCTAAATGTTTAAAAACAAAATAGCAACAGTGACTGACAAAAGCAGAGGCTAAGAGTTAAAGCACTACTACAGTGAGGGTGAAGAACAGTTCTGAATTGTATTCAACAGCTTTGAGACATAAAGGAACATGAGTTCCAATTATTATTCATGGGACATGGTATCTCATACATTAAGAACTGAGAAAATTTTCTTATCCACACCAGTAATGTAATATTTTAAAAATTTGTGCACATCTTCCGTTAATACAAATGGAAGAGATGTTAGTGGAAACTCAGATTAAAGTGCTATGATGAACATCTACAAAGAATTCAAAAATGCAAAAATACTATTTGCAAAAACGCTTTACAGAAGACTGTTCTGTTAAGATTGTGTAATGCAAAAATATTCTTAGCTGCTTTTTAGAAAGTTAAATGTTCAATTAAGTGGTCTTAGTCACTGGCAGGCAAATTTTAAATATAAGTAAAAGGAAAGAATTCTTAGTTCAGAATAATCCACTTGTAATCTTAGTGCCTTGTATCCTTTCACATGGAATAGTATGTTAATATTAAATGGAAACTACCCTTTGCATGTGTTTTCATAAATAACTGACTGCTGTTGGGAGAAATAAACAGATGTGGTATTCCAAATATATTGCTGTCAAAATGTTTGCAACACAGTCTATCCTGAGTCATGTGGTTATGAAATTTGTCTGATAGGAAATGCTTTTTTTCTAATGGAAATCAGTTACTGTGCAGAAAAGTAGAATAATTTCTTAATACTCTGGAGTACGCAGCATTAGCTTTAGCTGCTTATATTTGTTATATAGGTTAATGCTTTTGTGTCTTCTTCCAACTATCTGCTTTGCTCTACAATGAGCTCTTTGAATTTATGCTATCCAGTGATATATACTTAAATGGGAAAAGGTGTGTGTGTAATTCATCACACCACCTGTATTCTCTTTGGTGAGACCACCCTGTGTGTGTCTGCTGCCTTCAATTATTATCATTTTTGGTAAATGAACCCTTTTGTTGGGCTCCTGAGCATTTGACAGACATCACGATATTCACACTCACCTGTCTTTGGCAACATTTCCATTTTATGACATTGCTTCTTAGATGTTTAACATTTCAACATGTTGAAAGTCAATCTGCAGTTCGTCTCAAATATTTTTTAAACTGATCTGACAATGCATGCAAACAGGTGAATTGGATGAGTGGGGGGTAGAAGGGGTTTATATCATGCTAATAGGAGACTACTTCTAATCCCAGAAATTTTGTGTACAGAGTTCTCTTTTGTGCATGTTGATCTTTCTTCTGCTCTTTATATAATACATATTTCAATAGATTATTCTAAGTTTGGAATCTGAAATTTCATTGCTGTAATAAACTGATAAAAATGAATAAAAAACCCTCCAACTTGGTTGTCATGAAGTCTGCCAGGGCTACTTTTTTTTTCTAGGGTTACCTTATAGGGGATGATGTGGCCTACAGGTCCCCAAAATTACATACTTCTTACAGCAGGATGTTGCAATATTGACATTATGTTGTGACATGGTAAAGCATCTTTCTTGAATTATCTAGAATATGTTATTCAGTCTGTTCTGCCAGTTTGTTATTTTTGCTGTTATTTCTTTGTTACTGTGAAAAAATCTTGTTCTCCAGTCAGACTCTACCCATTGACTTTTCTAGTGTTAAATGGTATTTTCTTTTACCGTTTGGATTGGGTTACCTATGGATTTTCAGAAAGTGCTTGGTGAATATTTGGGTTTCAAAATTGTAGTTGCTTGTTCTAAATGGTAATAATGGGAATTGTAATTTAATAATGTGTAGCTATCACACTGAAATGGAAGTGCACGTCTCTATTATTGCTGTAATTTTGTCCAGCGATGACTAAGACTGTACCAATGTCTAAATCATTAAAATGTGTTTTTTTCGTGGGATGAACAAGTCACGTGCCCCTCTTATCTGGCAGGCATAGATCTAGATGCTTTACCACATAGAGGAAAAGTACTTTACAATTGAAAGTAATTAATGCCCCTCTACATCCTCTCTGGCAGACTGCAATAAAGGAATACTAAAACATCTGTGAGGAGTGACAAACAGGAGGAATGGTAGATAAGAACCCAAACCCTAATGTCAGAATCTTACTGGCTTTTAAGATATCGGAATTATTTTGACCAGTATATGGGGAAAAAAGCCTCTAACACTCTTGAAAAGAGTAGTTCATGATTTGGTTACAGGAGTACAGTGGGATGTATTTTCTATGACCCAATATTGAATGTGCAGGTGCCTCCTTAGACTTATATTTGTCTCTAAGGGGCTGTTCTGTTAACTTACTCATTTCTGTGTGTGAAAACTAAGGACACATGAGGTACAACTGTAATCTGCTGGTGCGTGCAGAATGGTTTTTGTAAGTGTTTTGTAATACACAGGAAGTATTAAGCTGCCTAGTCAAAAGTCTTGTTTAATTCTTGAGTACTTAAGACTGAGTATAAAGAGCAAAAAAATAGGTGCAGTGTTTGTTAATCCGGCCTAAACCGTGAAACCTCTGACTGTTCTATTTTACCATTTTCGGCATTAGAGGAATAAAATAGTTCTCCTTACGTAAAAAAGCTACAAAATGTTTATTTCCTTTGCTTTTTATTTTTCTAATAGTAGGAATCAACAGACAAACATCAACTTTGGCAAAAAGTCATTAGGGAACTGTTTCTAATTTAGCATCATTCAACAATGCTAGTCCGCGGATCTAAGCTACGAATGGCTCAATGAATGCAAACCCTTTGTCAAACAGATAACTGTGGACGTGATACCAAGGCTCCCAGAGAGATTAAATGCTGTTAGGAACAAAAGCTTTATAGCACTGACTGAGCCAAATATTGCTTTGTTTCTGTGGAAAACAAATTTGAATTAACCAGCGGGCTGTAATTATGCTGCAAACAGCTTGAGACCTGTGATTGTTTAGTTGTTTAAGAAGGAATTTTGAAGAGAATATTTTCTGTGTGCATGTTCTTGGGAAATCATACCAGAACTGGATGGTGCTCAGTCCTCTTCTGCTGGCTTTATGGCAGCTGTTCTTCTGCTGGTTTTGGTGACAGTGTGGCCTTACTAGAAAGTGATACAAAAAGGTTTAAGTGATATTGGAGGTATCTTTGTGTCCTGGTTTGTTTCTGTGTTCTCCTACTTTCAATTGAGATCCACTGATGCTGGGAACAGTGACACTGTCTTCAATCACCTGAGTGTTTGTAGTAGCTCTCATCGTTTCTGTTGATGTGGGCTTGTGTTCTTGGACGCAATATGGTGATTGTATGTTGAAATCCAAAGAGACTTGACTGTACTAAAAAAAAAAAAGAAAAGAAAGGCAAAGTTAAGGCTTGACATTTAAGTACTAGTCTCCAAAAATTTGCTTCTAGAAATAGCTTCTGTTGGTTACGTGGAGCCTGACTGTGGTTAAACACGTGTCACTGTCCCTGTCCTGCAGGTGAGGCTGTGGTTGTTGTTCCCCTTGTAGCCTTGCTGGTTTGGTGCTGGTGCTGGCAGAGCTGCTCAGGCTACCTTGCTTCTGTACTGACTTTCCCTTCACCTTCTTCAGCTGGTCACTGCAGTGACATCTTGAGCTGTAACTGTGTCAGAAAAGCAGGTAAAGCTGAGCACTGCCTGCCTCTGCCCATCACTGTGTGCCCACACACGACCTTCATCCTTCTCTGCCAGTTTTGGGGGGGTTTGCAAGTCCTGTATCCTCATCTCCTGCTGCCCTTGGCCAGATCCTTGTAAAGTAAAAACCCACTTCTCACTGCTTTGATCTATTATATAGAGCCTGTTTTTATGTTCTCCTTTTACAGAACACCCTCAGTTTAGAGGAAAGATGGAAAAATGGGACATCTATTTGCTTTTAAATTTAAGAAACAGGAAGTTTTACTTTGTGCCTTTCTCCTGGAGTGGAGATTTAGAAGAGCTCAGTGTGAAGTTACTAAGCAAATATTTTTAAATGTTGTACCATTACTGCTGCCCTTCTAATGTATGAAAAAGATCAGGTATAAAAAGTGAAATATTAAATATAAACATCAGAGCATTGTCCAAGGGGAGTGGTGTTCAGCACTAGCTGCTATAGCTGTTTTAGGAGATAGCATTCACAGTAGTTACACTGCAGTGATGATTCACTTGGGGCAGAAGGTTTGTAAACTTCTGGTTGTGGTGGTCCCTTTCAAGTGAGTAGAATTAAATAGCATTTTAAAGAAAGTCAGTAGCCTGACAAATACCAGGTGTTTTTAATTTCAGCAGCAGCCTCAAGTTCATCTAATAAAAATATGATCTTTAAACTGTCCAGTAAAAACAGTGACATCTGAAGCCGAGAGCATTGGTCATAGTAATAAAAGGAAAAAGTCATGATTGCCCCTCCTAATGCGCTGTGTGTCACAGAGGTGATCCATGCAAAGCAATTCAGCTCCTGCCTTTAGTGCTGTCCTTGTGTTCATGCTACATTTGGCTCTTGAGCAGCAGCAATGTCAGTTCCTGTGTGCCCCAAAGCAAGAGCTGAAGTTTGAACCTGCTCGTTGGTCTGTGGAGAGGAGTTAACTTGCCATGTCAACCTATTGGAACAAAAATGACCTTTTCTCTGCTAGCTGGAATCATGTATCTGTTTTAAAATATGAACTTGTATTTCCTATAGAAACTTTTTTGTAATAAGAAATTATTAGCGGTTGATAAAACTGGTTAGTTTTACTGGGTTGCTGATACCATAAAAGAATTAAATTAGAAATTCTTGATAAAAAGTAGTAATAAAAGGAAGAGACGTTATTTTAGGGGAGGACAAGTATAAAAGTAACTTTTTTGCCTGAATAAAGGATTTCCTGAAATTGTATGAGTAGAAGATATGGAATGGAAATGTGAAATACCATGATTGCATTTTTTCATCTACATTATATTAATATATGAATTTCTTTAAAAATATTATGAGATTTTCTTTAATACAATGCTGCCATATCACTTCTGCTTATTGAGCTCCAAGGTGGCCAGGTATTTTGTTGGGCAATTCCTAAATTCATTACTCATGAAGTTGGAACATCTGTTCATAATGGGAAGACAGCAATATAGTCAATTTTTATTTTTTTTTTGACACTAAGCTGACTAAAATACTCTTTGGCAGATTATGCATACAATAAAAATTATGGTATTTTTAACAGCAAATGAAAGTTTTGTTGTATTTTACTGGCCTTTTCATTAATAGGTTCATTAGCAAATTACATGCATAGGTGCATGCATAGGATAACCCTGCAATATACCAGGGTTTGTGTGGGGTTTTTATAATTTTGTTTTGTTTTTGTAGGTCATAAAATCATAAAAATTTGTCTTGCAGTAAGAATAACATAATATGAAACTGAAATCTCTGTCCTTGGTACCTGATAAATACCAGAGTCCTGGCACCTGCCAGGGGTGGCTGCATCAGAAGCCGTTTTACCAGTGACCAGAACACTTGTGGTCATGGTTCATTGAACAGTAATTTGACAGAGAAAATAAGGTTATAGTCCTTTCAAAAATGAGCTATTGAGCTTCACCAAATTAAGAACTCACTCTTTGGCCAGTCTGGTTTTGGCAAAGCTTTTACTGAGTTATGTAAAACTGGGTTTTAAATAAATGGGAGAACATGCACTCTAAAATATCTATAGCTGTAGGCGGAGCACTTTACTTTGTTTTCAAAGAGTCTCAACAATAGTTTGAGACACAGATGAATGGATTACTGATGGAAATGAACAAATCCTTAATAATATTCTTAGTTGCCTTGTTTCTGTTGCATCAGAATAAACTTGACTACTTCTGAAGAAAACATCATTACGGAATATTGGTTTATTTAATTTGTGCCACTAAGCTCTAAAAAATGGCAACTCCATGATTTGAATGTTCTAGTTGAGGATAAAATCTGTCGCAGTTTTCACAGATCTTTGCTTATCATGGGGTCACCTGGTTGCCTCTGAACTGTTTTAACAGGTTACTATTTGCTAAGTGGTTTAGAAAGCAATTTGCCTCTATGAATCATGTTGTAACTCCAGCCAGTGAAGTCTGTCAGTATTTGCTGGAAAGTTAAAGCATGTTAATATCCATATAATGAACACTCCATATTTTGCCACTACAAAAAGAACAGTTGGAAGTATTTGGAGGATTAACTTGGAGTCATGAGAAAAGCACATTTGGTTACAGCCTCTAGGAAAAGACTGTGCTGTACTTGAAAGAATCAACATGCAGTTAGAAGAGAAATTCTGATTCGACCTACTTTGTGATAGCAACTAATTAACCTCTGACACCTTTCTCTGAACTGCAAGCCACTGCTTCCCAGAGGTTGCAGAAAGTCAGGCAGCTCTCTGCCTTCTTCTTGCAGTGTTAATATTCATTTCACATTCATCTCCAACATTCCCTTGTTCTTACCACTATGATGTTCAACCCTCTCCAGACCAAGTGTGTTTGTTGAAGGTGGTTTTAACATCCACATTTAGAGCAGTTTGTTGTGAATTCTCACTACATGTTACTGCAGTTTTAGCTTCTTTTAACTTTTGTTTCCTAACTTTTAAAAAGCCTGGTTAAAAATGGTACTGCAGCACTTCTTGTTTAATGATTTCTATTGATCAGAACAATAGAATTAATTAGAAAGTGAATTAACTTTCTCCTTTGGTAGCATGCTTAATTGTGATATACTGTACTTAAAGTAAAAAAAAAATCAATATGTTTACATTCATTACTATTGAGTTAATTATAGTGCTTAGTGGACCTATGTTAATAAATGTAAAGAATGCCTTTGGTAAGTGTCCAAACAAGACAGATGTACTTGCTGTGGTTTTGTGGGAAGTCACTTGGACATTCAGTGCGTTTCCCATCTGTTCTGGGTGTGAATGGCAGAGTTATTTCTGAATCTTAGTGTTACAGCCCCTGCAACAGAAGCTGCATTCTGAATACCTTAAGATTTTGTTGCAGGATATATGATGAAATGCTTGGGTTTTGCTCTTTGTGTATTGCTGTTAACACAGAGCTGAAGCACTGTTGCAGTTTGTCTTTGTCTTGCAGAGAGGGGTTCTTTGTGGTGTGTGGGGATAAACGCTGAACTGCTGCAAAGCCAGGGACAAAGGCATAAGTTGTGCTCTGGGAGTGCTCTCTCCCTCTTGGTGAATGTCACTGGGCTGGAATTCGGGGGATCAGGGCCTTATTGCCAGGTGTTATTGCTGACTTGCTTTGGAACTTCTGCCAAACCCGTTCTCCTGAATGTCACTTTCTGCAGAAGGGAGAGGGTGCTCAACCCTTCAGAACTGTTAAGCTGTAGGTTAGAAGGGTGGTGTATTTAACAAGAACAAATAGAACAAAAATCTCCAAGTCCCTACAAACAAACAAAAAACCCACATCACAATTTTTTTTTTGGTCATAAGTGTTTAGATATAAGCCATAACCCATATAGGATTAATGTAATGTGCTTGTCTTTTATTCACACGGAATCATACGCAACCACGTTAATGTTTAGGACTAGAATTGCAGCAGTTATACTCTGGTGAATTTTTATAGTGTGGATTTTGCAGTTTTTAATGCCTCATTCACATGTGCAAGTTTCTGTCCATATGTAACAGCAAACGTGGAAGAGAAATAGCGAAAATCTTTTCTGCAGAAGAGCTTCAGGTGGTGACCTGCTGAGCTAATGTGTGTGATACAGAGAACTGCTCATTATATATTGAAAATCAGGTAGAGGAAATAGCTGCTTACAGCCACACCAGGCATGTTGAATGTCTACTTCTAGGTATTGCAAGTGTTTTAAAAGTTATTATATCCTCTGTGTTGACTGTGTAGTTTTAGCAAGGCATTGTGTTTTGTAGAGGGTGACCTGTAGAGAACAGAGCTATGGGAAGTTGTGTGTCGTGTTCAGAAAAAATGCTTCCATTATCCCAGCCATTCTTGGAATAAATGAATCATTCTCAAGGTCTTTGCCTGCATTTGTGAAACTTATGAATTATCCTGTCTGTCAGGAAGTCAAGTAGCAATGTGGCAAACATGGTAAAAAGCCCACTCCAAACAGCCAAGAAGCTTGGTTTACTTGTCTGTTTCTTTTCATAATGATTTTAAATGATATGTTCACTTTCTATTTTCTTCTGAGTTCAGAGAAAGTATTTAAAATACTCCTTCATGTAACATCTATCTGATCTGACATTTTAGGAAGATGCTTCAAGAACAAAGAGTCAGATTCACGCTTGTTGAATCTGTTGTTCTTCACACCCACGCTTGCAAGTCTCCTTACATTATTTTGTATTTCCTCTTAGAAAGACATGTACAAGTTTAGAGACTGGATGTCCTTTGAAATTATGTAAGACTCTTGCCTCCATGAGATTGTATGAAAACCAAAATAAACAAAACCCACCGAACTCGAAACACCCTAGAATCGAGTGAACAAAAATATTTTGGGTTGTGAGGCAGCAAGTGCTTGCTGCTCTGTTGCATAGTTACATTTATAGATAGCCTGGAGAGCCCTTTTCTAAGGTATACCCTGTAAACTTTGTTTAAATGACACTGGATTTGTTTTATAAAATAGAGATAATTGTGTTTCAAAAATAGACAGATCTTGCATGCTGCAGTTCATCCACATGAGTTTATTCAGCTGAGCACGTTAGAAGTCACAGCTATTTAGATGTACCCTTGTTCCTACAATGTTATGTCTGTGTGCATAAAATCTCACTGTTTCAAACCCATGTACGCTGTTCAATGGTGAATTTGTTTTGAATATGTTTTTGTAGCTGACCTTTTGTACTTGATGGGTTTGAACAAGGCACATCAGTGCTATGAGGGGAATATGTGAGTTTCACAGACTGCTCTACATGGTCTTTGTACCTGAAGAAATGGGGGGGTAAATATTTTTCTGAAAAAAGGAAATGATAAAAATTATTTTTCTTCCACAAATTCCAAATTTTCCTTACATAGTGATTTTCCTTACTGGGGGAAAGCACATTCTTGTTACTTAAAGTGATTTCTGAAACTAGTTTGAAGACGAATGTTTTAACCTGCATGTTTAAAATTTGGAAAACTTTTTGTATCTGAAATTTGCAGCAATTATGTCAAACAGCTATAAATCTTTTTTGAGATATGGAGTCTTGATTAACAATGGAGATGCCCTCTTCTGTGGATTAATAGCTTATGTTTGCTAATTAAAATTGTGTACATATTCATTAGACCTCGATATAGGCTCATAGGTAGAGCATTAGATCACAGAAATTACAGAAACTAGTTGTTGTTAATATTTCTGTAGAAGAATTTTATTTACACTGTATAATAATTACAGGTTAGCATAGTTAGGCTCTCAGATGTAACCTAATTTACATCTCAAGATTAAAATAGGAGGCTAATAATACTGCAGTAATTCTTTAACAATTCTACCTCAAATTAGCTCATCCCGTCTAGATTTGGACAATAATTGCTTGGAATCAAATCTTAAATTAAATTTATGAAGTGTTTGCCTGCACAGTAGCAAAATACTGGATATCATGTCCTAAGGGAGTTCTAATTGTGTGTTTCTAAAAGCAGGTTAAAGCTGCAGCTTGAAACTCATGATGCATATTTTCTATTATGAATAGTCATGCATGAATGAGGTAATACAAGCTGTAAGAATGAAAATACTTTCCTTAATATTACACTTAGAATTTCAGTGTTTCACCAAGGAAAGGAAAAGCTAAGATGCTTGATTTTTGGAAACCAGATGGAACCTTTACAAGCATCCTAAAATACTGGCTCATAGAAATAACATAGAGTGCAAGTGTCTAAATCAGGGAGCTGGAGATGGAAGGAAAAGGAAAAACTCACTAGCCGAAAGGTATTTATGCCTTTTTAGAGACTGTTAATGTTTCACTTTCTTGAATCAGCTGAAGGAAACCACTAAGGACTGATTCTGTTGCCGGCTGATTTTTTTTTTTCCTGTAGCCTCTGTGCTGTTGCATTTCATCCCAGAAGACTGTGGGTTTAGAACAAAAGATCACTGAATGAAAATGAGTTTGGTCTCAAGGTTTCTCTGTTCCAATTTTCTCAGATCTCTGGTGGAAGAGGAGGATCCTCATATGAAAGTATCTCTTGGTAGCAGCGATATGGGCGTCTCTGCCCATCTACAGTCTTCAAAGACAGGAACCACAAGATTTTTCACCAGCAATACTCACAGTTCTGTGGTATTACAGGTAATTAAATAATCTCATGCCAGTATTGAGTTGTACTGAGAATTTTTGCTGCTCTAAACAATGTGGCAACTCAACAGATTTTATTAGTCTAGTAATTCCTATAAAGCCTCAAAAACTCTCATGTTCTTGTGCTGCCGATGCCCACAAGCAAGCATTGCTTGGGACTTCTTTTCCTGTGAGACAGAGGTTCAACTTTTAGCAGCCGCTTGGAAAAAACACCCTGGCCTCTTCCTGTGGTCATATCCCAGTCCACTCTCAAGTTCTACAAGGTTACAGTGTTTAAACTCTGGCCTGACAGCTGTATCACAGAAGCTCAAATATCTGAATTCTTTTAGGCATGTCCCTCAGATGGCAGAGCCCTGCCAGGTTTGGTGTAACGCCCTGTGCTGGGTCTGACTGTGGGCACTGTGTTTGGAAGAGCATCTACAGAGACAGTATTTATGTTCTTGCTAGTATTAGAAAAATACCAGTTTGAAGGAAAAGGTTTAATGTTTGAGCTTCTGTTCCACAGTGAATGAAGGAGGAGAGTATTTCATCCATCCTCCAGTAGCCACAGCTGGGCACATCTTTGGAGGAAATCTTGCTTTAGGATGCCACTGTAGATGACTTTGGTTTTTATTACAGTTAGATATTATAAGTAATTCAGATGAGATCAGATGTATATTGGGAGCTTATTTTGGAGTTTTTAGCGTAACAAATTTGATAATCATAGAACCAGGTAACAGCTTTTCTTTCAGGCCACAGACTTTTGCAGCCTGTTGGGTTGCAAACCCCTTAAACTGCTGTGGAACAGAATTATATCTAGAATGCATATGTGAACAGAAGAGGTAGGTCCAAAAAAGATAGCAGTCCCTACCTGAAACAACTGCTATTGTGAAAGCTTACAAAAGAAACTCCTTCCCCAAAATAACTTCATTATTTGAATAAAACTACTTTCTAAGGCTCAGTGTACTTTGCATTCATCAGCCGTATCTGGAAAATAATGATTATTCTGGTTGTTTCCAATGAATAATAATCATTGCATTAATTACAGATAATGGTTTTAAGATGACAAATTATTTCTTTGTCACTTTTTTTGGACCTGCAGGACACATGTACATAAAAGTAAATAAATATTTACATAAGGGAAATAAAAGAGACTGCTACTCTCCTCCCAAATCAAAGGGATGCTTTGCATTGTGCTTTTCCTGCAGGGTTTTGACCAGCTGCGAGTGGAAGGTTTGCTCTGTGATGTGACGCTTGTTCCTGGAGATGGTGATGAGGTGTTTCCTGTGCACAGAGCAATGATGGCTTCTGCAAGTGATTACTTCAAGGCCATGTTCACAGGTGGTGTTTTTATTAAAGCCAAGTACTGCTATCTCCAAATTGCCCTTGTTCACACACTCAGGCACAAGTTCAGTGCTATGTGTGAATCAGTCCAGGATTGCAAACAACACTGTGGACTAAACATCTCTCTCTGGTGTTGCATGTGGGGCTTTAAAATTAAATTTTAAAATGATATTTTAATTATCTGTAAATTTAAGAAATTATTTCAGCCCCATCAAAATGATGATATACATTTACCTGCATGTCTATTTCAGGAGGAATGAAGGAACAAGATTTAATGTGCATTAAGCTTCATGGTGTGAACAAAATAGGCCTAAAGAAGATCATTGATTTCATCTATACTGCAAAACTTTCCCTTAACATGGACAACCTTCAGGACACTCTGGAAGCTGCCAGTTTTTTGCAGATTTTGCCTGTTTTGGACTTCTGTAAAGTATTTCTTATCTCTGGGGTAAGACTATTTGGTTCCCATTTACAATGTTTAAGGTCTTGGTATATAGTTTTGTTTCTTCTTCTGTAATGACAGTGACTTACATGATAGTCAAAGTTATGTCTAAAACTTGCTCACAGTTTAGATTCACAGAGAACAAATATGCTTTATAATTTCCTTGAAAAACTTGGTTTCCTTCTCAGTATCATGTACAGTATGAGTTTGATAAGTGTTTTAACACATTAAAATTCTTCCCTTACATGTCTGATATGAGATGTTTCAGCGTCTCCCTGCATGACTGCACTCACTCTAGCATTAGTCTGCTTGCTGCATTCATTAGGTGTGCTTCAGTTACATTCACTTTATTCCTGTAGTTACAGCCCTTCCATCTCAATGGGGGTGCAGTTACCTGTTTTCTGACTCAAACACAAGATACAGCTGTTCTTTATCAGCAGTACCCAGACAGGATCCCTCAGTACCTTTCCTTGCCCTCCTGTCCTGCCAGTAGTGGGGAGCAGCTGCTCTGTGGGGCTGTAGAACAATACTGGTGCAAGAGCTGTGCTGTCAAAGCACTTCTGCCTGGAGAGACACCCTGCAGTTATTTTTAATGTTGCCTGGAGTTTTTCTAATGTTGAAGTTAAATGCCACTATACTTCACTAGAGCTCTGACTTTAACAGAGCATTCGTGTTCCACATGAATTACAAAATTATTTGGAATTCAGCTTTTCAATTCAGAGTACAGGCTTAGAAATGTGACCTCCCTTAACTGACAGTATGTACCAGGATTTATGCAAACCAGAGGACTCCAAGGTGGTAATAACAGCAATCTGTTTCATACAATGTTTTAGAGATAATAACCATTTTGCTTCGAATTTGGGAATATTTTGTAACTGACCTGTC
Source organism: Bombycilla garrulus (assembly GCA_013400315.1). NCBI lineage: Eukaryota > Metazoa > Chordata > Aves > Passeriformes > Bombycillidae > Bombycilla > Bombycilla garrulus. The sequence continues at coordinate 244,613 of VXBU01002212.1, forward strand.
ATCTGTTAATGTTGTGGTAATGTTTCATTAAGCTTAATACTCTTCAATCCTACCCCTCCTCGTTTATGTTGTTCAGTGTTTTTTTTTAACCTCCAAAATGATGCCTCTCCAGGTTTGACATTACTATAAATACCAACTTGAGAAAAGGTCTTGGTGGTGTTTTGAATCAGGTATTTGAAAAGGGCTCTCTCTGATGAGAGCTGAGCCCTGGGGACCCCGTGTTGCCCTTTCCCCTTTCTGGGTAGGGCAACTGCTTGTTTATTTTGTTTTGTTAAGGAAAGAACATTTTTCATATTAAAATTGTGTTACTGTTTAAAATGCTCATTCTCTGAAAGTATGTTCACTTGTGATATTGACTCAGTCCCTGTTCAAATAAGAAATATCTTGTTTGATACTGTATTTTCAAAGAATGAGGAAGACTTTATTAATTTTCTTAATTTGATTGGGGTTTTTTTTGGGAATACTTTCATTTAGGCCAATGTCTAAGAGGACGTAATCTCATTCATGGTATAGCTGTAGAGAAAGTACAAAACTGAGGTTGTTCTGTCAGCCTAGTTATGTTCTTATATAAAGAATTTTTGTATAACCTTACTTCTAAATTTGTTGAAACAAGAGTTGGCGAGCAAATGATCTCCTTTTCAAAGGAGCATTTCTGTAATTTAAATGAATATTATGAGCAAGTATTGAGCTTATTTCTACTGAAGTTAGCTGGCTTGAGAACTGAGGTAACTGTTCCCAGATAAATGCTTAATTTTCTTTGAATAGTCTGGGGAGTCCATTATTAAAGAGATTATAGAAGCCAGTTTATGTAAGGCATAATGTAATTGTGTACTTCATAAGAGCGTATTGGAAATATTTACCAAGAAAAATCGAAGCTTAAGGTAACAGCTTAATTTGTGTAACAAAAATAATGAGACCTTTGAAGAATAGGATCTGTTGTAGCTGACTTGAAAGTGTTTTCTGTTTGCTCTACATTTACACCCCTCCTGTCAAGTAGTTCATTGCCCTGATTATCTTTGCTCTGCAACCAAAGAGACTCTCAGAAAAACAGTGGAATACTTCCTAAGATGTTTTCAGTCTTACTGTTACTATTGATTTTAAATAATTACAGCTGTACAATAGACAAAGACTACTCTCATGTTCACGTCTAACTGAGCGTTAATGTAATTAAAATTCATAAAAATGCCATGGAAATGTTTTCAGAGTAGTGAGTTCTAGACACAATACTGATTTTGCAAAAGAAGCAGCAGTGTACAAAATGGAGAAAGATGAAAAACTCAGTGAATTACAGCACTTAGAAAAATCACAGGGTAATGTGGAAAGGGTTGTTACACTGTAATTAAAGAAAACATTCCCAAACATTGAAAATTAATGTCTTGGTTATACCTGCCAAAAAAAAGTATTCCTTCTATAATTTGGTGCTTTATGCTTTTGTATCTACTAGGAAATAGTCAAATATTGAGGGCTTAATATTGAAAGTCATGTCTTGTAAAAAGAACTTGGTTATCTGAGGATGGAGCAAGTTAACCTGTTTTGTGGGAGCATGGGATTTTACCCTGGGACCAGCTCGACAGCCACCAGAAATTTGACTTTGTGCTGTAGGGGTACAATGGATTCTGTTTTCTGAGCTGGTCAAATTTCTGTGCTGATTTTTCTGCGCTTCTGTCAATGGGAGCCCACAGGGCAATTGAGGGTTTCGGGAGTGTGTTTGCTCTTTTAAACTTTGACCCTTTGAAACACTGCATTAAGTGCTTCAGCATCTAACAGTCATTGAAACAAAACAAATTTAGACACCTGACTGTGTTTTGTGCTACTGGGTTTGAGGGCTTGATTTTTTTTGTTCATGTTACTTTTCCTGAGCTGTTCTCCAAGCCTCTCATACTTGCAATCATTTTGCTGTGTCCAGTTTTGCACTATTTTATAGTCAGTTAAGTTTTTAGGAGAGCTTGGGAAATGGTTGCTTCAAAATTTCAAAGAATTAAGTGAACTGCTTTCTCAAGAAAATACTTTGGTTTTTGCTTTGGGTTTTTCAGGCTGTCATAACACAGTGCTGTGCTTGACCTTTCTTTTTTGAAAAAGCTTTTTAGTATTTTCTGCAACTTCTGCTTTGTAATGAGCAATTACAATGAGTAATGTGAGTGAGCAGCTCTGCTCAGTAGTCAAAGTCCATGTAAAATGGGATTTATTTAAATGAAGTTCTCAACTCCTTGTGGAGCTGCTTAGCTGTTTGAACGTTTATGGCTTTTAGCTCTTTCCTTGTAAGTATGTTTATTGGATACACTGTACAATCAGACTTATATTTTCACCTGATATTTCCGTTCCTCCTGTTTACTTCAGTGGGATTTCCAGAGTAGCAGTTCCTTCTCTTTGTTGAAGAGCATGTGATTGACTGACTTCCACACAGAACCATAGAATAAGTCAAACTGCTGAAAAAAAAACAAACCAAAAAACCCCCAATGTTTGGGTAACTGAAGTATTTATTTAAGTAACATTATTGTACTGAACTCTGTTCAGTTTTGCATATTCAAGTAGAAGTAGCTATATCATTTCTTTCTGTTGAAGGATTATTTTTTGGCTCAGGATTTAAGAATCTCTAGAATACATATTTTTATGACTTTTAAGTCTTTATAATATAATTTAGCCTGGTACATTGATTATTGTCTTAGAGCACAGTAAAGAGAAAAGTAACAGTTAAGAAAATATTTAATATGGCACCCTGATTTGAGGTGAGTGGTGGAATTTGTTAGTGAGTCAAGCATAGTGAACAATTTCATAACCATAATGGAAGTACTTGCAGTCATATATGAAAAAAACAACCCTGAGTGCACTACAGTCCCAGTGGATTAATAAAAGCAGTATAAAGTACATTTTCTGAGAATCAGGGGTTGACTGGAAACTGCTGGTGTCATGTTCATCAGTCATTAACAGTGTGTAATGTGTCCATAAATTCCTCAAACTTAAGAAGTCCAGTAGATTTACAGTGTAACAATGGTGGTGCTGCATAACTCCTGCACTCTGGGCACTTGGTAGGTGGCAGCCAGTCAGCAAGAGCTCCAGGTACTTCATTGCATCCTGAACGTGTGCCAGTGGCACAGAACCTGCACAGGTTTTGCTTTGATCTTTTATGTCCAAGCGTCCCTTTCCTGTATGCAGTAATATCTGCGTGCTTTGATGTGGAGGAAGTGCTGCGTCTCTCTAGTTTGGTGCCACTCAGTGTATTCCAAAGTGCTTTTTAAATAAAGCAACTCCATAGCAAGATTTGTGGTACACTGCAAGCCAGCTGTTTGTTAAGGGGTGATTTTTCCATTGCTTTATTTCGTAATGCATCTTGAAAAAAATTTTAGATGTAAGAATGTTCTGTTTCATTTACTTAATTTATGTTATGCTTTTATTTCCATTATGCAATTAATTTACGTAAATTAAAATACCTAAAAGGAAATGTACGGAAATTAGAATCATAGAATGGCCTGGGTCAGGAAGGACCTTAAAGATCATCCAGTTGCAACCCCTCTGCTGTGAACAGAGAGCTTCCACTGTCCCAGGTTGCTCAGAACCCCATGAAGCCTGGCCTTGAGCACTTCAGCAATGGAGCAGCACAGCTTCTCTGGGCAACCTGTTTGATGCTGATCCTCAAAACCGCTCACAGAATATTTTACATGCTGTTGCTGGTTGGTGTGATTATATTTTGATATAAACAATGTGGTCTGTCTTGTAATACAAAAATTATTTCCATGTATATAAAGCACATATATTTTTATAATAGAGCTCCTGATAGTCTGCTGCACATTCATTTTATAGATAGGACCTGATTACAGGATTAGTGGGCATTTCAGGATGTGTGAATGAAGACTTGGATGACTGTAGATCTTAGCTCTAGGACAAGTTAGATCAGTTTCTAGTTAATTAAGAAAATCTCCTGTTCCTGTAGTCAGTAGACTTTTGAATTGTCTGGTATTAAAGGACAATGATCAGATTGAGTTATACAGTATTAAAATGTTCTAATCTCTGTCATGACCAGAAGGTCATTTGAAGGTTTTTGAATTCTTAGGCTCCAGTCGGGTCACAGTCCTCAATCTTTATAATCTTTTTAAAAATAACCGTGAGATTTGTAAGCTTAAATTCTTCTGGCATTACAAATGTAATGAGAATCACAAAGCTGTGGAATTGGTTGACACTGAGTAGGACTGACATGCACAGAGACCAGAACATGTGTAAATGAAGCATGGATTGAAATAAGATTTGAATGCAATTCTCAGTGAGAGAAGCATTTGAGTGACTTGCTGGGCACATGTACCAGAGAGCTTTCTGAAATGAACTGACTGGGTTTGCTGGAAACCCACTTGAAGTTGTGCCCCATACCTGTTTCTTCCCCCCTGTGCCTTGGATCCCAAGTGACCTTAGAAATTCAGGAGCCAAAGATATAAATAGGTAGATGCAGCTACAGTGTAAAACAGATGATTACCAAGATACAGTCACTCGAGTACCGAGTTAAATTAGGGTACGATCCATACTGCTAAAGCATTTTATGAGCTGGGTATTTTTAGGGGAAATCTTCCTAAGTTCATTCTTTTAAAAAAATTATGTATAAACTGAATTACTGCCTTTGTCTTATTTTTGATACGTATTTAATTTTGAACAGAGTCTATGAGAACACTGCCTTGATTTATTAAAGATCCTTTTTTGTTTGTTTTGAAGGAATGTATTCATGAGATTGAATACTGTAAATACAGGTTATCTAAACTATGTGGCATGCAGAGGTTAGCCTGTGCCATTCTCTTTGGTTTTGTCAGAATATGTCTAATGGTGAGACTTTCGTTTTGCTCTCTGACCTTGGGCTGATCACCTCTCCCTTACCTTTATTTTCTACATATTTTTCTGTTTGGTTTCAGAGCTCTTCAAAGATGAAGTTCTATATAACTGCTATGTCTCATCGTAGTATAATGTATTTGACATAATATATGCCATCTGTTTGTTACTTGTCTCGTTTCTTTTTTCAAAATAAGGAATAAATTGGGTCTCCCCTTGCAGTCATGAATATATATACTGCGTTGAATATTCGCTCATGTGTAAATCACCTTGAGCACTGCAAAATGCTGAAATATTACTGATTCTGTGGTGTTCATTAAATTTTACATTATCATTTAGACACCAAATTAAGAAAGTCTTTTGATTCCTTCTTCTGTTTACTTAATAGGTTTCGTTGGAAAACTGTGTTGAGGTCGGGCGAATTGCCAACACATACAATCTCACAGAAGTGGATAAATATGTTAATAATTTCATCTTGAAGAACTTCCCCGCATTATTAAGTACTGGTGAATTTGTGAAACTCCCCTTTGAACGTCTTGCCTTCGTGCTTTTGAGTAACAGCCTTAAGCACTGCAGCGAGCTCGAACTCTTCAAGGCGGCGTGTCGCTGGCTGCGCTACGAGGAGCCTCGCATGGAGTACGCCGCCAAGCTCATGAAGAACATAAGGTTCCCCCTGATGACCCCCCAGGATCTCATCAACTACGTTCAGACCGTGGACTTCATGAGAACTGACAACACCTGCGTCAACCTGCTGCTGGAAGCCAGCAATTACCAGATGATGCCGTACATGCAGCCGGTGATGCAGTCGGAGCGGACGGCCATCCGCTCGGACAGCACGCACCTGGTGACCCTGGGGGGGGTGCTGCGGCAGCAGCTGGTGGTCAGCAAGGAGCTCCGCATGTACGACGAGAAGGCGCACGAGTGGCGCTCGCTGGCCCCCATGGACGCGCCGCGCTACCAGCACGGCATCGCCGTCATCGGCAACTTCCTCTACGTGGTGGGCGGCCAGAGCAACTACGACACCAAGGGAAAGACGGCGGTGGACACGGTCTTCAGGTTTGATCCTCGCTACAACAAGTGGATGCAAGTGGCATCTCTCAATGAGAAACGGACCTTCTTCCACCTAAGTGCCCTCAAAGGACATTTGTACGCAGTTGGAGGTCGGAACGCGGCGGGTGAGCTAGGTGAGTCCTCCCGGAGCCAGCCTTCTTCTGGGCCTGGAAATTCCCTGCTGCCCAGGGAGTGGGTGGAGAGAAACGAGCAGAAGTCGTTGGAGTGCTGCTGCTTTCTGGAAATACTGCAGAGAGAAATTTGTCTGGATAGTATTAGAAGATAATTTTAGAAGGGATCCCACACAAAAAAATTCCAAATGTCTATGTCTTGGCCTTTACCGCGGAACATGAAGTGTGTGTGTCTGCCTGTGTAAGTGTGGGAGAACATAAATGCAGTTTTAAAAAGAAAAAATTAATCATTACTTAACTGAGAAACAAAATCCATTCTGAAGGGATACATGGCTATAGCTGAAACTTGCTGCTGAGTGAACATTACATTTTAAAAGACACAAATTTTCTGGAATAGTATTTGAAATGCCAAGGGTTTTTTTTGATGTGGTTTGTTTTTGTTTTAGTCTATTTTGGTTTTTTTTTCTTTTTATTTAGGCTGTCATTTATTTCACTCACAGATTAGTAAGACTCAGATATTCTGATGTTTTGGGCATTTTAATTATTAAAAATGTTATATTTCACTTACGATCTTGTGAGTATGCAGGTAGCTTATTTGTGCAAATGGCTGAATGACTTGGTCCTGGTGCATCTTTATTTTTCCCCTTGCAAAAGAGATTTAATTTAGCTTGACCAAAAAATAAAAATCCAAACAAAATCACGAAACAAAAAACCACAAACAAACAAAAAAAGACCCACCAAAAACCTAGCCAAAACCAAATCAAAAGACCAGAAGAAAAAAGCCTACATATCAGTTTCCAGGGTACAAGATAGAAACAAAGAATAAATACATAGTGAGTTTTAATTTAACAAAAGTCTGCATAGGATGACCCCCATTAATCCACTGCATTGTGCAAGGCCGTAGTGGTCAGCATTTAGTCAAGTCTGGGATAGGAGACTCAACTGTCAATTTGTCTGTGCTTTAAAATTGAAATGTCACACAGATTATGCTTGGAAGTTTAGCATAGTATCACATCTAAACCAGATGTAACATCTTTCTTTAGTTTGCTGCTCTCAGCCCAATACTCAACTGCCCCTTGTCCCTTTGTGGCTTCTACCTTTTGCTACTAAGATTTGCTTTTCAGAATTGCACAGATATCTGTAAGTGCAGTGAGAAACATTTTTAATTGAAACAATACAGAACTTGATTTCTACTGCAGGATCTGTGGCTTCTTAAAATTACTGCATCCCTGTTATTCACATACACAGGTCATTGTTTGCATGCACACACATGCAACATTCATTGTCATGCTGCAAATTTTCATAGGAAACATACAGCACACTGCTTCCACCATACAAAAGTGACCTGGCCTTGCTAGAAATTTAAAATCCATCCCAATGTTTGATGAAATGGGATGTTTAAAAATACCTTTTGTGTTTTGTAAAAGATAGTGAGAAACTGCTTAGCATTAACTTGTTTTCCCTAGACAGCCATTTTCTCATGCAGATCCTGAGGCTTTCAGAATTTTTCACTACTTATCACTTTATTTACCTAAAAATACATTCTAAACAATCTCAATATGCTCTAAAAGAGTGAATGTACAAACTAACATGTATTGATCTTTGAGTATCAGAAAACCTGACCTATAGCTTCAGTGAGCTATTTTCTAACAGTGTGAATTAATAGCAGATAATCAGATTGCTGACCTTGTGTACAATCTGAACAGAGCAGGGTTATGAAAATGTCAGTGAAAAAGTTGCAAGTCTGACAAAATCAATAGGAAATAATATTGTCACTAAGCCAGTCCAACCTGTGTGTGAAGGAGGCTTTGAGTGCAGCGTTAAATTAGATCAAGCAGTATCATTCTGCTGACCTCAGCTCTTCTGCTTTCTTTAATTAAAATACAAAATTTATCACCTATCTAAAACTCTTTTGTAAAGATATCATTAAAATGCTGTAGCAATTTCCACACAGACCTGAAAAATGCCACTGGATCAGTCTGTGGGAAGAGCACTTTAAATGCTAAATATTCTAGCTGTCTGATGCTTTGATTTGCGCTTCAGGTTCTTTCTTGTTAATTGTGAGGTGAGTCACTTTTCATTTTCATATTTCTTTCATAAATATGACAACTGGAAGATGCAATCCAGTTTAAACTTCCCATTCTGTTCAGAAGAGAAAAACTCTCAGGCATTTCATAGAAGAGAAGGTCAAATGTGTGTTGGACAGATATTAAAGAAGTTGCCCTTGGGTTCAAACTAATTTCAGTCTGTTGTTAGAGAGGAAAAATTCCCAAAACCTGACTTGAGCTTTCTGGAAGATTGGCTCTTACGGAAAAGGGCCAAAGGATTAAAGTTACTAAAAGGATTTTTTTTTTCCCTGACATTCTTGGGAATAAAAATTACACTTTTTGAGGCTTTCTATCAAACCTTCTCAAAGCATCCTTTCAGATGTTTCATCTTCTGAGAACTTTAAATGCCACTTTCTACATCTGTAATATGTGCTTTAGTGTAACAAGGAGCTGCTGTTCTACCAATGCCACTGAGAGAAGTTTGGTTCACTGGACAGGATGAGTGAATTTCCATTGTACGTGGTGCATGTGTTGGAATGTGGTAAATGTATCCTTTAAATGTCTTGAATTATGATATTATAATTTAGATTTTTCAACCCTGTGAAGCACAGCCCATTGGCAGATTCCAGCTGAACACTGGGGACTGTTTTCTCTTCTGACAAGTAGATTTTTGTAGCGTATTGTAAGAGTTCAGTTGTGGTGCTTGGTGATGTGTGTAAGTACCAGAAAAGTTGTGCATTTAGGTATTTTCCAGATACTTCAGGCTCTGCTGTTGATAGGCTTGAGTAGAGTTTGGGGGTTTTATATAGAATTTGGGGCTTTTCCTAAGCACTTTAGAGGATGTTGGGTTGTGACTAAACCACAGATTGGTTCATCATCCTGCAGTAAAGGCCAAAAGAGAAAACCACCAGGCCAGTTACCTGTTCTTTTGACCCTCTGCCCATCAATTTGGAAGCTATTTATTTTCCAGAAGCCCTCTATGATGTTTGGACCCTCCTTGTTTATGTAAAAACTTCCCCTGTGAGTGTGTGTGTGTACATATATAAGCATAAAAAGATACAACTAATATATTGTAAGTGTTGTTGATGGATTTGCACCAGTACCCAGTTGGGCTGTTTGCTGTCAGAGTAGTATTGTGAATTTCAGATCGGAGTGTGAACTGGAGGACCTCTTGTGCACAGGCTTGTTTTGGAGTGGCTCCTTGCTGTGCTAGGACAAAATCAGTCAGGACTATTTAAGCAAGTCAGCTTGGAGTTGTACAGGAACAAGCTGTATTAGAGAAATAATATAACAAAATTAAGAGCCTGGGTTTTGGGAAATGGCAGAGTTGCTAAGTGCTGCTGTAACAGACCTCAAGGCACTTTAAGAGCTAGTGACAGAGAAGTGTTAAATATCTGTATACTCCTCAAATAGCATCACAGATGGCACTGTAAGATGAGTGCAGGCTGAACATCCCTTGGGACTGCCAAAACTTTGTGTCTTTTGAGATTGCTTAATTCTATTAAAATGAGGCCTGTCTTCACTGGATTATGGTAATGAACACTTTAGAAGTTCTGTGGTTCAGTATAAATAAAGCCTGGTCTGAATCATTCATGGTGTTGGAAGAATGAATCCATCACTCTCACTTAGGTGCAGTTTTAGAGTGTTTTGTGAGCTCTGCTCTGTCTGGAGATCTTCTGGAGATGTCACTCTTGAATTATAGGCACCTTTAATAGCTGAAATTTTGAATATTTTTTTTCTTTTCAGTGCAGAGGATTATCTTGCTAAAAGACACATTGAATGACCTTGCAAGGTAACAGGGAAACAAATATAAGGATCAGCCTAACAGACAAGTAGGGTTCTTCAGCTGGAAAGTGATTAGCTTTGTTTTAGAGCACAGTGGATGAGATTTGAGCTGGAGTGGTTTGTCTGAAGCAGTGTCAGGCAGGACTTCAACTGTACTAGGAAAGTTCGAGGCAGTTTTGAAGCCACATCAGAAAGTGACGGCTCTTTGACTCAGCATCATCCTTTCTCCCATAAATCATGTCTTTACAACACAGTGATAGTGGTGGTGGTAATGGGTGCCTATTCTGCATATTTTGTCTTCTCTTGATAAAGGGGTGTTTTGGTTGTGGCTTCTCTTAAATGCACTTTGTAGTGCAGAGTGAGATAAAACTGACCAGCGTCCATTGTCAGGTTCATCTGTGTGCTGCTGGCTGTGCTCTTCCTTCGCACATCCTCTGCTCTTCCTTTGCACATCCTCTGCTCTTCCTGTCTGTGGAGTGTGTTAGAAATGCAAATTCCTCACCTGGGAGCAGAGTGGAAGCACCACGGGAAGGGGGATGCAGTTTTTTTCAGTGGAGTGATGGCTTCAGCACAGAGAAGCAGCCGGGCTGGAAGGGGTTGATCCAGGGGTGGAACTGGGACAGCTAAAATTACTTGCACATCAGATCTGTTCCTCTCTGGTTTTGAAATTTCTGCACATTTTTCCTTGTGATTGCTGAATAGAGCAGAGTGGAAAGGAGCTTTCCTTTAAAAAAAAAAGAATATTGGAATGGATGAATATGTTTACAAGAGCAGGCATGGGTTTATTTGGGGACTGGGCAAAAACTGCATGTGATGTCAAGGTGGCACTGTGCAGAAACACAACTCACAGATCTGATTTTAGGTGTCATCTGTGGAATTGCTATTTTTTGGTATTTTTTGTGCCTATACCTTTCTCTGGTCAAGAGAGTGTCTCCAGCATTCACTGGATTTATGGCTAAGTCCTTGATGGGATACAGAAGTCTGCAGCATATTGAATGGAAAAGAATACAGTTCTTTTTTAAGAGGAGATTTCTGTCTTTATTAAGAAAACCCAACCAACCAAGGCAGATCTCTTAGAGTAGACTTGGGAACTTGCCCATATATTGGGCAGATTTTGTAAATCAAAATTTTGCAGACACACGTTACTTCAGTTACTTTGTATTGGTTTGTTATTTTTGTCCATTTTATCCATCCCTTAGATGGCAGAAGTGGGAGTCCTTGTGCAAGGCACTCTCACAGAACCAGATGCATTTCAAGATTTCATTACTATTTTGAAACAGTTTCAAGAATATGAAATCAATGTTTTTATACATGCAAATCAACATACATAATTTGTTTAGAAAAAAGCAGAAATTTAGTGTGTTTTGCCTTATATCATGAACTTAATGTTCTGGAATGGCACTTTTCTGCATTTCATAAATTTAAAGTTCAGCTCCCGGGTGGGGAAAAGCTGAAGCAAATCCAGTGTTCTGTAACAATTTAACAATTCTTATGTGCAAACTGTATTTTTTTATTTTTCACTTTTAGCCTTAGATGCTGCTAAACTGGCTGTCAAACAGCATTTCTGACATTGAAACTGGAAGCTTCTATTTTCAGTGCATGTACTTGAGACAGTAATTGCATGGAATTATGTATTATCATCCCATTTTGCAGCAACAAGAAGGTTATGCTGCAACTAAAAGAATTCCGAAGGTCACTGTAATGATGTGCTCTATAATAATTTTTTCATGACTAGAGATTTTTTTTTTTTTTTTTNTACTCTTCCAAAATGATCCAGGGGATCTTTTTAAAACAGCTGTGGAGTTAGGGTGGGGTGCCTTATATTCACTGTGGAAGTGTTGCTGTCTGATGTTCTTTACTGGCCTGGTCTATAATTCTGTAATTCTGCTTAAACTAACACTGACTGGCTTCTGCCTGTATAGTGGCAGGTGTCTCAGAGTCTGAGGGTATTTGTTCTCTCTGTTGATGTGTAATCCTGCACTGTAAAGTCACTGATTCCATATAGGTGACTCAGATTTTCTTGATTCAATAAAAACTTTTTCTAGAGCAACTAAAATGCCACTTTCAAAGACAGATTCAATTTTTCTTTGTATAGTTCATAAACATTCAACAGAGATTAAGCAGTCTTTATTATTTAAAATGATATTTAATTTGTCTTTAAGATAACTTATGATGTACAAAGAAATTGTCAATAATTGAAGTCACTATATTACAGGGTTTTTGAGGATCTTGTGCCCCTCTGATCATACTGTAGTGTTCAAGCTGCCAATACCTAGAGCTTGCTCCATTGCTGAATCTGCCTTCTGTTTGTATTCCCTGTGCTTGGTGCACGCCCTTTTCTTGCAACCTGCGTCTCTCCCATCTTACATTGGAGAGAGGACTCATTCTCAGGAATCCATTCTGCACTGGCTCCTGGGCACTGGCTTTCTTCTTAACTTGCTACTGGCTTCTGTGATTTCTAATCTGGTAAAACCCTTGATCATTTTGGCATTCCAACTCACAGAGAAAACCGCACCAGTGGAGTTGTACGTCAGCACAGGCACTGCTTATCTCCTTTCCAGATCCAGGGACGTTTCATCTTTTTTTTATTTTTTTTTTAAGCTTGGCTTTTGTAAGTTAATGTAGTGACTTGCATATGCTATGCTGTAGGTTGCTGTGCAAATCCTTAATAAAACACTGCAATTAATTGGAAAATTAGTCAGCAAGGGGGACAGAGTGTTATCTCAGCAAGTTTGCTGTTGGTACAACCCAGCTGGACACAATCCTATGCAACCTGTTCTTGGTGACCCTGCTTTAGAAGAGGAGTTGGACTGGGTGATTTCCAGAGGCCCTTTCCAGCCCCATCTATTCTGTGTTTGTGTGTTGGCGCTCAGTAATTCCCCTGAGACTCGCTCAGCTGAGCAGTGTCACTTGTTGGCGCTTCCTCTGAGTGTTTGTGCCACTGCACTGAGCTCAGCACTGAGCTGCCATGCTGGTTTCAACACTCTGATATTCTCCTTTGTCTCCAACAGCCACTGTGGAATGTTACAACCCCAGAATGAACGAGTGGAGCTACGTGGCAAAAATGAACGAACCCCACTATGGTCACGCTGGAACTGTGTATGGGGGGTTAATGTATATTTCAGGTAAATCATGCCTGTGATATCTCTGTGAAGCAGTAACTTATCTAACTTCTTTTTCAGCAGCAGGCAGTACAAATTAGTCTGTGCTTGCAGTAGGATTGCCATGGTACCTGTGGTGATGCAGTTTCATATGAAGCCAGTCAAACAGCACATATACTGACAAAATTATTGTAGATAATATTATGCTTAGTAATTGAATAGCTCTGAATTCCAAAGCAGTTACTCACTTTACCAGTCAGAATAAAGTTTTCTGTAGCCACATATGTAAATTTATATAGCAATATAGTTAAATATAACATTGTTACAATATATAATTATAATTGTGTATAACAATATTAAATACTTACAACATGTATTCTGATATAATATAGCAATGTAATTAAACACACCCTCGCTATAAACTTTGGAATGCATTGGAAATTTTAGTACTTTAAAGAACAACATTTGCCTTCATTGAGGTAATGGAAAGGGCCAAGTTCTCATGTTAATCATAGTATATAAGTGAATCTCTACTACCAGTCTTTTATTTAGAATATGCTCAGTCCTGTATGTCACTGACATTGTAGTTTCATTATGGTTTTTTTTCCCAATGGGTTGTGTCAAAATCTGCTATGAGCTCAGTTTTTAAAGAAGATTCAATCTGTCTGTCACTGATCATTGCAGAGATCACAGGCCTATATTCTCCTACTGAAATTTTGAAGGATGTTCTCTTAAGTACTAAGCTGAAATTTAGGGCAGGAAGTGGGACAAGATTGCTTAGCTCACAAGAACGGGTGGGGAGATGTGCTAGAGCAGCTTGATTTATGGTCCCTTGTGCCAGGAGACTAGGAGGAATTTGCTTTAGAATTTACTGAAAGGTACAGGTGCTTATTTTTCTGTGAGCAAGTCCATGGAGTTCCTAATTGCTGTGCTGCTGTCGGTTGCGTTTTGCCCATTTTGCTTGTTTTACTGCAGGTGGCACATCCATATGCTGTCTGCTGGGTTTTTTCATAGATCCCACAGATTAAATGTAGAGGGAATCATAGGTAACTATTAACTGAAGAATATTTGAAATGTGTGTCCTCTCTCTATTCACTTGAAGCTGATGAAAAAAGTTTTCTGTTGAAAATTTTGCTATGTGATACTTAAAACACAGTGGCGTGGTGTCAGAATTTGAAAGGGAAATGGATTCTTGATGGTGGGAAAGAAAACTCAAACTGAATGAATGTAAGCAAAGAAATAATTTTGCAAAATAGAAGCATAGGTAAGAGTTTTTTGGTTTTTTAATCTGCTAGTATCAATTTTTCAGGAAGGTGCAGTGTGAGACATGGCTTCTGTCCATATTCCCATTTAAAGGAACAAATGTCATTTGAAATGGAGTACTTCTGTGATAGTAATCTAAGCTAGAGTGAAGAAGTTTTAAGGAAGATGGAATTCTTTCAGTAAAATGTGGGGTTTTTTGCTACTCTAACACGTGTCTTGTTTCTTTAGGGGGAATCACCCATGATACTTTCCAAAAGGAACTCATGTGTTTTGACCCTGACACAGACAAATGGACTCAAAAAGCTCCGATGACGACGGTCAGAGGTCTGCACTGCATGTGTACTGTAGGAGACAAGCTGTATGTTATTGGTGGAAATCACTTTAGAGGAACCAGTGATTATGATGATGTTCTAAGCTGTGAATATTACTCACCAACTCTAGACCAGTGGACTCCAATTGCCGCCATGTTACGTGGGCAAAGCGATGTTGGGGTTGCTGTCTTTGAAAATAAAATCTATGTTGTTGGAGGATATTCTTGGAATAACCGGTGTATGGTGGAAATAGTTCAGAAGTATGATCCAGAAAAAGATGAGTGGCATAAAGTATTTGACCTTCCAGAATCCCTTGGTGGGATCCGAGCCTGCACTCTCACTGTTTTCCCTCCGGAGGACAATACAGGGTCACCGTCCCGAGAGTCTCCTCTGTCAGCACCTTAGAACCATCCCCGGGCTCACCCTGTCATAGTAACACCTCTGCACTGCATCATGGGGTCTGTTATTTTTCTTCAGTAGTTTCTGTTAGGCTTAGCCTACAGCATTTCATACAATTACTGGAAAAAATAAAAATGACTTTGACATTGTTTGTGCTGTTTGTTTGGCCTAGAATGTCTCTCAAGTGGTTGACAAAAAAAGATGTGCTCGCCCGAGCCAAATGTTTAACAGATGAGAAGGTATTGTCTATAAAATGTATGAACTAGGTACGTTATTAATGTTGTATGTTGGTGTGAAGTACCTTATAGCTTACATTTGGGAGCCCAGTGAGTCAAATTTGTGTTGAACATGTCACTAAATTTCATGTTGAAATCCTTTTTTCTTTCATTTTTGACTGCAGATTACAAGGGTAGGTAGACCACATCAATGTGAACTGTCTGAAGGTTGCCAAGGGGCCTGAGCTACCTCCCTCTTTACACAGAGTATTTTTGACATATCTGTTTACCCACCTGACTTTGTGGGTGCTTTCAGAGCATATGAAGTTTCTTAGGGAGAGGGAAGAAATAAAATAATTTTAAAATATTAGAACTGTACAGGAGCAGACCTTGTAGAGGCCGGGAGTTTTTTATAACATGTATCGAGTGTTTTTCCTGAGTCAGTTGAATGATGCTTCAAACAAAACATCCTAAACACGTTTGTGTTTTTTTAATTTTTTTTTTTTCAGGAATTGGCTTCCGCTTGCATGGGAGCAAACACTATTAACAAACAGGAATTCAGTGCAGTTGTGTATTCTGTTGTATGGCTGTACTGGATATGGGTAGTTAAGGGCTAGAAACAGTAACTTAAGCCACTGAATTTGACCAAATGGTTCCATCCAATCAAATTTAATCTACCTTTTCTCCTTTGCTGTTGAGATAACTTGCATAACGTGTCCTCTGTATAGTCTCAGTTAATAAGGTTATTTAGCACAAAGTGCAGCTTCAGTGAGAGAGCTGCTTTTGCTCAGTGAATCTGGACTACCACGTTTTACCTTCTTTTGTTCAATAAAACTTTTAACTGCAGTTACCCAGTCTGAGCTACCTCATTAATGTATTTGGTTTTCTTCCTCTGCCTCCCTGTCTCCAGGATGCACATCATGTTTATTCGTGCGGGTAGATGGATTTGCTAGGAAACCAATGCAGAAGTGATCATGAATGGGTATTTTTGACCTACTTTCAAGAAGCTATTTTGGTCTGATTTCATTTTATTTTATTGTTAGGGACTGATGAAAAAACAGTCTTAATGTTTTTTCCTTGGAAAACTGCTTATGTGTGCAGCCGTGCAGATTCACAGGAATCTTTACCTGCTCCAAAATCCAGTGCCCTGCTGACAAACTGCAGCTCTGATTATGCCACTGTGCTGTTCTGAACTTCCCGTCATATTGCGAGTCATTTTGCTAATGAACACAGCCACAGGAGCATCCTCTGGGGAAAACTGTTTAAACCAGCTTATTGTGTTACCTATTAATAATAACCAAGTAAAGTTTAATAGACTTTTGTTGGGAGTTTGTGTTCTGTCCCTGCTTGGTGCACCAAGCAGCAGGATTACTGTGCTGTCAGTTTTGGAAGTACTGATATTTATTCTTTGTGCAGTTTACTGGTAATGGTCACTACCAAAATCTACATGTAATCTTTGGGTTTCATAATTGTTTTGGTTAAAATCAAAAGCAATTCTTCCTCTTTAAAAAACTGAAGTCTCAATTCCATGTGGCTGTGCAAGGTTGTTGCAGGTGGAACAGTGGCACCAGTGGATACTCCTGGAAGCTGGCCAGTGAAGATAAGTTTACTCTTCACCCTAAGAATACTCTTCTTATGCTGTGCAAAGCACTGGATAGAAAAATGTTGCTCTGTCGTTTAAGGATTTGTCAGTCATTTAAGTGTCACATGCTACTAATTTTTTTTTCCAGCTCAGAGACCAGACTTTAGACCCTGCTTGAGTTTAAATCCCCTGAAATCCATATTCAGTGTCTCTTTTATTAATTAACTGAAAAGTACTTGAAGGAGTTGCAATTCCTTTAGGATACTGTAAATATATCCTGCTTTTTGTATGCTGGGGATGAGGGACACAGTTTTTAAAAGTGAGTGTCTTCACTGTTATTCTCTGTTTGGAAGAAGCTTAACATGGGTTCTGATCACTCTGAGGTGGTTTAAAGCCAGGATGTCAGTTTTGTGTCTGAGCCTTGAATAGCCAGGAGCTGGTATATGTCCATAATGTTGAGGTTTTTCTGGGTATTTTGCTTTTTTTGGTGTTTGTTTGTTTTTTAAGTGAGTCATTATCTGTTACACGTAAAGTGGAAGAATTATTTTTGAACATTTTTGTCATCAGTGGATTAAATGTAGTGCTTCAATCAAATTAATCCTTGGGGGTCTTTTTTTGGGGTTTTTTTGTTGGTTTTTTTTTTTTTTTTTTAAATCTCCCTCTGGATTAAAGTATTTATAATGACATTAGTTAACGTTAACTCACCAGGATTGCAAAGCAAACATCAAAGAGTTGCCCAAAACGGAAAACTGGTTTCTTCTGTAATGTAGTACAAAATGACTTGATGCTCATTGCCTCTTTCTCAACCATAGCATAAGAGCCCTTTCGATCTCTGAATCCACAGCTGCAGGTGTACTCATGGGTACAGCAAATACCCATCTCCATTTCCAGTCAGGCTGCCTCTTCATAAATCTTGGATTGTCTCACGTTGCAGTTGTAGTACCTAAATCAGAAAAGCATCTGGATAAAAAGCAATTATAGCTATTTGACTTGAATGAAATTAAGATTATGTGGTATGCCAGCTGGGAGAGCCACGGGAGCTGCCTGCCCTCTCCCAGTGATGCAGACACACGCTGCAAAATTCTTTCAGACTTTGCCTTTTTGGTGCCCAATTAGCAGCAAATGCTAAAAATGCTCACTTCTGATTTGCTCAAAGGCCCATCTAATATCCCTGCAAAACCCAGCACTTTGACTCCAGACATCTGAGCTGACATTTCCTTTGTTCTGTCTTTTGAGAGAGAACAACGGGGAAGAAGACCTGGGAAAAAATCCAGGTTATGTCAAGTTTCTTTGCCCTGTTAAGATCAGAGAGTTCATCATTTGCAGATACCCATTTTTCTATGATTCCACTCCCCTTAGAAAGTTGTAAAGTCCAAGAACCTGGTCCAGGGAAAGCAATTCCTGCCAGGATCCAGCCAGTCTTGTGGCTTCTTGGGATAATGGACTCATGCTGAAGGGGTGAGCGCTGGCACTGAGAGCCTGGCTGTGGCTCTATAGCTCCCTTGGGTGCAAGAATCACTTCACCTGTTCTCAGGACTAAAGTGAGATGTTTTCCTGTAAACAATGCTATATTTAAATTGCCCATTCTGTTTCTGAGGGGTGGGATCTCTGAGGAGTAGCATTTCAGTAACAGTCAGAAGCTCCAACCAGTAGTCTGGTCCTTTAGTGGAATAACAGCAGTCGTAGATTAGGGCAGTTTGCATGCAGATAAATAAAGTTCTCCCTAAAGGCTTACAGTCTTAATCTGATGGGCTGGTTGGATATCAAAAAATAATTCAATACCACAGCAACAAATGCAGTACAAATATCTGGAGAAATTTCTAACTGAAGAGTTGAGGCAGATGTGATCATAAAAGATCATAGCACTTTTCTTTTTAAAGTTCATTCTGCCTACCAGAATTGTTGTTCCTTCTTACTGTGCACTCCAGCTGGTGATTCTCACCTTTACACTGGTGTATGACTCTGCTGGTCACTGTTTTTATAATCCTTTGGTTTTGTAGTTGACACCTCTGTTACTTCCTCTGCTCCTGATCAGAACAGATAAAGCTGAGGCTTTTTTAGTGGCACTGTCCTCACATCAAGAGAGAAAACAGGCCATTGTTGATAAATGCATTTGTAATTCAGCTTGTGCATTCTTGGAAATAGATAAGCAGTTTTAAGTTGCTGAAAGGTGTGTGCATGCTGCAGGAGTAATGTGTGTCCTGTTTCCTCCTGGCCTGCACCTGTCCTGGTGTGTGGAGGGCTGTGTGTGGTTACCCAGAGATCTGGAGGGAGAGTCAAGCTCTCATGTGGCACTTTATGCTCTGTGAAAGTGTTCTTCACTTGCACACCATATGTAGCTTATTGGGTATTTTTTTTCCTTTGTATTTTAGTTTAAATGTGAATAACGATTCTTTGTGCACAAATGTGGTCAGAAAAAAAAAAAGTCTTAAAGGGCAGAGTTATACTTTGCTTAATTGATAAAGTTTTTAGTCCTGTGAGTATTGCAGGACCTGTTCAGCTGTGAAAAGGTGATTGCAGTTTGAGAGCAAGCTAGGAAATCCAGATGGCTTTCCTGCCTGTCACCAGTTCACATGTTCTTGTTGCTAGTCTTTTACAGGTCATGGAGTGAACTTCTTTTCTCAGTCCTAGGCTTCATATTTTGATGTCCAGCTTTCCTGCTGATTACCCACTCTGGGGAAAACGTGGTGGGATGTGTTTTCACAGCCTGTCTTAATGAAACAACATAGCTTGTTTTTTCAGGAATGTCACCATCAGTGACACAGAGGAGTCCTGCAGAGTTCTTTAATGACCTGGTAATTTGTATAGAGACGTAGCCCAGATAGTCTGGGAGTGGTGCTACAGCAGGAGCCAGAAGTGGCTGACATTCCTGAGAGGATGGTCTCCTACTTTATGTGGTACTTTGGCTCCAGTGCTGGTTTTCCCCATCTTTGGGAGTATTTATTGCTGCTGTGTGAGTTTTTAACTTTTTATTCGTGAAATGAGTAATGCCTCTCCAAGTCTGCAGTGGGCAAAAGTCAGCAAAAGGTTGAAGTGGTTCTTTCAGAGCTTCATGCTGCTGGGCTATCTACATGGTTATTAAACCCTTTCTATTTGGAGCTCTGTTTCCTAAGTGTTTAGGAGAAATTGTTTCGCAATGGGAAAAGATCTCAGATGAAAATGTGTTCGAGACTGGAACAGAAATGCATATTGTTTTAGATTATTTTTTGTCATGGTTTAGAGGTTCATTTGGACTTTAAATTCCCACAGACTGAATAGGAGGTTATATAAATATATATATACACATTTTTTTTAAAGACCTTATAGTTGGCTTAAGTGAGTCAAAGCTCAGTTGTTTGGACCTGCTTGCACTCTTGGCTGGCTTGTTGCTGTATTCTCCCTCAGACCACAGCATTCTGTGCTGTCTGGCATCTGTTTCCTTGTGTAAGAGCACCTCCTGTCATCCCTGCTGCCTGTTGATTGAGTTCCAAAATAAATCTGAGCTTGGATTCTTACATCTAAAGTACCTGTGGAGCTGTGGATTGAGTGCCACGGCTTTGACCTTTAATTCCCCACCAGCCCCTCACTGCTTTGCAAGATGTTCCCAAACCAAACTAAAATACAGATTTTATGCAGGAGGCAAATCTCTCAGGCTGAAAATTTGAGTAACTTGGGCATCTAAACACCAAGAGTGTCCTCATCCCCTTTGCAAGGAGAGTTGTGCTCAGGAGCTGCTGAGTGCTCTGGAAGGGGGCACACACAGGCACTCCTTGGGTAACCACACTTTTTGTTGGCCTTTGATTCTGCTCTTTCTTCTGTGCCCAGATGGAGATGGTGGGAGGGAAGGTCAGGGCTGGGTCGCACTTTCCAGCTCTCAGTAGAGAGCAAGTTTGTTTCTTCTCATCTGTCTGCACAACACTGCAGGAAAAAGAACTGTAGGAACATTTCAGATTTTAAGCATTGTTTCACAGAACAGTATTCATTAATAAAGGAAAAATTAGTCTGTTTTAACCTGTGTTCCTTATAACCAGGATTGTTCCAAAATACTTGGCTTCTGTTGAATTAACAACTTTGCCTTTACCTCCCTTGTTCAACATTACTGTAAAAATAATTGCTTGGTTTCTTTACCATTTGTTTTTCATTGCTTGTAACCTTTTCTTAGAAATGTGGAAATAGTTTTCCTTACATGTTTTATGCACCGAAATAAACACACCACTGATCACCTGAGTCCCCTCCCCATGTTTCTTACTCAGTGCCTGCCAGTGTATCTTTCCGTATTTTTACCCAAATATTTGACAGCTGTCAATAAATACCATCACAAATTCCTTCTGATGGGTGCTGCATTGTTAGTGGGGATAGGGAGGGGTCATCTCTTTTCTTAAACACTTCTGGAAAAAAATTGCTTTGAAGAACAGGCCTGCCCTGTTTAATACATTTAAATGCAGATTGTTCTGGCCTGTGCTTGTGCTTTAGCTTTGAATATTGTCTCTTTCAGACAGGGAATTGCAACAAGTGCCTGCAGTAGCTGTTCATAGAGTCTGTATCCCCTGTTTGTACCTGGGCGAGGCTCTGGGTGCTGAGGTTTCTTGGCCCCTGCCTGTGAGGTTCCTTTCCTACCCAGAAAGACTCATTGGGAGTGATGTTCTTCCATTTCAGGGGAACAACCTTGTGTGACTGAAGAACCTCTACCAGGTTCAGGGGCAGTGAACTCGGAAGGAAAATCAAAGCAGCTTCCTAATTGCAGTTAAAGCGCAGTCCAAGTTTCCAGAAAGGGGAGACAGAGCTGCTGTCCCTTAGGCAAGTTTTGTCAGGAGTTGAAGATATTAGCAATGAAAGGATTGTTGCTGTAAATAAAGACAATAAAATAGATCCCTACATCTGTCGCCAAAACAGAGAGATTGGTTCTGTTGATACACCACAGTATTAATATTTGACTTTGTGTGTACGTGGGATGTCTCAAGTGTTCATATCACATAAGTGATGCTCTAGTTCCCATAAGTCACAGTGTTTTCTATCTAGTCAATTCTGAATAATGTTTTAAAATTACATAGAATATTAGAGGATATACTTTTCTGTTTTTTTTTTTTCCTAAGCCTTTTTAAAAGAGATTTTATGTATCTATTTATTTCAGCATTACTGCATTTAGTCATACCCAGGAAACATGAAATGTCAGGTTTTGGCTCATCATTCAGGTCTTTTTGGAGTTTCTGCTTCTCCTTTTCACTTTACAGAGTTTTAAGGAGGGGACATTTCTTCCTGTGGCAAGAAGAAGCAAAAGGGAACATCAGATGCAACTGAATGATAGTGCCTGCTGTCAGCAGCTCTGCCATTCGGGACAATTTTATGATTTACAATCCTGTCAAATTTTTCTTTTGTAATAACCCAGGAGGTTTCCATTTGGCCTGCAGTGACAGTGCTGGGAAAGGAAAAACCAAACATCTTTGCATTATTCCCTGCTCTGTGACTTCTGTCTTACACCATGGAATAACAAAGTGTACTCGGCTGCACCGAGGCACCGGGGCCTCAGATGCCATCCCTGCTCCTGTGGGGCATGAGTCCAGTCCCTGCTGTGCCAGAGCTGCCCAGAGCCAGGGGCCAGATGTGGCCACTGTGCCCCAGCTGGGCTCCAGCCCGTGCCTCTGGGAGCCGAAGGTCAGGGATGGAGTGTGACTTTGGGAAGGCAGGTGTGTCCCTCAGAGCAGAGACCAGCAGGGCTCCACTGGGGACAGCAGAGCCATGAAAATACCAATGCCATTCAATAAACAGCTGCAGCTTGGAATTTAGGGTTACAACAGAAACTATGCTTCTTAAAGAATCACATTTCATTTTCCTCTTCCATATTTATACACTTATAAATGTGGACTTTCTGGAATTTATATAACTTGATAAAGATGACATGTGCCATATGGTCTTTAGGACAAATTCCAGCTTCATTAACAGTTCATTGGCTGAAAGGAATAGCAGTTAGTCTTTCATGCAGTCTAAAATCAGCTTGTCAATTAGGAAACAAACTGAAAATTACTGGAGTTTCTTTTTACAGAAGCCTCTGCTCTGGGCCTTCTCCCTACGCCCCACAGTAGAGCTGACTTTGCAGCATCAAACCATTACAGCCTGAGTGCACTGTTGCTGGAAATGGGTCAGGATTAAGCAGAAGAATATCCGTGTGTGTGATGTAAATATGAAAGCCAAGAGGCAAATGAAACCTCTGTATTGCTAAATGCCAGCACAGTGCTGGGAGTGGAGGGAGGGACCTGCTGGAAGAATGTTGTAGCTAGTGGGCAAAACCCTGGCAAGAGAGACCCCAGGTATCTGAATTTTCCAACACCAGAAAGGCTCATTTGGGTTTGTTAGACAGTTCCTCAGTTTTCTCTTTGCCCTGCCAGTCCTGAGCTCTTTGCTGGAACACACAGGTGAGTCTGAGGGCTCTGAATGCTGGAGGGGAGGGTTTCCCCACAGGCACATCTGCTCCTGCAGCTCAGAGCAGCTGCGGGACTCTGCTCCTGTTCCCATCGCACTGCTGAGGTGGCACCAAGGGCAAGGTCACAGCACACAAGCTGAACTTCAAAAACTATTTTAGTAACTCTGCTAATGATAGTGGAACTGAGCTGGAAATGTTCCTGTCTGAAGGAGCTGGGTTGCAGAAAGCCACCTACTTTTTCTCTATAATTGAGCAGAAACTGGGTTTGCTCCGAAGTGCAGCCCATTTTGAAACCAACCCTTGTGTGGGCTTGCAGGGGTTAACGCCCATCTCGCTGTCAGATGGAAACTCCCAGGGCTGGTGGGGATGATGGAGCGTGCAGAGGAGCTCGAAGGCCCCTCGTGTGTTGTCTGCTGTGCTGTCTGCTCTGTATTTAGGCTGTCTTGTCTTGCTAATCACATCACATCTGTCAGCTCTCTGTAGCTAGAAACAAATAGTAAACAAGATGTCAAGGTGGAGTGGGAAGAATTGTTTTAAAAAAGGGACAAAAAAAATCAAACCATCTTGAATGGCTAAAAAAAAATTGAATGGGTAAATAGCAGCTGAATGTTCCTTTTTTAAATTATTTTAATGCATGTTTTATCATAGCTAATGGATGATGGTTTATACATGAACATTTGGTTGTAAATGTAAAGATGTGCACCATAGTGGCAAATCTAAAGCAGTTTTATCCCTTCTCCTTCTCAAGGCTTGCAGCAGGTGCTTTACCATTTTTCCTCCATTAAGACACTGGAAAGGGCTGCAGCAGTTTAGTAGCAAGTTTTTCTTGCAAGTATTTCAACCCCACCAACCAACACCAGCAGCATTTGCCCTGTTCATACCTTGCAGAATATCTGATACTTCTGTGCTTCGTTTTCCAGGTTTGTCCAGTAGCAGGACTCTGGTAATATGATCATAGTCAATATAAGAGAGAATAAGTCCTGTAGGCACAGAGGAAAGATTTACAGTTTGCTTACTCAGTAAAAGTTACATTGGGAACTAATTAGAACTAATTTTATTTATTGCTTAGAATTTCTATCACCAATAATTGTGTGTTCTCAGCTGCCAAAAGTGGTGAACAGGAAGGATGGAACAGAGGAACTGTTTTTTCCTCAGTTGAAGATGCAATGTTAAATACTCAGATGCTATGGTTTGTGTTCATTTAAGGTTCATTTTCTTTCCAGCTCCAGTGAATGATGTGGAACCAGGTGAAATGTTTGTGTGTGGGTCACAGATCAGATTTATATCTCTTGGTGAAAGGTTATTTCTAATAATTTTAGGCTTAGAAAACAAATCTGGAGCATGTTCCCAGCATTATTATAGGCATATGAACAAGTTTTGGTTGTGGCCATCACTAAGTAAGGAGTGAACAGTTTTCATCAAAACAATTTGATAAAATTATAGGTAAAATGAGTTTTATGAAAGCTACAGTGATTTTTAAAGAAATGTTAGGAAAAATACTGCTTATCTTTCAGCCTGTTTGGAAAGTTCTTGGGGTTTTGCTGCTTAAGGATGGTGAAGGCCAGGGAAGCACTCAGGTCTTTAAATGCCCTTTGGCAAAGCTGCTGGTACCTGAGAGCCTCAGTCCTCTCTCAGGCACAGCTTCCTGCAGGCAGGGGAGCATCTCGCCTCCAGGCTCTGCTTCCAGCCCTGACAGGGCCTGGTTTCAGCAATTTTGGGTTGCCTCTGGTGTTACCAGCTGCTCCTCACTGAGCTGTGCTTTTGGGTTGGGTGATGGACAGAGAGGGAGAAAGGGAGATCCTGACCAGCCCTGTGACCAGCACGCTCATGGGAAATGCTTTGTATAGTCTTAAGAATTTCCCGCTGGTTGCTTTAATGCTTCTGTAAACATATTTTATTAGCAAATTGAGCCTTTATGTGGAAGGGCAATGCAGGGCTCATGCTGCATCTCACAGGCTGGAGAACTTCTGCAGGAGTGATGTGATAGAATGGAAAAATTCAACAAGAAACTGCCTGTAATTCAGGGCAGCATCTTGTGATGAAGAGACACTGGAAATCTGTGACTTAAACAAGAACTGAGCCTTCAGTGAGGTGCGGATTCCAGGTGCAGGTACACTGCCAGGTCAGTGCAGCTCCTGCCAAGGACCTCCACGATGTGCCATAAAGGGAATAAAAGAGTGTAGCTGTGGGTATGATGCATGGTCTGAGCACAGGGAGGGGTAGGGGCTAATTTGTACCTGCACAAGATTATTGCTGGGTTTTTCATGTAGTGGTCTGATGGCTCTTTTGTACTCTCACAAGAAAAGATGGCTCTGATTATTTTTACCCCTCAGAAAGGCAGAAAGCCATCGTTTAGTTTCTTTGATGTATTTTTCTTGTATATTAGTCTGTGCTGTTGTATTAAATACGAGTAACTGTGATTTGCTAATGAGAATCACTGTATTCCCAGGGACAAACCGAGGGTATTTTTAGCGAGGGGATAGACTAACGAGGTCACCGAGAGGATACGTGGTTGAATTAACTATTCCTATTTAATATACAGACATTTTGCAAAGGATTAGACATTGTAAATCCAGTGGCCTTCCCAAGTAGAATAACTATCACTTTGAAATTATATTTAATTGTCCACTCTTGACTTTTATGTCATTTATTGTGTCTAGCCAGGCTATTAGTGACTTACGTCAGGGGAGGCCTGCTGTGACCTTACAATGCACAATACTCTAGACAGTTCCTCTTTATCCTTCTCTCTGGGCAGTCTGTTGTTCAGGAATAAAAGCTTGGCATAAAGGAAAATAAAATTTAGCTGTACCATTGGGAGAGGGAGGGGCAAAATCACAGGCTATTTTTATGTGTAGAAGAGCCCTTGAGGCTGATGGTTTTGGAATACCTGGATATGTCTGATGGTCTGGAGCCCCCTGAGCTCAGGATCCAACCTGTCCTATCTCAAACAAGGTTCTGAAGCTGCCATTGTACAAATGAACCTGCTTTAAGGCCAAGAGGTCACTGGGAAAAAAAAAACAACAAAACAAAACAAACCTAAGAATGGGGATTAAAATACTTTCTTTAAAATAATTAAACCCAGAGGTTTAGCAGTTACTGCAAAATGGGTTAATTCCCAATTGGAGTTGCTTCTCACTAAGCATCTGATGGCGTGAGAGCCGACACAGAGCACTCCCACTGAACTGCACTAAATGAACTCCTGATGGCTTTTCTCCTCCAGCAGGATTAAAGCTGCCTCCTCCAAATTAAAGCTGCCTTTTTTCATGTCAGGAGTGCAGCAGTAGAACTTGCTGGCATGGTGAGCAAGCCGATCAGATGAGTAATGGCCCTCAGTGGTGGAAATGATCCTTGAGGGCTGGTTGCAAATGCTCAGTGGTGATGAGAGCATCTCCCTACAGCAGAAGGACCACCAGAGCCCTGGAGCACCATGGCCTGGCATTCCAAAGTGAGGCCTCAGGATCCCAGCTGGCCCTGGCAGGAACAGCTCTGCTCCTCTGAGGCCCCAGTCCTGGGGGAAGAGGCTGCAGTTAAAGCACCCATCCCTGTCCATGGGGAGCAAGAGTCCTGGCTCTGGGAGAGAGTGGAATGTGAAGATCACAGGTATGGCAGACTCAAGGCAGCAATCCACCACAGCTGCCATCGTGAGGGGCACAAGCAGAGGGAACAAAGTCATCAGGAGCGTGAGTTTTAAATAATGTCAATATGTTCTCAAGGCGAGAGTTTGCTTTATGTAATTGCTCCGGGGCTCAGGTGGTCCTTTTGCTTAAGGTGAATGCACTTGTCATTGCTAATCAATTGGTAAATACCAGTACTATGTTATTTTTTTGTGTCTGCACAGGCACAGGCTTCTCCTCGGCAGCTGCTGACCTGGATGGACCTTGAGACTTCAGCAGGAAAAATGATGAAAGGACCTGCACTGCCCAAGCTGCTCTTCAGGTAGCTCATGGGTACACATTAAATCAAGAAAATCCCAACAAGCTGCCAGCTCAAGCAATGCCTGTGGGATCTCTGGGGGGAAAGCACCGTGATCAGTCATCCATCGTTGTGTAGGGTTTTGCTAAGATAATTTTAATTCTCCTTCTTCAGGTGAGAAGACCAGAGCTCAGGAGAGGGATGGTGTGAGCAGGGTCACCTGCTGCCTGCAGCAGGGACAGCTGACCCAGCTGTGCAGCTCTGCAGTGGGAGGCGAGACTGAGCCTGCCTTGGTGGGAAGGAATATAACAGAATATGTTAGAAATCTAAAAAGTGAGGGGAAAAGGAGAGCAGTAACAGAAGGAAGGGAGCATTCAACAAAAGGGAGAGATGTGCAGGAGTAAAGGTTCTTTGATATCTTTCCAACAATGCCTCAGGTGATGGACACATGAGGCAGCATGCCCTCTGCCCTTGGATGCTCCCCCTCTGGCACAGCACCAGCTCCCCAATCTTGCTCAGTGCTCTGGGATTTCTGATCTGTGCGCTGGCAGTACTAGGGAGGACAGCCACTGTGGGCACAGAGTGGGCAGGCTGCACCTTCCCAGTGCTGGAACTGGGAGCAGAGCTGAGCTCTCTGCTTCTCTCTGGTCTCTGCACTTGCCATGGTTGTGAATCTCAGACCTCAGGTCACAATGATATTGTCATAGGCAACAAAAAGTGGTGGTAATGAAAATAAATCAGTGTCAAAATCCATGGTTCTAATTACTCATATGTGGTATGACACGCCAGAATTGTAATTTCCAATTTCATCTACTCTGGCTGACCACAGATGTGAATTCATTAAAGTAGCAAGGAAGGAATTAAGTGTTAATTTTATAAAAAGGTAAGGCTACTAAGGATTTAAATTGGATTTTTAAATTACGTATAAACTTGTAAAAGGTCTTTCTGAGAGTTCTCAGCTTCTGTTGTCGATAATTCCCTACAGCAATAAAACAAAATGGTATCAAGTGTGTGGCAAAGTGCCGAGGCACTAACCCCGTGCAGGCAGCCGGAGCTGGGGGCAGCTGGCAGCGCTGGCAGGAGTAGGTGGGTTCAAGGTATGGCCTGGGCTGAGCATCACCCTTCATCCTCCACGAGGGCTGTACTCGGCAGCGCGGTATTGAGGCTGGCGTATCAAGGTTTAAATGCAGCTTTAAAAATCCTTTCTCTAGTGGAGCACCCGATAATGCTCCGTAATTAAAGCTCGCGGTCCCGGCGGCTCTGCCTGTGGAGAGCGAGGCAGACCCCGAGTGCCCCTGTTCACTGCCCCCTTATCTTCCTGGCGTGGCTGAGGAGGCTTCAGAGACCTGTCACCGCGCAGATAAGGACAGAAGCAAATTAAGATTTAGGAATTTCTTCTGGGACCTTCCTAGGCAAAAAGAGGCTTTTAATTGGTTTTCAATTCTGCGGCAGCTAAAGGTCTTTAATTAGGTTTCACATCATTCTCCATTATCGCTCTCCTTTTCTATGTTTAGCCCACTGTGATTTGGGTTTCTTTAAACAGATAAAAAAT
The DNA here is from genome assembly GCA_013400315.1 of Bombycilla garrulus. Taxonomy (NCBI): domain Eukaryota; kingdom Metazoa; phylum Chordata; class Aves; order Passeriformes; family Bombycillidae; genus Bombycilla; species Bombycilla garrulus. The sequence continues at coordinate 273,165 of VXBU01002212.1, forward strand.
TCACTATTTGTGGTTTTTTTTCCAAAAATCAAGGTGCTGAGTGATTTCATGTAGATGCTAATCAGAAAATGAATTGTTGAAACTTAAGCCTGCTAAAGACAATGCTTTAGTCTAATGCCGCTATATTTAGCTTGTCTGGTAAATGTAGTACTAAAAGCCTGATAACTTTATTTTTAATTTTACTTTTTCTCCTCAGACTATTTAGCCAGCAAACTGGCTGTAAAGTTTTCATCTGAAGCTCCCTGTTTTTGACACGCTTTCCCAATTTTTAAAATCTTTAAAACAGCCTTACAAATACCCCACTTTACAGAGCTCTGCTGTAGCATTGACATTTTACAGAGTTAATTTTGGCAAAAATACAAAAAAGAAAATTATGCTTGCATAAACCTTAATCAACTGGGTTTTTGAGTGGAGCTCCTGTTCTGCAGAGTGATATGTGAGACTGGTGGGTGCTGGCTTTCACCCAGGCTGGTGGGACCAGCTCCAGATCCCATTCCCTGTTCCTGGGGCAGCATAGCCCCTGGGAGGTAAGCCCTGACCACCACCTCCCAAAATCAGTAAAAATGGTACTTCTGTCCTGAGCAGATTTAGGGTTGGACTAAAAATCCATCAATACTCTGCTAAGAATCCAGGTGGTGGATGATTGCTCAATTCCAGACAATATATTTGTTAAAATCCAACCAACCAAACAAGGGTGGAACCACCCTGCCACTCATCCCGTCTGGCTGAATATGAACCAACTCCTGAGATGAAATTCTTTTCTGGGTGTTTCCATTGATTTGACTGGAATGACTAGGACTGAATTCTGCCCTGCTATATGCATGTTGTCAGGAAATAAACTTATTAGTAGATAGGGAGATTTGCCTCTGTATACTGATTTTCTCTATCCCCAAAAGCATTTTTATGCCCAAAATCTGCAGTAGTTTTGGAAGCTGTTTGTTCCAAAACATCCTTTGTTCTGAGGAACACCTACCAGTGCTCTCTGGGAGGTTGAGTGCTCCCCAACACCTTGAGAGAGGCCTTGTTGCTGCCTCCTTGCCTGTGTTTCACTACTGCTTAGGGGCTGCAGGGAGGATCAGCATTAAAATGGATAAAAATGTGTATTGGGCAAGGGAAAGGCTCTGGCTTGTATGTGCAGTGTGTCGTACCAAGGGCTGATGGGTGACCAAAGTGCCTGCAGTGCTGCTGGTCTTCCTTGGGACTGCTCCGCCTAAGACACAAAGAGATCAGTTTGGAGGGTAGATTTCCTTGGACAAAATTAGCAAACTGAGTGTGCTGAGAAGTTCTGGGTGTTTTGCTTTCTATCCTGGGAAACGTTTCCAGAGGAGCGGATGCTCAGCAAAATCTGTTGCTTGATGCTGACTCCACAGCTGATCCAAAATAGCAGTAATCTTTCCATAGATATTTATAAAAAGGTTTTCAGGCTTAAAAAATCCTGTGGAAATACTTCTATTAATTTCTGTTTATGCGCTGTCTTGTAATTTTTTTTCTTTTTTGGCCGTCTTTGAAAACTGCGGTATTTTCAGTTTAAAAATTCAAGGGGAAAGAGTGAAAAATGTCACCTGTTTTTCCTCTTTTTCTCTGTGAAAACTGCAGTTTCTGACAAGCAGATGTTCTCTACCAGATGAGAGAAGTTGGGTAGTTCTGCCTGCCCTTGTAAGAGCTCAGGAGTCTCTGTGGCCCAGATTGCTGCAGTTTGGGACCAGGTCCCTCAGCTTACCTTGAAGTTGCAGAGGGATTGGGATGGTTTTGGAGGCAAAACCATCACTCAGCCAGGCACTAATCCTGCCCTGGGGAAGTCCTGCAGTGAGCAGGGCGTCTGCGTCCCTCACGCTGCATCAGGGAGCTGCTGTCTGAGCTTTGGTCCCCCAGCCCGGGGCTCATGGGGTACAGAGGTGCTGCTGCTTTAGGAATGAGCTGCTGTTTGTCTCTGTCAGCTGAAGGGAGTGTGGGAGCACAGTGAGTCCAGCAAAAATGGGAGAGCATTCAAATTAACGGGGTTTGTTCCTGTCATAGGCAGGTCATTAGGGTGAGTGCTGAGCTGGTCTCACGGTGGCACTCTGCTCTGGGCTGCCCTGGCTGAGCCTTGCTGGCCCTGGGACAGGACCTGCCTCAGCCCCGAGTGCCTGTCCTGGCTGTGCCACTGCTGCTGGTCACCCTGTCCCAGCTGAGCTGAGGAAATCCTGCAAAGTTCCCAGGGTTTGGTGACCACAGGCAGGTCACTGCAGGGCCTCCTGGCTTGGTGCAGGAGTTGCTGTCAACTCTGCGTGGACTAAACCCTTTGTACCATCTGAGCCTTTTTGGTGCACCCTGTGAGAGACAGCCTTGGAAATACAGGCTTCAGCATTTGGCATTATAAAACCCTTTTTTCCTCCACTGCTTCATTATTCAGAGGTGAAGTATTTCTGGGAGGCAAATGAGAGCATCTCATTCTCCTTGTCCTGCAGAGGAGCTCAAAAGTCACCTGGGCCCCAGGCTGAGCCCCAACAGCAGTGATACACTGATCTGTGGAGGGCTGCTTAGCCTGGCATCAGCCTGGGCAGTGATTGAATGCTAAGTCACGTGCACTGAAGACACTTCAGCAGCAATTCTGATGGCTCTTCAAGAGCGATGGTTCTGGCAGAGTGGCTTTTGATTTGTTCCTGGCCCATACATCTCTGCTCTTCAGTGTGGTGGTAGAAATTGCTTCATTATGAACCATTTCACTGCAGCAGACTTCAAAAGTTTTGGAATTAGAATCAAATTGCACTGCTGATTGCTTTTTTTTCCCTCCAGATCTTGAGTCTTCAGGAGCTGAAATACGTTTTTTATTCTTCCTTCACATAGGCCTGGGTCAGTGATCACCTACTCGATGCAGAGCAGAGCTGAGCCAAGCTGTGCCTCTTTGCAAGGCATTCATTCTCTGTTTTGTCTGTACCAGTCCCTCTGATGTCACCACCTTTTCTCTGACTCTCAGCCTGACCATTTCAGGGTTTTAGAAAAAGAAAAGCCTGGTAATGCAGTGCAGTTTTACACTGGTTTGATGTTGTGTCTCCCTCTGTAACACAGCTCCTGCCTTGAACATGAGCTTGGCATGTTCCTTGAACACCACAGCTGCTTCATGGACCAGGATCCTTAATGACAACAATGAACTGGATTGTCATCACTGATAATGCCCTTGCTCTGAGAGGTCTCATTTCAGCACAGCCTGCTGGTAATCCCAATGGAGCTGGTTCTTGCTCTTAATTCCCATCCATTCTGTCTTCAAGCAGTAACTCAAGGAGATTTCACTGACTGCCATGCTCTGGATAGGTGAGGATAAGTGTGTTTCCTCAGTCCAACAAGGAAGCTTTCTTATAAGGAATCATGTAGGCATGATTTCTCATGGATGAAAACACATAGCATTTTATTTTGTTTCCCACTTGTTTTGATCCTGTCATTTTACAGCTGATCATTACATTCTGACAGAACAACAGAAATGCTGTTCCCCTAACCAGACTTATCACAAATGTCCAGCCTCCCCTGTATTGACAATTAGCAAGTGTTCTTCAGATGAAGGTGATTGTCCAATATGGGAACATCGATAAAGCAATAGGGTGATTAACAAAACACTGAAAATGTATGGATAAATCTGAAGCTGTCTGATCTGGCTCTTCACAAAGCAAGCAAGCAAATAATAAGGTTAGTCAGAGGACAGATTCATCACCGTCATGAAACCAAATTGGTTTTTATAGGATTGTGTGATTGAAAAGATTCTTGTGGGATGATCTGGCTGGAGGCCAATGAGATGTGACTGAAGGTGTTTGGGAGACTGCAGCTCCTTCACTGTAGCCTGCAGTAATTACTTGGAGCAAGAAAGGTAGTCAATACCCACGTACATCTGTTGTTCATGCTGCCTGTAAGTCATCTAATCTCAGATGTATGTCTCTTCAAGGGTATTTTTTGGTTCTCTGCACTGTGGCAGAGGAATAACAGAAAAAAGATACGCCTTAATAGGAGTTTGCATTGATTCCTGCACCAGAGAACTGCTGAGGGGATAGCAGGCTGTGCTGTGCAAGCACTGCTGTCCATGAAGAGTGGTTTGGGCTATTTGAGGGAGGTGGCGTTGGTCAGCAATAGGAAAAGGATTACAAGGAAGCCTGGATTAAACTTCTCCCAGGATAAAGCTAACGACGGGATCTAAGCACAGTGGAATTTCATGGTGCAATTTTGCCTTGTTACTGGCTACTTCATGTGATCCTGTATCAGGTATATTTGGCCTCTGGAGAGCTGGGCATCTTCCCTCAGAGCTTGTTACTTTTCTCGCTGTTTCAAGCATGTTTCTGGATCTAGCCTTCCATCTCTGACCAATTCATTTATTTCAGACTATAAGATTTCCTAGATAACTTCCTGGCACAAATGAGAAATTTGACAATACACAAACCACATGGGTTGTCTGATCCTAAGCTTTCTCCCTCCAGAAAGCAGAGAGGTGATTTCAGGTATCAGCTATTCTTGCTGTTGTCTCTGTCTCAATTTGTTTCTTGCCAAGGGCTGGAAAGTGGGTTGCTATTGTCTCAGGCTGCTGTTTGGAACTATCAGCTCCATAGCTAATTATGTATGAAATCAGACCAGCTTTTTAGACACTTTGAAGTTTTTACAAGCATGACATAGAGTAAGAATAGTACAGAAATTGACCAATATTTCCCCTAACTTTGAGGTTACTAAATGTACATCTAATTACAAAGTGATTAAGACAGAGTCACCACAATATGTCTCTTCTGAACATAGTTTTCAAGCTTTATAAATACTCTTAAATATAAAGCATTTCACAAATAGGAGAGCAGGACCTGTGAAGTTGGTCTCTCTGTGCAGTCTGAATTTTATACTGAACTTCAAGTTGCCTTTCAGTGAGTGACAGCATTACATAAAACATCAAAGCCTTTCTGCGTGCTGCATGGAGAAAAAGATCTACCTGCTTAAAAAAGCAGAATCAATGATGGAAGACATTGCTTAGTTGTCTGTTTCTACAACTTTTCGTAGTCTTTTTTAATAATAATTTATTTATAAGTTGTAGGATTAATGCCTGAGCTGCTTTAAAATGAGGACCTGGGGATGCTCCAAGGTTAACAATCACATATTTTTCATTTTCTTAATGTTCTATTTCAGTTAATAAAAGCTATTGCACCCAGTGATAACAGTTACCCTGAACAACAGATAATTGAATAGGTTTAATGGAGCTTTGATTTCAAAATACTTGCCTTGAATGACAATATGCAAAGTTAAATAAATGATGGATGAGCAAGATTAAATTGAACAGAGCTCTAATCTGCCTTACATAATATGGGAGACATTAATATAATTCTAAATACCTGTAGTTAAAGGCTATGAATGTCATAGTCAAGGAGAACACAATGCCACTGGCAAACCCTAATTCGTGATCTGGGCACAGTTTTGTACAAGCAGGAGCCCCGGAGCAAGCTGGATTTGGAAGCTGAATGCCTGAACACATTCACAGGAAATCACGTGCCCGTTAGTTTCAATGGTAGCAGCAGCTCATGGACATGTGGGTTAATTTTGGGTTAAAGCCCAGATCTTGTTGGGTTCCTCTAGACTTTTCTTCTGCCCTCCAGTCCACTGGGCCCTCACTGTTACAGGAGTTATATCCTTCACAATGGCCGAGATTTCTGCAGAAACCCTTAAGTTACCTTTTTAAAGCCCTTCAGGTGTGATGAGAGCCGCTGGGACAAGGTGCTCTTACCCCATCGCCGATTTAAGCAAAGGCTTTTGGCATCAGTTTGGAAACGATGCAAGGTTGGTGAACCTGGCAGTGCTTCAAAACTATTTTAAAGAGATCCATGAAGGTCATTCAGGGATTTATAAATCTAAGAAATGTTAGGTAAGACTTCCTGCTTGTGCACGGCCCGGTCAAGGCAAGAAGCTTATCACTGCCCTCCTCCAGCAAAGCTGTCTGCAGCGCTGGCTGAAAGGACAGACTTGTCCCACGTTACTCTCATTTCAGGGAGGTATTTTCATTCTGTCTCTGCCAGGAGATACTATAGAAAAACAGGCAATCTCTTCATATCAGATTTGTTCTTTCCACTGCTGGACAGTGGGCCAGTGCTCAGTAGGTACAACTGAAGCAATTAGCAGAGTAACATGGGGTTAAAAAGGCATTCCTGTTATCTAACGATCCAGAAGAAAATAGTATCAAAATAATAATAAGGTTAATATAAGTAGTCACAAGTCTGCCCTGATCTGATTATGCACTGTTAAAAAGTAAAAAGGGACTGAGAAATTGAGTGCAGTTGCCTCTCAATATTTTTCAGCAGGAAATCTGAAGTGGGTTAGGAGTGAAGCCAGAATGGAGAACTTTAAAAAGGGAATGGTATTGCCAAGAAACAAATTCATTCTGATCTAAGACCTAGGGAGAGACCACGGCTTTATACATTTGAAGCTGTGTTTGTTCAGAATGTGGAGATGACGCTTACAGGAAATCTATTTTTTTGGTCCTAATCCCCCAGACTCTCCATGCATCTCTCTGCAGAAGCATTGTGAACTTGGTGTGATCAGGGAATTATGAATCAATGCCTTCTAATAATTTTGTCTATTTTAGCATTCCCAGTTTGTATAAGATTGACTTGAATCAGAAAAGAAAGATATCCTATATGTTCATCCTATTGACCCAACTTTCCTCCTAGACAGAACTGGGCTATCCATACTCATACATAGCTGGGATGGTTTCTTTCAGACTCAGATTTAGTTCAGTGACATACTGCTTCTGCTCTGAGTCTTCTGGATCAAGAAAAGGACTCTTTTCAGCCACCAGACTAGGATGATAATCACGTCTCATCAGACAATATCAGAGTCATGGGTTAATAAGACTGTAAATCTCAGTGCAATTTCTCTGAAAGCTGTGGTGAAGTCCTAGTCTTTGGCAAAAAAATGTCAGCTGTATCGTTCCAACCTTATTTATCTGAGAAAAGCAGTTATAGGTAATTTGTGAATTGTTCAAAAACATGAACTCATGCATAATAATCTTAATGGAGCTTGTTTACGTCTTCTTCTAATGCATAATTAGCAAAACATATGATCGGAGTTGTTCTCCTCGTTTAGAGCCCTGTTTTGGCTGGTTGACACAGCGGAGTCGGTGTTGCCAAGAGCTATAGTGGGTAATGTTTTCTGATAGATTTAGTGTGGGATGTCTGTGCACAGCAGTAGGGTCTGTAAATGTACAACAAAAAGATTAAGGCCATCATAAACAGTAATATCTTCTGCAAACCAGAGCTGCAAGTCCAGCATTTCCTCCATGCCCAGCACAAGTGAGTGTCATCAGCTGTGTCTCATATGAAAGCCCAGTGCTGAGTGACTGATTGCATCGCAGCCTTGAGACTGTGCCTTCCAATTAGATATGCAGAGTGAATAATTTTAGTTCAATTAGGTGTTGCTGGCTGGACGACCAGCAGTGTAATGCATATCTACTAACCTGTTTCATGTCCTTGGTTACTGACTCTTGGGCACCAGAAATCAGTATTTTGGATTGTTTGGGATTTTGTGTTTTTTCCCTATTTTGGCATTATTTTACAGCATCCAGCTAAATTAAAACCAGCATTAGGTGTTATATGCCGTCTTTCTACAAACTTTATAGGAAAGCAGCATTGTTTACATACGTGTAGTTGTACTGGAGGTTAGGCTTGCTCCTTTTGTTTTCTTTCTTTCTGCCGTGGTTCAGGGGAAGGGTGCAGCTGGCTACTCTTGCTGAGGGTTTTTCTTGGCGGGGCAGAGGTACCATGAGATTTGGACGAGGGAAGGAGCTGGGCGCAGCTCCTCTCTCTCTCACTGTTGAAGGTGGGGCAGACAGGCTGCTGTCAAGCGTGGGGAGAATTTGCCGCCACCACTACAGGGTTCTGTCTTCTTCTACCGTGAGAGAGGCTCTGCTCGTAAGAGTGGCCATTGAACTGGGACCTTATTAACACCCTACATCATGGGAAAGGACCCTCGCCATCTACTCAGGTGCCTCAGGGAAAACCCGGGACCCCGAGCCCCTTCCCCCTCGAGGGAGCCTCTCCTGGCCGTGTTCAGGAGGCAGGCTGCCACTGCCCAGCCCCGCCGTTCCTCTGCCACTGCTCTGTGTTATTCACAACACTGTAATCCCACACCCTGCCTGACTGGACATCCACAGCTCCTGCTACAGCTGCGGAGTTCCTGATACATTTCATTTGCTACTGCAGGGTGTGCCCGTCTCTGCCATCCCAGCTCTGCTCTGAGGATCCCACTGCAGCCCATCTCACTATCCAGAGGGGCATTGACAGCGGCTTCCCCTGGGTTTGCAAAGGAGGCCGCTTCTCTCTCTCTCCCACCAGCCCGCCCGCCATTACCGCGTGAGGGAGACGCGGCCGAGCCACAGCGCCCCCTGCAGGCGGGGGAACCACAGTCCCTGCCCGGGCGGGAGCCAGCAGCGCCCCTGGCGGCCGTGAGCGGAACTGCAGCGCAGGGTGAGGGGCCCGGCCCAGAGCGGCGCTCCCTGGGTTTGTGTTCTGCTCCTGGCGCTGCCCGTGCTGCTGTTTGTGTGCTGGGGACACAGAGACAGCCCAGCACACAACTGCTGCTCCTTTCCCGACCTTTGCCTGAAAGCCCCGTAATGTCAAAGGTAAATAATTTGGAGGAGAGGGGGTTCCCGCCTTCCTTTGCAGACGCCTGTTTTTCAAACCAAGACAAGTTGTTATACTAGTTCTAAGGCTGGTCACATGTTTGTTGCCAATCAGGATTCAGTGAACGCTTACCTTTTTTTGCAGCTTTCAAGCCAGTGGTGACTCATGCAGATGTAATAAGTTTCTGACTAGTTGTTTATGTAGCCTGGCTCCAATGGGAGACTTATTTGCAGATAGATCTCAACAAGTTACCCCTCTCCTATTCACTCTTCATCATGTTGCAGTCTGCAATTTGCTTTCTAATTACACTGTTTTCTCCCTTCTTGGATTTATGAAGCTCTTTTAAAAATCAGTAGGTTTTTATAATAATGCAGGTGGATGTGCTCTCTCAGAAAAGGGTAGGAGGGAGAAGGATTTTTGGGTATCAGGTACTTGCTCCTTGTTGAGAGTGCTGCTAAAAGGCGAAAATGTAGCAGGAAAGAGACTACAAGAATAGATGAAGAGAATGCAGCTGAAAGGCAGGAGAAGATCAAACTTCACAGCCCCAGGATGACCCCAATTAAACCCCCATACTCAGTCCTGCCAGTTGCAGCCTCTCTCACCTCCTGGAGTTGGTGGCTGAGCAAGGGAATAGGAAATGCTGGGCTGTGGCTGTTCCATCTCCAGCTTATTCACTTCCTTATTACCTTCAATGGTAACTCGTTTCAGCTGCTTTGCAGGATATGCTGTGGCAGCCTTAGTGTGAGAGTAACCTGATTCTGAGGGGAAGGTAATCGTGCTTCTCCCTGACACCTCTGTGTGTTTTCACCCTGCTCCAAGATCTCCCTCCTTTGCCTTTGATGCTTCAGATAATGACTGCTCATTAGGACAGCAGAGCCAAGCCTTAATTTCCCCAAATCAAAAGCTTTTCTGGCTCTGCAGTTTGTATGATCTGTCCAGAAGGTGCATGTGCTGCTGCAGCTGTAGAGAAGCATTCTGCCTCACCTGCATCAGAGTTCTTTGTGTGTTGGCAGAGAAATTGCTTATCATGTCTTTGCTAGATATGAGCTTTTGCAAGTAGCAAGTGAGCTCAGCTTGGACTCCCTCTGAAATGGAGATTGTCATCTGAAACCTTTCACTTCTGGAGCTTGCTCATCCCATTGAGCCTTAGTGATGCTGTCCTGTAGTATCTGCAGCACAAGCTTCTCCCATCCTGCAGCTTTGATTCAGGTATTGCTTGGTGCAGGTATCCAAACCCCCTAGATGGGCTCTGGATCATTCTGCACACTGTAGGGGTTTGGTACCTTAAAAAGATCATTTTCCTTGGTATTTCAGATACAGGGCCAATATTTTGCCAGTGAGGCACAGTTCAGTTAGAGATGCTCTGACATTACTGCATTGTAACTGTCCATGGGAGTGCAGTTCTGCTGGTTGGATTCCTTATGCTGCAGTGCAGTGGCACAAACCTTGTCTTGGCTAATCTCCTCAGCACATCTCTAGGACCTGCAACACGTGGCGCTGCTGCAGGACTGTCCCTGTGTGTATCCACCACCTCTGCTTCCCCCAGGAACACCATGATCCCTGGGGCCTGATGCCCATGGAGCCAGCAGGCAAGTCTCCCAGAGCAGAACAAGGGATGAGGAGTACAGTGTGGGTTTTCATTCAGACATCCCACAGGAAGGTGAGATTTCCCCCAGCATGGGATCATCAGTACTCTTCCTTTGTGCCACCACCCTGCTCCCTCCTAAAATTGCCTGCGTCCAATCCTGCTGTGTATTTCAGGAGATGCCAGGCTGTTTCTTTGTGGTTGTTTATGGCTTCAAATGTTTTTCCTTTTACTGCATACTTCAGATGCAATAAAAGAGAAATGAAGGGGCCATTAAAGGAAAATGCTCTTCCCTGGCATTATCTACTCTGTGGGATGTTTCCTGAATTGCTCCTGAATGAATGCTGCCTGCACTCCTGCACCATTTGCCTTGTTACTTACAGGATGCTCTCTTTGCTAGCTGGTGCCCGTTTTCTGGGCTGGTTTCCCGCCCTTCCAGCCTGCAGTGCACTGAAGTCCTGCCCACAGGTTGCAAAAAAGAGAGATGCTGGAGCCCGTGGCCAGGGGCAGCTGCAGCCAAAGTAGAGCTACTGCTCTGGGTACTTCTGCATCCTTTTTGAGTCAGGCCAGCTGGTCTCAGCCCTTACTGAAAAATCTTGGCAAGGTGAGGCTCATTCCTGAGCTTTCCATGCTGCTACTAAAGATTGGATACTCTAGGAAGCAAGCCTGGAGCATAAACCCTATCCCTTATGGTTTATGAATAGAGCTCCTTCTAAATGTCTAAATCACACACCAGCTCTGCAGCATGTCCTGCATAAGTCTGGGAATCTGAGAGAAAAAAAAAAAAACATGTAATTAAAATTGGCCTGGCCCATATGCACACAGAGCGTCTGTTGGAGTGCAGGGTTTCTGCATACACTCCCTTCAGCGTTAGGGAAATTCTGGGCTGAGCCGGGTAACTCGTCAGGGGGATGCAGAAGGCACAGTCCCACTGTTAGTGCCCCTTCCCTGCCGATCTTCATGAAACAGCTCCAAAGGCATTAAAGAAAAGCAATTGGGGACTTATTAGCAGGCAAAGTGACACGTCTTCCCCTTTCCTTGGTCCTGGAAACCACTGAGCACTGAGACTTTCAAAACAACTTAGTGGGACGTTACCGTTCTCTGTAGAGGCCAGGGACAGGGAGCATCAAACTGGAAAAGGGGTACCCTCAGCACCAACAAACTGACCCCCTCTTTTTCTCTCCAGCACTGATGTAGAAGGCAATAAATGATGAGACTGCCATTAATTTTCTAATTACAGCACTTGCCTTGTGACTTCTGCCATCTGCTAGGGGTGAAGGTACCTTGAGGGCATCATTATTTTAAATTCTACCTCATAATGGATAAAGTATTAAAGGAGGGCAAGACGACCTTGTTGGACAAATTTGATACTGGTTTTCTGGTTGTTTCCTTCATAACAAGTTTATAACAGGTTTATAGCAAACGTGATTGATTAAGGCAAAAGGATTGTAGCAGAGTCTCTCCCAGCCTTGTGGATCTTCCCTGCTTTGAAAATAACATCATGAAGAATTTATAATCATCAGCATTATACATTGTAGTCAGCACTGGACTGGTGTAGGAAAAGCTGATTTTAATGTGGCTAAATACAAGGCAAGGTACAAGGCAAAATAAATGTAGGCTGTGTCAGAAAGATAGTGAATTTGTTGCTTTAACAGTGTTTCAGAAGAAAATTTATGGTTTACAGTTACCAGATGCTTTAGTGCTTGCAATGGCCCTGGGTGTCTAATTTGGGGGTCTGGTGTTTGCTCAGTGAGAGCCAAAAAACTGAACTGCTCTCTGTCATCTGTGCTGCAGAAGTGAGAGGTGGCTGAACAGCTCCTGGCTCTACTGGTGCTCCCACAGCATCATCCTGGCCTCCTCTGGCCTTTACAGCTGCAAGAACTCCATCCTTGGCTCTTCCTTAGCCCAAAGGTCACTATCGCCATGTGTTGTTTTTGTTTTCAATCTAGCAAAGTCTTGCAAAGCCTTCTGTTGGCAGGCACAGCTCTCTTCGTGCTGGGGCTCAGAACCGTCAGTGGGGACTTAATTTGCCTTCTACAATTTGCAGCTCTGTGGTCTCACCGCTCCACACGTCACCCTGTGGCAGTCAATACTTTTAATGGGTGGAATTGGCAGTGCTCTTGCTTAGGCAAGGAAAAATCTGTCTCTGAGACCGTCATTAGGAGAAGCTTTAACAGTGCTACAGGTGAGCTCACAGGAGAGAAAGGGCTGGCACTCAATGAAAAACCCTGTGTGAGTCTGGGGGCTGCAAGCACAAGACTGAGCAGCAGCTGTGGGTGCTCACAGCAGATCTCTCCTGATGGGCTGCACTTCCCTGGGGAGGGACCACTGGTCAGAATTTGCCTTTCTCTTCATCCGTGATTTGAGCCAGCCCTGGAACATTGTGGTGACAGCAAAACCTGACATTTTCTGTCTGATAATGGCAGAGCAGTGGCCCTGAGCTGTAGAGATGTGTTTGGCTCTCCAATTTTTTCTGTGATATGTGATCCGGCATATTTTTGGGAGGGAGAAAAACCCCAACCCATTTTTGGCAGGTGTCTCTGTTGTTTATAGGAAAAGTAACAAAGGAAGAAGCCTGTCTTCCCTGCTGCCTTCCCTCCTGCCTTCCTTCCTTCCTGCCTTCCTTCCTTCCTGCCTTCTATCCCTCCCTCCCTCCCTCTTTGGGATGCATTGCAGATGGCAATAGATACGTTAGGGGGAAATTGTGAAATTATTGAATAGCAGGACTGGCAGATAATGCAGAAAATCGTTTTGCCCTGTGCTTGTTCCAAGGCAGGAACTGCTTAAGCGTAGATTTCTGTCTGTCCTCATCTCAGGAGCCCATCCCAGGAAATCTGATGCACCAATTTCCAGAGGTCACAAACTATTCAGCTCTGCAGTCCTGTCAAACCCTCCTTTCCTGTATGAGGAACAGACATCAGAAGGGTTAATCCTTATCAGGTTTCTCAAGGTCTGTCTCACTGACTTTTAATTTACATTTTCCATCCTTTCCTTTTCTTGGTTGTTTGCTTGAAGTCAGATTTCATCCCAATGCTTCTCCCGGGCTCCTGCCAAGCTCATCTGAGATGAACCCTTGAATTCACGAGCACAGAATCACTGCTGATGTTCCCTCCTTGCCTTGCACTTCCTGCCCTGAAGTCGTTAATTTTCAAGCTGAAGCTTCTGTGGGTTAACTGGAAAAAGAAACAGGCATCTTCCACAGCTTGTGCCCACTGCAGGAATTTCTGCTTTCATTCTTTCCCCTCCAGCACCTTCAGCTCACCTTAAAAGCTGGCAGTGGAAGCTGTGCCACGGCTAGAGCAGTGTTTGTGGCTGCCACTGTTTCACTTGTGGACTTGGAAGTCATGGAGTGATCCCAAATTGCCCCATTTGCACCCTGTTCTCAGCTTCAGAGAAACAAGGAAAGCGAGGCACTAATCACTTGGGGCGACAGGCGCTCAGACTTGTCTCAGCAGCTTCCAGCACAGGCTGTTATATCACAGGATAAAATTAGATTCTGACCTTGAAACCTATATGTGGCAGAGCAGGAGCTGTAGCCTTGAAGCCACCCACATCCCATGTAATTCTCGGGAAATTATGCACTTTGAAAATGCTTGTCTTTCATTCTGACAAGCTTAAATCTTTTCTTACGGCACAAAGTGCTCCTGCCTTCTTTTCCAGACTTTGTCTTCCTCCCTCTCTCTCCACCGTGCACCATGCTTAGAACATTTTCTCCTAAAGCATCTTCACCAGAAAAAATCCTTTTTATCATGCACATAGCAGCGTGAAAGAGAGCTCTGTGCCAAGCCTCAGCGCTGCTCAAGAGTTACTGCAGCTGATATATTTATCTCCCAGGCTCAGCTCCCCCTGGCAGTCCATTCATGGGGAAAAAACCCAACAACCCCCACCCCCCCAAAAAAAAAACAAGAGGAAAGCAAGACTGAAGCCTTGATTATAAATAGGTTTTGTGGAGAGGCAATATTATCTGCTTAAGAAGCAAGCAAACAAACAGGAATGCACACAAAGAAAGCCAGTCTCTCCTTTTGTCCTCTGAAAGCCACCTTGCTGCTCTTGGTGTGACGGTAGAAATGAGCAAACCACAGAATAATCAAAATAATGAATGTTTTGGTAGTTGTATTTAGTGAGAATGTGACTGCCCCTTCATTAACAATAGGTGTGTTTGCAGTTCAGTGAAAGTATAATAAATCCATAGCAAGTCTGGGTAGATCCCACTGATTTCCACTTCAGTGGAAGCAGATTGCAAAGTCAGGGCTTTTATGACACCTAATCAATGGCAAACCACACAATAATATTTGTACAAAAAGTACTAGAAACTCCAACAGCCCCGGGAACTTAGACCAGTCTGGCTTCAGTCTAGCAGGAGCTACCACCAGGTGTGTACCATCATCAATTTCTTTAATTTTATGCCAATTGTAATATGCACAAAGCAACAGGTTAATACATTGTAAATCAGGGTAGGAACAGTTCTTTCTCATTTGCATTTGCACTATTCCAAGCTTTTAATTAGCAGTTTTCACTAAAAAATCAAGTTTTTAAAATAAAATATTGAAAAAAAAAACACTAAAAGCATATTCTTACAACAACTTTTGTAATTTTTCTCAGAGGTTTTTGTTAAAATGTATATAGTAACTACTTATACTTGTGATTTGGTAGAAATATTATTTACATATTGCACATTAAAAAGGAGGCACATTTGTTGTGAATCTTGAAAGCTAGAAACCCTTTACTGAAATATTTACATTTTAAAGCTCAAGGTAATAGTAATGAAGTCTGCATATTTAAAAAGAAAGAATTTACTCTCAGCAAACACCTTTGATTGTTTTTCCTTGCAAAGAGAATGCTTTCAGTAAGAGTTGTGTCTCTCCAGTGGATGCAACACTCACTGTAAAATGATGGAATGAATCCAGGGCTGGAATGTCAGCATGTGAATCCCTTTCTCTCTTTCTTCCTTAGTGAATATCATCTTGCTGACAAGCACTCTTAGTAATGTAGAGTATTTTTACAGTTGCTGGAGATGAGGATTCTGTCTCCCTCATAGACCCCAGGATAAGAGTGAAAGAGAGACTTGAATGAGGCTGGGGAATACTTGCTATTGGTTGAAATGATTAAAATAATTTCACCCTACATAGTACATAATGAAAGTAGAGGTACCCTCCTGGGACAGCCGAGGAACCCTTTAATAATGAAACGTTGCACCTCTGACAATGATGGGCCTTTTGAATTACTAGGTCTTGGAAGAACTAATTTCTGGTTTGATTGGAACGGTCTGATTTACACCCAGATAAACCCTGGGCCAGACTGAAAATGTGCCTTTGCTTGATGGAAGATTTTGGACTGAAATGTGGGAGAGAAGATGGCTCCTGGGGCTGTGCTTAAAGGTTTATTAAGTGTCTCTCGTCATGCACAACAGGCTAGGGAGACTTCTGAAAGTTCATTAGAGGATATATTCCACTCCCACTTTCTCTCTCTCTTGATCTCCTGATCTCTTCTTGTCTATTCTCTTTTCTTTCATTAGCACTTTATATCACTTGACACTTCATCAGGATGATGGCCTGTTTACTGTATGCAAATAACCCTGAATTATGCATGAATAATTATGAATTTGCGTATTGGTTTCCTGAACTGGCATATTGCCATGTAAAATTAGCTTCACTTTAACGTGAGCACAAAAACACATCGACACATCCAATTAAACTTGAAGGAAGAGCTCACCTTGAAGGGAACACTAAGTATTGAGCCGCTGCTGGGAAAGAGCAAGGTGGAGCTGGAGCCAGGTAGGTGCAGCCATGATCCCTGGAACTGGGGCAGCGGTGTGCAGTGGGACGAGGTCTTTTTGCATTTCAGCACCTCCTCTGGATCAAAGGTACCTTCCAGGCATCTCCTTCACATGTGGCACGCCCTGAGCTGACTCAGCCATACGTGCCAGTGCAGGGGTTTGGTGCCCTGCTTGAAGTCCAAGCTGACTGCAGGACCCAACCTGCCCAGCACAGCCCTTGTGAACAGCCTGTGGTGCTCAGACTGCGAGATGGGAAGGAGCCATGCTGAGGATTTGAACCTTTCTGCACTTCAAGATTTGTCCTCTTCAGGACTGGGACCCAGTCGGGTTGCTGGGGCTGACTGGGTCAGTGTGGGCACTGCTGAGGTCACACGTGTCTGTCTCTGGTCTGCCAAGGCACCCTCTGTGCCATCCTGGCAGAACTGTGGGTGAAATACCCTGCATAATTAAACTTAAATTGGTGTTTAAGTTTTATTTCTCTGCCATTTTTTGCCTATAGAATCTACTCCTAAATAGCCAGCCTGTCCCTGATTAGGTGAACAGACCTGCTTAAAAGAAGACTTCAAAAGCTGAAGGCAGCTTGTTTTCTCTTACTGCCAAGCAAAGGCCGGGGTGAGCCCGCTGCATTCATGCTCTGGCATCATCATCTTAAGAATTTTTGCTGTGCAAACCCCCTCAGCAGGGCCACTTTGTGTAGCAGATCTAAGAAGGGGGCTGGAGGTGGTAGCAGCCCTTTCACAAGAAAGTGAATAGTACTGAAGATCTTTTTGCCTTTCTAGTATTTCTCCCAAGATGACATGGAATATATATAGAGAAGGGCTGAAGACGGACATTCAGTAGGCACAGAGAAACTATTGAAGAGCTGATTTCAGTTGGCAGTAATTCTGGTTTGAATCTGTGATGCCCCTTTGAGTAATTTCTTTGGTAGGTTTGTATTTAATAGCTGCAAGCTCACGTGTCTCTGCATAAATGTTCTAGTTGTCCTCTCCCCTTTGAATTTCCTGCCAGGACAAAGCTGTTGATTGAACCTATTTGAGCAAATCTTAAAACATGTGCACCAGTCTTGGTGTTACAGTTCTTTGTTCTGTGATGTTCGACAAGGGCTAATTAAAACAATTGTTATTAGCTATTCGATCTGAAATAGTATCTGAATTAATCCATCTGAAGTGTTTTGTGTGTATTGCAGCACAGAAACCAGGACAGAGGAATATTGCTGCCCTGTAATTGCAGGCATTCTTGGCTCTGCTCCATGTTTGGTGAGTGTTATTTTAGATCAAAGTTAGATTTTTGGTGGGGATCTGTCTAACCTCATGACAGCAGTGAGCAAAAGGACCAGCTAACATAAAACCCATATCCCTTCTCGTAAAATCCAATCAGCGGACACACTATTCTCCCAATAAGTCTGTCATTCATCAAAAACATCTTAAATAGCTCACTAAAGTAACTTTTTTTTTCTATTAAAAAGAAAACCAGTAAAAAAATCATAACACTTTTATTACATTTTAGTGGGAATCTGATTTCTTTGCAAATGAAGACATAATATTTTCTTTGTGTGCCTTGCCTTCCTAGCACGTGGGGCCATAAACTCAGTGACATCTATAGAAAGGTGAGTTTGTGCTCCTTGTTCCATCTAGCAAGCAACAAAGATGATTAAATGAAACCAAGCAAATCCCTATCTATGGACAAAGTCAAAGGAGAATGTAATAACTAATTTTTCAGAGTCAGCAGAGATAAGGCTCCTATATGAGTTTTTTTCATTGTGCAGTATCATATTTCCTTCAGATTCAGAGATCTGAGGAATTCCAGAATGCTTCCTCTTGTCTCCCTCCTATTTTGAATGGATTATTTTACTGGGGTTTGGGACAGGGACCATCTTTCACCTGCACGCACATGGATCATCCTGCATTATTGAGCTGTAAATGCAATTGGGGTGCTCTGGCTGAGTTTTCCCAGTGTCTTGTGCTGTGGTATTTGCCAGAGTCTTGCCATCTTCCCTCTTTAAATCCATTCCTTGCTCTCTGCCTGGTTCAGGCTTGGAGGATGCTGACCAGTGATGGCCTTTTCCTCAGCACTGAGTTGTGCTCCTTTCTAGGAAAGTGGTCTGATCCATGTTCCTCCCCTGGCGGCTCCGCAGGCATTGCACAGGTCTGGTGCTATGCTGCCAGAAGCAGGGCACTGGGGCAGGAACACAGGCTGGGGAGCTGCAGGGCTGCTGTAAATGGTGTGAGTGTGGTGGTACTGAACTGGTAACAATGTGGAACGTGGATGCTGAACCTGTAGCAGTTTCATTGCATCATTTCCACCTGAGAAATTACTTACCTCCTCAGTGCTGAATATCCTCTTGATTCCAGCTCAGAAAGTGGGGCCTGTGATCAAGCTGCTGTTTCTATTCACCTTTCTCCCTCTGCAATTTATCCTCTGACTCCTGATAATCCCTGTGGCTGAAGCTGGTGGGGCTGGAGCAGCGCTGTGGATTCAGGAGGGCTTTGGGCACCCACCCAGACCTGGCTCACCCACCCCATTTTCCATCTCTCTTCCTTCCTGCCAGTTCATGTTTCACCTCTGGCAAGTCCTGTGGGTGCTCTGGGCCAGCGCTGCAACCTCACCTCTTGATCTTTGTGATGATTTCATTAACAGAAACTCGGGCTGATCCTCTCGGCGCAGACGTGTCTAATCTTCTGCTTGGGGATTTGAACTGGGCAAACACAGACATCTGGCACCAGCTCCAACCCACAGAGCTTAGAGGATCCTGAGAGGGAGAGAGCAGAGGAAGAAAAGGGAATTTTTGTTCTCACCATCTCAGGATGGAGGAAACAGGCAGGCTGGGAGAGGCCTCCTGCACCAGTGCTGATGGGCACAGCTCGCTAGAGGGCTGAGTTTTCACCTGCTGACTGTCTGTGCCTCTCTGCCAAAGCAAAAGGATGTTTAATTGGTATGGAAATAAGCCAGCAAAATCCTACATCTTCTTTTCTCTTCCTGGAAGCTCATAGGGAGGGTGATTGGGGATTTGAGCATCGCAGAGATCTGAGATATTTTTTCCCCAAAACACACATTTCAGCCTACTCTGCTCATGCTCGGGTTTTTTATGTTTTCCCTGTTTTTCATCTGCTTTCCATGTTTTTCTTATCATGAAAATGGTGGTGAAAAATAAATACTGCAGCCAACAATGCTGTTCTAATAAAGCTGCAGTTAAAATAGCAAAGAGAATGCAAATTAAATACCATAACCATTTAGAAACTACACTTTTTATTAAATATGAGTACTTTCCATCGCAGCTTTAAAACGTGGGTGGATTCTATTAAATTTAATCATTTTCCTGGAGGATTGCAGGGTAAAGGTGTTGCACAAATGCACAGATAACAAATGAGGGTGATTTTTAAAAATAGCACAGAAAGGTGCCGTTGTTAAATATATGGATCATATTCTCTGTTATTGACTCAACCTCTCCCTTCTCTTTTCAAGCCTTCTTTCTTCTGATGTTGCTTTTCTCTATGGCTCCCAGACTGATTTTTTCAGAAACATTAATTATATATTTATAAACATAAACAACAGTAAGCTTGGCTTTTTTTAGTGCATTGCAGAGAGCTTTCCTAGCTTTCCTTTTGGCTTCAGTCAGAGCAGGATTGAGCATCCAGGAGCTGAGCCTTTGGGCTTGGACTTCAGTGCTGACATCCAGCCCCTGCTCAGGCTGCTCTCTGTCTCCAGGGGCTGGAGATACAATTTTTTTCAATATTTACAGTTTTCACCCTGTCAATTGGCCACACTTGCTGTGGCCAAGTTTTGGCTAACAGGAGATGTCTGCTTTTCTTTCAGGTTCTTGCAGGCAGCTCCTGTGTGTAAGCATCCAGCTGTTGCAGAAATCGTCCTGTGGTCACCTGCTCTCCCCAGGTGTCAGCTTATTTTGCAGTCAGTGCCCAAATCCTTCTGTGGATCTGGACTTTGGTGACCATTCCTCAGGTAATTCCAGGAAACTGCCATCCTGGGGCCTCTTCACAGCCAGTTGCTAAATGGCACTGCATTACTGCAATCCTGAGCAACGCTGCAGTTTTGTGAGTGTGGCTGAAGGCTGACTGCAGTACACCACAGCTTCATGCTGCCTTCCAGCTGGTTGTTGATTCTTCCAGAACCATCCTTTTCTTGGCAATTCCTGTTGCCAGTCTGTTTCTCTGGAGGACTCGTGAAGCTCTATCAGCGTACAGACCTGATTTGACCAAAAGCTGTGATGCTCCTGCAGTTTGTTTGCCTGCCAGTGGATCTGAATCACCTTTTCCATTTCATTTGTTCTGAATTTCCCTTCTGAGAAACCATCAAGAACCAGGAGATGCCTGGGGGAATGCTCTTGCCTTTTCCTCTGTCTGGCTCACAGAGCTGTGTGTGCTGCTCTGTGAAGATGGGCTCTATCCAAGATCTCGGTGCTCATCCTTTTAGGCCTCCAGTGCTGGGAATGGCTGCACTCCAGAAATGGCCATGCTGAGCATGGGATTGCTGTAAAGCCTCTCATTTTGCAGGTGTTTGCTGCACTGTGGGAAGGCACAGCATCACCTGCACGGGAGCAGCGACACACCAGGAATCAGAGAACATCACAGAGTGACACTGGCTGTACACAGTTATCTCCACCCAGAACTGGCTTTGAGACAAAAATACACCAGGCTGGATGGTGCAATTAAATTATGCAGGATAGGGTGTGCAGGCTTAGCACAGCCTGGTTTCTGGTACTGGGAGGAAAGCCACAGAGGTGGCTTCTGGGAGAAGCTGCTGGAAGCCAATCTCTGATGGCTCTGGACATGCTGCTGGCCCAGTCAGAGGAATTGGTAACGCCTCTGTGGTGACACATTTAAGAAGAAAATCAAAACCATGCTGGAACAGGTTTTTTCCCAGGGGTGTTGAGGTGCTGCTTCTGAGACCATCCTGGTGCCAGGTGAGGGGCTTTGCAGCCACCGTGCCTGCCACCATCTCAACACAACCCACGGTGAGCTCTGCCAGCCCGGGTGCCTCTAGCCAACCCAGCAGGGGCCGTGGTGGTGGCTCCTCCTTTTTGGCCTCCCACATGAAGAGAGGTGTTGCATGCTACTTGTGAAATTAGA
Source organism: Bombycilla garrulus (assembly GCA_013400315.1). Classification (NCBI taxonomy): domain Eukaryota; kingdom Metazoa; phylum Chordata; class Aves; order Passeriformes; family Bombycillidae; genus Bombycilla; species Bombycilla garrulus. The sequence continues at coordinate 294,219 of VXBU01002212.1, forward strand.
ACCACGCTGGAGAATTTCATGGAGAACTGTCTCCCATGGGAAGGGCCCCATGGCATAGCAGAAGACAGACTGCTCTCTCTAAGTGAATTGAAGAAAAATTTTGAGTGATGAATTGACCAAAACCCCCACACCCTGTCTCCCTGCACTGTTGGTGGGAAGGAGGGAGGGGCTGGGGGGGAAAAGGTGCTTTAAAGGCTTATATTACTCTTCATTATCCTCTTCCGACTCTCTTCACATAAATTTACTTTATACCTATACATTTGAGCCTGTTTTACCCTTAGAGTGCTTTTCTCCCAATCCTTACCTCAACTCATGAGCCCTTTTTACAGTATTTGTGGGTGCCTGGCGTGTTAACCAGTGTCAAACCATGACATCGGGAGAATAAATGAAAACAAAAGAAAATTTTAAAAGTCCCTCTCTCAGGCTTCAGCCCACCAGCTCAGTAGCGCAGGCGGAAAAAACTGTGAGTATTTTATCTGTGGTGGGTTTTGGGGCATAAGGAGTTTAAAATCTGTGCCAGTTGTCTGATTGGAAGTACCTGGTGGCATCCAAGCTTGGGAAGGTCTCCTGAATACCTGAAAAAATTGTACACATATCTCAAACAAGGGCCCAACTTTGATTTAGTTGGGCACACTTTGATTTAGTTTTTTTAACAGTCCATAGGTGCTGCATCTGCGTAATTGCATCTGTGTTCTTTCCTAGCTGAGTCTAAATGAAGTACAGCAACTTTGCTCACACCAAGCCTGAGATAAACAGGGGCATGTGAGAAGAAAATTACCTTACATATAATTTCATTCCCTGTAAGCAAAACGGTAAGAAGGTCTGAGGATATTTTTCACTGTTTCATGACAAAAATAGAGTGAAAAATCAGATAGTTGGAACTGTCAGTGCTGAACATCATCATCTTTGTGTCTGAAGCTTGGAGAGCTGTTAGTAGATCTTTCAAGGTTAATGTAACTGATCTTATTTGGTTGATTGAATAAATGATTATTTCCAGAGGGATTAGTTCTAATCCAGAAGTTAACATGTCATTTCATCTTTGACTGTGCTCCTTCCATAAGTACAAATCTTCCATATAACCTCTCAGGCAGACAGCTCTGCAAGATCAGCACTTTGCACAGAGGGATTTGTTGCAAATCAAACTATTGTGGTGTATCTTTGTGTAAGATCTGAAGAGAAATACTGTGATGATGCATTTTCTCCTTTGAAAATGCCAATTCATCGAAAATGAAAGGTTTCACAGAACTTTGGCCAAGACATATGACTTCCTTATGTTCCTCCAGTTGTGATGACGCTGAGTCCTGGGTTTCTACACCACTTCCCTTAGAACCTTGGCTTGCCTGTATCCCTTTAAATATCTCTAGGAGCTGGTAAAGGGCAAACTCTGCAAACCTGGTCCTGAAAAGTCCCCCTGTGGGACTTTGTGCATTGAAAAATAGAACTTAGCAAGTGTAAGGAATGCGAAGTGGGGGCTGGAAGAGAAGAATAAGTAAAGGGTGGCTGAATGTGTATCTTCTCCAGGAACACTGTTGTGCTATCAGCCTACTTCTCTGGAGCTCAGCTGGAATGTGCTACAAAGTGGAGTCACCTTTGGCTCATGCACAGGGACAAAGAAAATATTTTCAAAGCAAGGCATCTTTCCAAACTTAATCAGCCAAAACATTTTAAGCCTCACCAATCCAGCTTACAGAGCTTTTTGAATTTAATTGGCATTATTAAATTTTTTAAGGAGGAGAGAGATACACCATAAAACAAGTGTTAATATAGAGATAGTTTCAAGGTATTTAGAAATGCATCAATTTGCCTCTGAATAGAAATATTAGTGAAAGAATGTGGCCTGCATAATGCAAAATCTTTGCCTTCCCACCAAGTACTGCAAGAGGAATCAAAAACATTAAAAAAACTCAGGAAGTCACAGCATCCCTTTCTGTTTTTCAGCTTTGCAGAAGTCCATGTTTTCCAATGTTGCAATATAGTTTACTATATATTATCTTTCTATTTGTATTAATATAATTATATTAATGTTAATATTTTCTATACAAATGCTTAATTTTTTTAATGTCATGGCACCTTGGAGAGATAGTGAGTACACCTGGGGTTTTGAGTGTTGTGGCCTGAGGAAGGAGTCGGCCTCAGGTGATTTGCTTTCAAATGCATCTTGGCCCAAGAGCAGCAGTGCAGAGCTCATGCACAAGCCCAAGGGGTTCAAGGGGTGCTCAGCACTCAGGGATGGGCTGCAACATGTGCAAATAATTTGCCATGAATGGCACGTCCTGAAAGGCTGAGGTGCGTTCTAGGATTTACAGGCTCCAGGCCCTCCTGTTTATCCAAAGGTAATCATTGCCTCCTTAGTAGCAGGTTTTGCCTCTGCCTCCTGGTAAATCAACATTTCTCTGAGTACTTCTCCCCCTGCACTGCCTTGTTGTGTCCCCCCAAGCTACAAGCAGCATCTTCTCTGTCTCTCTGGAAAAGGTTCATCTGGCAGATGTATTCCTTCCCTCCTGCCCTTGGGGACGCTGCCTTTGCTGCCACCCCCCTTCACATCTCAGACACCTTCCTGCAGAGGGTGAGCTGGGAAATCCTTTGGGCATGGCTGGGGCTCCTCTGCTGCAGTCTGGATCAGGCAGGAATCCATGAAGAGCTGTGCAGCAGAGCGAGGCTGAGGTGCAAAGGGTTGCAGGTTCAATGTCCACGGAGAAGTGAGACCCTCAGGTGGATTTGTGACTGCAGGATAAACCACCCGATGGGTGGGATGTGCTTCTGGTCTCCATCCCCTCATCCCTCCCATCCCTCCCCGTGCAAGGTGCCAGCTGAAACCTTTGGCACAGGGAGGATCCATCTGCCTCTGCTGCAGCTCTCTAGGGCTGCTGGGGTGGCTTTAGATTGCAATCTTGGATTTAATCACTGTTTTGACAGGCGACAAAAAAATATTGCTGTTGGCACCAGGAGCAGAAGGAACATGAGCTGCCCCAAACAGAATGAACTGAATAAAAAGAACTTGTTTAGCTGGGGGCTTCTCTCCCCACTAAATTTCAGTGTGTGGCAGCAAGTGGCAGAGGTGTGAGACCTTCTCAAAAATAGGTGGCAGGCATAATTTCTAATAGGCAGTATTAGACAAACCCCAGAAATGGTTTCCAGGGAAAAGTGAGTGCTCTGGGCTGGTTTGCTTTCAAACACAATGCCCATAAATAACAGCTTCCAAGGCATGAGGTGTGGTATTGATTCCTGTGTTCCTGGTAGGGACTAAATGAGCTGGCACCCTGCAAGCTTCACTCCCTAGACTTGCATATCTAATATTCTGTAAGATGTGAAGTTTTCTCTAGCCCTTTCTCTTTACTTGGGTACATAAATAAGCAATTATATTGAACCTGTTGTATCTGTTAAGACACTGTCCTTGTGAGGACAATCCCCCTGAGTGTGTGTGAAGATGCACTGAAGGAAAGGGAGGCATTCCCAACCAGTGTTATCTTGCTCCTTCTTGTTTTCTCTACCAAAATTTATTATTTTTATGCTCAAATTTCTCTTTACTGTTCAGGGATATTTACCTAAACAAATCTGTACATCTGCAATGCAGAAAAGAGTGGAAGCTGTACTCACTTCTGTGTTCAGCAATATGTTGTACAGGATTTTCCATAATTAACTTCTTTCAGCTGTAGTTTTTCCTTACAGTTTGCTGTCATCCAAATGGCATTGAAAGTATCTTAACATTATTGTAGGTTAACAGATTTTTTTTTTTATACCAATGGTAAAAATTCAGATATGTAATTGTGCCTGGAAATCCTCTTCTATGATGTATTCATTTTTAATACCTGTTATGGAATACATATATGGGGAGATAGGTATTACAGATTACTCCTATTGCCACTGTGGTGTGTTCCACTCTTCTTAGCAAGCTTATGGGCAGTTTTGTTTAGGTATCTATTATTCATCACTTGCCTGATACGTGCAAATGTAGGTGATTTTCAAAAACTCAGCCATTTAAAATAAACAGGTTTTAACATTTTGTTGTTGGTTTCCCAAGAGAAGCTGACTCAAAGAAAGTGCAAGGAACCGGCCAAACAGTTAAAAATTCTTCCTGTGGGATGATCAATCTTTCTCAAATAGAATTGTGAACCTTGGCATGCTTAAATTACTATTGATTTAATGGTAAAAATACATTTTTATTAGTTTTTATTTTATTTGTCCTTTGCACTGAGATGCCTCAAAACCATAAGTATTTATACAAACAATTTATGGTCATATAATAAATAGTCTTCACAATTTAATTAAAAAGTCAAGCAGCATAACTATTTTTCAAGCCCAGCGAGTAAAGATCCTGTCATTTTTATGTCATAAATCAGGATACAGACTGTCAGTTTAATCTCCTCTGTTCTCAGCTGATGTACCCATGGCACAATACTGTGTTGATATGAGCACTTGAGCATTTTTTCAAATGCTTCAGAGTTAGCCCAGGAGCTGTAGTAAGCCCAGGCTGTGTTTGTATTTCTTATTGCCCTCAGCAGTGGATGATCTCTGCTCCTTGCTGGTGTGTTTCTAGGCTGAGCCGTGTGTGGTGGCAGGTAATGATGAGCGTGGCTGTGGTCCCTAAATAATATTAATAATGATGATGATGATAATAACAATAATAATATTAGTGACCATGTCTGGCTCTTGCCACAAGGCAGGCACATTTCCTGGAAGTGGATATGTTTTTTGGTGATACAGAAACCCAGCAGTGTCTGTTGGCACATTGCCATTTCACTGCTGTAAAACTCTTCCTTTAATGCATTCTGTAATTTGTCACACACAAATTGCTGGATCCATTCTCCTGTTGTCCATGGAAAGGCCGTGGAGACGTGGCTGCCTCCCTGGGGTGTGGTGAGGGGAGCACTGGCTCTTGCTCCTTCTGCCAGCACTCATTGGGGTGCTGTTAATTACACAGGGTTGTGAAATTATCTTCTGCTTCAGGCCTGGGCAGGCTGGCCCTTTCTGCAGAAATCATCTGTTAAACACATCTGTCCTTTCCAAAGGGATCCACAGAGCTCTGCTGGACTCCTGGAAAAGGGTGTTGGAACAGAGGGTCTGCTGTGGGGGACCATTAAGTGGGACAGAGGGGACATTGCAGCCTCTCTATGGGAAGAACATTGTCACCTTGGCTGTGGGTGACATCTGGGCATCATTTCAGCTGTGATGACCGAGCTGGGTGCCCTGCGTGGCACTGGCAGTGCTGAGTGCCTCCCAGCATCGTGGGAGCTGGGCAGTGTAGCTGTTCTGGCACTGTCAGATTCAAGTTCTGTGGCTCTCTGAATAGGTTTCCATTCAAAGTCATTCTGATGACTGTGGAAAGACATTTGAAGAAAGACTTGTTTCATGGCCAGGCTTGCCTTAACCTCCTGTGCTGCACTCAACCTGAATGCAAGGTTTCTTCCCAGCTGCAGCTGGCCCCTGTAAATTTCTGGGTGTCCCTGCACTTACCCGTGCTGGTATCCTGTTCAGCTTTATAATTTCAGAGATTTTAAAGTGAAAATAGGAATATGATTTCTAAGGTCAAGTACTGGGCTGAAAATGGCACACGTGGACACCTGCACATGGGCTCTGTGGGCCAGGATCTCTGCTGGTGTGCGGGTACCAATTCCTGCCTGGATCTAGCTCAGATGGAGTGCTTTATAATGGGAGCTTCAAGAAGTTTTCCAGATTTCCCTTGGACTGCTGGAAAGTACCATTCCAACAGCCCCTTAGCACAGGATTTAATCTGGAAAAGACTGATTGGAGATCTCATTAATGCACATAAATGTCTCAAAGGCAGAGGATGGTGACAGACTCTTTGTGGAGATGTCCAGTGACTGGGCAAGGAGAAATGCCTATAAACTAAAACATAGGAAATTTCACCTCAATATGGGGAAGAACTTATTCAGATTGAAGGTGGCAGAGCCTTGGAACAGGAAGGTCATGCAGACTCCCTCCATGGAGACCTTCCAAACCCACCTGGAAGTGTTTGTGTGTCACCTGCTCCAGGTGACCCACCTTGGTATGAGGCTTAGACTATAAATGGTGGCTGTGCAGGTAAGAGATGCTGCCTAGAGCCCTGCCAGTCTGATCATAAGAAAAATCTGTAGCTGTAGCACTCAACGTGCAGGGAATTGAAATGAAGTTCAAGTGAGGCTGAGTAGGTGTTTGTTCAGCAGCTTGTTTAGACTTTAATCACGGTTAAATCTTTTAGTTAGATAATTGTTCTATCAGCTGATAGTTTGAATTGTATTGAGGAACAATATGCTAAAACATCTTCAGTGGGAAGCAGCATAGGAGATGAGTTTGGATTCCTTCTTGTTCATTTCTTGCATATCATCATGTCAGTTCTTGTGTTTTCTGATTAATTGAGTTGCGTGGCTTGCATTTTCCCGTACAAACACTGACTGCAAATACACATTTACCACCACTGCCTGACTCGATAGCTTGGGAAGCCAAGACTCATTATCAGAGGTCAAGGCCTCTGTGTAATTTGCCTTGGATCAGGAGTTGTTGTTACACTTCCAGCTGTGCTCTGGGAATTGGTACTAATTTCCTAGTGATGGTATGCCTGCGTTTTCCATTTATATAGCTTTAGAATTTGGGATCTGTGTTTCTCACAGGCTTTGCTCTACTAAAAGCCAAGTTGCTTGGCGGTTTCAAAGTCCTTGAAGTAAAGCTACATACAATTTTTTTTAAGAAGAAATTAATTTAAGCCGTGCTTCGAGCTATGTTTTCTTCATTTTACGGCATTGCTGTGTGCTGGGACAAAGAGCATTACAACTCTAAAGGCTTTTGTGTGGTCTTTCTGTAGGACACAAGCCATCACAGGAGGCTGTGTTCCCCCAAAAGCTGTGAGTGCATAGCAGTGAGCCTTGGCCTGCCCTGGAGGTGCTTGGATGCTCGTGGCAGCTGGAGACATTCCTTTTTCCAGGTAAAGGAATGAAGTTTCCTGCTGCTCCCTGGGCTGAAACTACAGTGAGGACATCTGTGCACACTGCAAATCATGAGATGTACCAAGTTCTCCATGTTACCAGGGAAGCATTGAGTTATAGACACAGCCCTTAAGCTTTTTGCTCAGTTTGCTCGGTCCCATGGACGGGGCAATCCCTCATGGACTGCCAGGGGAACAATATAACTGCTGTTGGTGGAAACTGGGAATGCTGGAAAATCTGAGGGGGAAAACTGACTTTGGAGACCTTAGCAAAGAAGACTTGTTCAAAGGAAATGGGAAATAAATAAGCAAAAAGAGATCCATTTTCTTGGGGTTTTTTTTGTTTTGTTTTTGTTTTGTGGGTTTTTTTCCCCATAAGAATGGAGGGCTTTGTTTTGATTTGAGTATTTGTGCATGTGGGGATTTGCCATGCAGTGTGTCCCTGGGCAGGGGATTGCAGGGATTTGGTGACTCCATCCAAGGCTCAGTAATTCCCCACGCAGACCTCATGGGAGCCGGTAGAACTGGTCCAGGTAAGCAGCAGGACAGGGCCAGAGCCCAGACGTGTGGGGCTGCCCCAGGGCACACAGCCTGTGGCACAGCAAGCTTTGGGGAATTACAATGAGCTTCACGCTGAGCTGACAGCTGGGTCTCGCTGCCAGTGAAGCCAATGGCAAAATACTGTGTTCAGGAGCAGGCAGGCTGAGCCAAAATTGGCTGCTGCTATGTCTCATTTGCATGGAAGTTAATTACCTACATCTTCAGGTTCACTTATTGATATGGAGATGGGCATTAAATCTGGCCCCTGTTGGTTTCTCCGTCCCCTTTGGACTGGTTTCTGTGGTCTCTGAAGCAAGACCCATTTCAGGTGTGTTTTTGTCTTGCCTCTGTGGGAAGAGCCTTGGTTGGTGGCAGTCATGTTGTCCCTGCTTTATTATTCAATCTGTATGGAAAAGTGCTTAGAACTTGGTAGTGAGGTGGAAAAACACGGTAGTGAGGTGGAAAATCTGCTTGGACAGGTAACACATCCGCCAGACGTGAAACTTGTAAAGGCTTTTCTGAATGCAGATCTGACCAGGGTTTCCAATGGAAATGTTCTCTCTGAGCATGCAAGACAGGAACTTTGTCCATCTCTCACTTTTGCACAGGGGATGGACGAGAGAACTCCAGAAATACCTTCCAGTCTAAGTTATTATTGCAATCCATATTATGATGCTATGAATTTGAATGAGTAATGATGGTATGACACATATGAGCTCTGGGTGAATGTAATTGGAATATATCCCATAGCATCCTCATTTTTCCTTTCCTCAGCAAAGTGAGATGATGAAATTTCATGTGCACTTTTTATAGACAAATATTTGTGCAGAACACTTGCCTAAATTGAAGTTCGAAAATTCAGTTTCTGGTTATTCTAAATGCAGCCTGAAGTTTGAGTTTTTTGTTTGGTTGGTTGTAGGGTTTTTGCAGTGTTCTGGGTTTTTTTGTTTGTCTAAATTGCAATTTTTAATTTGTACTTGAACTCACTAATAAAGAGATTTTTTTAAAAAAGGTCATATGACAAATCATGAATCTGTAATGAATATTTCAATGAATGATTGCTCATTGCCTATGGCTCTCTAAGCTTATTTCAAGCTATCTGCAGCTGTGATTCTGCAGTGAAACTTTTTATTATCTGAGTAAAATGTGAAGTCTGGTGTGTGTCTTTAAGATGAAAGGGAAACCCTCTCCTTAGATAAGCAGCTAATTTCCCATGTTGGTGTTTCCAGTGGTGAACAGACAGTTAATCATGCAGGTCGGTGCCTTGCACTGGGGAAAACTGATGCCAAATATTTCTGCAATGTTATGGTGTGTCACTGGGGTTAGTGGGGGCAGCAGGGCAGTAGCTGGGCTGAAGTGGCTTCATCAAACACAGAACTTCTGAAATTGGGAATATTTTAAGTCTTTTCATGTATATAATCTGAAAATATACATTTTCCCTGTTACCTCTGCTTTCCCTCCTTCATTTATTGCTTAACTAGTTTTGTGGATTTAATATTAAATATTTACCATTAAGAATCAAATGTGCTTTTCCTGAAAGATGATGAAAATTATGTGTCCTGTAGTTTGCATTTGGACTGGCTGTTTTCAGATGCTCTGCTGTTCAGATTAATTGATGGGTAGCAGGTTCCTGCTCACTATTTTCCTTTATTTGGAAATGGATGGGGAATAGAAAGGCAGAGAGAGCCAAAAATCTCAAGTTAGATTAGCAGAAAGCTTAAAGCTTTTAAAGGAGAGCTGACACTGTATGCACATAGTAACTATTAGACAACACATGCACAGATTAAAGAGTTGTAAAAAACTAGGGAAGCAGCTCCAGTGCTTTTATTTATTGAGGAAAATACCTGGGGTGGCAAGGAGCAGCATTCCCTGAGTTGCTGTGAGTTAAAGACTGTGGAAGATGTTTGTATTTAATCCTGCAGCAAGGGAACGCCGGAGATACAAAAAGTTCACAGGGTGAAAGGTGCACAACAAGGCAGTAAAAAGTGTCCAGAAGGAAATAGGTAATATGAGGGGAAACATGCTTAAACCTATTCTGGATTACCCTAGGCTGATTCATACTGAATGCTCCCTTTTTCCTCCCTTCTTTGTGGCTTTTACTAGCTTCTATCTATTTCAAGGTTTAAAATATGTATATCAATTTCTTTCCTAAGCACAGGAAGTCAAAGAGCCAAATTTTAGCTGTTAAGCTAAAGCAGCCTAAATAAATGATTGCTGCTACATCAGGCAGCAAGTGTGCACCCATCCATGTGGCTCTGAGAGAGGAAAATTACTTCTTTTTCATAGGAGGACTGAGTTGGTTAAAATATTTAGTGGTTCTTTCTGTTCGGGCTTGATCGTGAATATTCGCATTTTCCTCTCAGTGGGAAGGCAGCACAGATTCCTTTCTTGGCAGAAATTTTAAAAACTACCTCCTTTAGCTGCATCCATGTTTGATGGGCAGCATGTGTTGTGCTTGTGGCCAGAGGTTCATGCCTGTCCACTGTTTCATTCTCTCTATCCTGCAGTTGCTGTTTTGGTCAGGGCATCCATTTGTGAGGTTTAACAAAGCTTCACACCACACCTTCAGGAAGCCACTGGATCCTCAATTTGACTGGAAGTGTCTTCAGCCACTTCAGAGTGCATGGCTTTACTAGAGAAGAGTGCTTCTGGACAAAAGCTGTTTTCCATAGGCCTGTCTTGCTCCCTCTGATAGATGAAATTGATTTGAGAAGTTTTAGCGAGTCCCTGAAAGGACACACTCCTGGCTGCCTGCAGGGAAGGTGCAGGAGAGCCATTTCTGGCTTCAACTGTGATTCAATTTGCCCAGTCAAAATTCCTTGGGAACACTCCTACCTTTTTGTCCTGGCAGACATAAAAGTGCTCTAACAGAATCCAAACACCAGAATGATCACGATATCAACACAGAATAAAGAGTTCTATCAGTCAGTGTCTCCTCATTGCGGCTAACAGAAGCGCAATGCCAAACGTAGTGCCAGTGACAAATGCAGAATAACCCCAGCTGCTGATGGTACAAATTGGATTCAGCTGCAGCTTCACACACGTTCAAGAATCTGGAGAGAATCAAAAGTCTGTTTAACATACTTGAGTGTTTGGAGTAGTTATAAGGTAGATGGTATTTCATGCTCATTAATCAAGGGCTAAGGGAGAAACTCAATTGTTCAAAACTGATTAAACCTGTCCTTGCTGCTCTAACTAAAATACATCTTCACTTTGGAGCCTTCCTTAAAAAGATAATGTGTCTAGGTTGTATTAAACCGAGAGCCATGTTTGGGTTTTGCTGGGTAGTATTTTAATTTGCAAAATTGCAAGAAAGGCAACGCTTAGCTGATACAAACTGCAAGGTGAAAAGTCCTCTCTTGAATTGACCCATCTGAGGTCAGTTCTCCCCTCTGGAATGAGTAGGGAAGTCAGTGAACAGAGGAATCATGCAACAGGCAGGAGAGGGAGAGGCTCCCAGGCTGCTCCAGGGTCTGCAGAGGCAGAGCCCATCCCCAGCTGGGAGCTGGGAACCCAGCTTTGTCTGTGCTGAGAAATTTGGCCACTGTAGCAAAACACAAGCACGGTTCCAAAGCTGTTTCAGTGAGCAGAATAGGCTCAGCTAGCAAATGCCATTCATGCTGGCAGTACATATCTCTGCTGTTGTATTTTGCCAGCAGAGAAATGTGGCAGATAGAAACAAGTGAATTTTTTTTTTAAATTCCACCACTAGTAGAGCTTGGCAGAGCCTGGTGCAAACCTGGTGTGAGTTGCCAACCCCATGGCTCCAGGCGTGCTGAGGGAGGGATTGAAGCAAAACCCAGATCTTTCTTGGACTCACTGATAAGCTTAATGTGGGCTCTAAGCAGAGGCAAAAACCTCTCTCAAACTCCCTGCCAAAGGACTCCTTGTTCCCAGAGGCATCTGGGAGAGGAAATATTATGCAAACTCCAATTCTCCAGTGTGGTTTTAGGAGAATATCTGCTAAATTCGGGGGCCTGGGGATGGGGCATGGGCCATTCTTGTGTCATGAATACCACACCCAGCTCCTCCTGCAGTTTTCAATCTTTTCCTCTACTTTTCCTGTCTTTCAACATTTTTACAGGTATTCCTTAAAAATAAGAAGAAAGAATGAGTACAGTGGATAACTCTATGTATATATATAATAACCCCCCAACAATTTAATAATCTAAAATACGGTTTATTTGCCACATCCAGACCTTATCCACCAGCAAGCTGTTGGCAGCCGCGAATGAGAGGAGTTTGAAAGTGAAAGGGATGTGAAAGAAAACACACAGAGCATTGTGTTTGTCTAAAAGCACAAAGAAAGTGCTACTAGGGCAGAGAGAGTGTTGGATCGTCCTGAGCCGTTCCCATTCCCAGGAGAAGTGCTTCAGAGAGAGCCAGAGGAGCTCTGCCTCCCAGGTATTCTCCAGGGTATCTGAGTTATCAATATGATTGAAAGCGGTCCATGGTGCAAGGGGTAAAACCCTCTGACCCAATGCACTGATGCGAAAACTGAAAGTTTTGCTTCATTGCTGGGGAGAGAAAGTCAGGAAAGAAATGTCAAGAAAGGAAGGCTGAAAGGAGAGGCAAATAATCTGCTTGCTTTATGAGACAGGAAAGACTTGTGGGACGTTCAGTGGAGGTTGTTGGATGAGATGTCACCTCCATGGCTCAGGGTAGCTCACTTGCCCTGTGAGCAGTGCTGTGGTCCCTGGGAGATCAAAGTCATGGAGCACTGGTGCAGCCTTTCCTGTTCCCATTCCACCCAAGAGGCAGAATTTTCTTTTCCCATTTTAATTTGTGCCACTGCTGACAGCAGCGTTTGCCCAGGCAGAAGTTGCTCTTACAAGAATTACATTCCTTTTCTAAAATTGCTTCCACCACCGATTGCTTAAAAAGAAATTGAATGGTTGTCACGCCAGCTCTTAAATGAGAGCTGCTCAGAGAGCAGCTCAAGAGGTCTCTAGAGAAGCAGCAAATAAAAAGTCTCTTCTGTTTCTGGATTCCCAATCTGCTCTCAAGCAGGGCTGTGAGCCAGCAGGGTGGAGGAGCCCTGGCTGTGGATACAGAGCCGAGGACTGGGCAGGCTGGCTGGGCTAGCTCGTATTGAGAGCTGGCTTGCTCCTTCTCCCTCTGTGCTTGGCTTTCCTTTTGATTTTAAAAGCTCCATTTGGAGCCAGAGCAGCAAATGGGAGGCCAATGGTGTGAAGACTGTGGGGAGAGACCTGGACCAGAGCAGCGGCTGTGAGCTGGGATGTGACTGGTGGAGATGAAGCCTGCAGGGGAGGGAGGAGAAAAACAAATGCTTTGGGGTGGGAATAAGGTTGTTCTTTTCTGCCTTGGCTGCCAGAGGGATGCTGAGGGTTGAGAGCTACTGAAAAGCAGAGTTTTTCTGGCAGAGGGATGCAAGCCTCCTGACTACACCCCACTGCGAGGAGGATTTGGCGCCCAAACAAAGTAATTCTGTGCTGAGGCTCTCTCTCCCAAAGATTTGTCTGAGGGGAGAAAAATAAAAGGAAGGAGAAGAAAAACCCTTAGAAAGAGCAGCTCCTTGTTAATGCTGCGCTGCAAGCTTTGAAAATCAATGGTGACGATTGCAAGGTGCTGCACAGGAAGGAGAGCAGCTTGAACTGCAGGCACAGAGCTCCAGATTATTTGCAGACGCCTGGGCCAGGCTGCTGGAAGCTGGGTGAAAAGCCACGTCTCAAAATGCAGAAGTAGAAATGTCACAGTGTGACTCATGGGACAGGTGACAGCCCTCAAAATGTTAAAGTGGCACTGCTAAATAAGAGACCCAAAGTTTAAGGGTGCCTTGGGAGAGGTTCCTGCTCCTGCCATTTGGTGAATACAGGCAGCAGTGACAGGACAAGGGGGAACGGCTTCAGGCTGAAGGATGGTAAGTTTAGATCAGATATTAGGAAGAAATTAGGGAGACATTGGCAAAAACGACTCCAGAGAATCCTTTTTTTTCTGCAGGAAACTCTTTGAATAGTTCTTTTCCATGCCCGTACAGATTGAAATATCATTTTTTCAGTAAGGGGGTAGAATTAGCAAAATTAATTTTTTTGCCTTTGAATCCATCAGATTGTAAGAAATGGAAGCAAAAAATTAATTTTCAAAAAAGGAATAGAATGGGTGTTTGCGAATATGATGCTTATTAAACATTATTTTCTATTCTCAAAACTAGCATGTTGACTTCATTATCAGCCCAACAGACTGTGGTGTCTGTAAGCCTCATAATGACTACTGTACCCCCATTGCATATCTCCCAACAATTTTTGATTGCTGCTGAGAAGACATTGCTGGCAATTCAGGGCTAGGATTTCAGGGAACACTGAATTTTCAGCAGAATATTATGAAGTGTTGAAGAGTTACTGAGAGCCACCAGTCTAAGGCTGATGTTATTTATATCCTGTGTATCTGGTACAAGTGATAAATCTGCAAAGACAGTGAGGATCATATCCTGCAGCCCATACTGTAAGGGCATTCCTTACCCATAAATTGGAAAATAATGTTTATTTCTCTTTAATTAAATACTCCATTACAGACTGTGTTAAAATATTTAAAAGGAAGTAATGAAATCAATATACCAACTGTGCCACTGTAAACATAACTCATATGCAGTAAGTGCCAGGTTTTCTTCCTTTGCTGGATTATGAGTGCTTTGAAAAGGATAGGTGGAACATTGTGGGTTGAGATGATCTGTAAAAGCAAAAATAATATTTTTCTCTTGACTCTCATTTTAGCATTTCAGCAAGCTGGTGTCTTGGTAATGCTCAGTATATTAATTGATTCATTTTTTAAATTTTTTTTTTTGATAGGCAACATTTCTCCTAAAAGCTTCATCTGCTTCTTAGTTATGTTTGTATGTATATAAAATCATTATACAAAGCAGAGGATTTTGTGCTCCCCTTGGGTTTAACCTTCATGTTGATTATGTTTGGTTTGGTTTGGTTTGGTTTGGTTTGGTTTGGTTTGGTTTGGTTTGGTTTGGTTTGGTTTGGTTTGGTTTGGTTTGTGTTTTTTTGGGTCTTCCAGGTTGGGGCTAGAAGCTGATGGGACCACTGAGTAATGTGTAGGTGCAGTGAAAGGTTTCCTCTTGCATGAGGCCTGGGTGAGATGAGTGAATGCTCTCTGCTCCCTGCTCCCTTTCCATGGTGATAACGGGCTCCTGCTCCTGCTCCTGCTCCTGCTCCTGCTCCTGTGTGGCCACCAATGGCCACTCAGGAGGAAGAGGCTTCACATCTCAGAGACACCAGGGCCTTTCCAAAATACGCCCAAAATAACAGGGAAGGGAGGAGAAGCCTGGCAGTAACCAGGTGGAGGAGTGCAGAGATTATTTTCTTCTGCAGTCCTTAGGGAACCGGGTTAAAATCAGGCTTTGAACCGCAGAGGAAATAAATGCTTTTTTTCCCAATAGAATAAATATTCTGCAGCCCCTCCTTTCCCTTACTGGTACCTGGAAGAGCTCAACCAGAAGCATACAGTGCCTGATTTAGTGTCCACATGTTCTCAGCAGGTACTTTCTCCCCTCTTGTTATCACCTTGCAAAGTGTCCATTGTACCGAGGTAATCAAGGAGAATTTTTGCAGCCGCTTTCTTTCCTCAGAAAAAATATCCCTGGTGGTGTGATGATAGAAAAAAAAGTGTCTTTTGTGAAGATAATCTATCAGCTGAATTAGTTTACATGTGCTTTTAATGCCAAGAACCTCAGACAGCTTAAAAATAATAAAAATGAAATGTCAAGCAAATAAAAGTTAATTAAACACACAGAGAGAGAGGCTTAATTTTAGTCCTAAAAGGAGCTGAAGCTTTTGCAGAACATCTCTACAAAGGTAAGAAAATCCCTCACTGCAAGGTGTAAAACATTCCCCACTCTCTGGCAAGAATCCTGCACTCCCAGCACAGCACCTGAAGAGCATCTGTTCTCCAGACACCACCAGATGTGGAAGAGGTGATTTGTTGGAGGGTTGGGGAAATAAGAAAGCAGTGAACTAACACAGACCCTCCATGAATTATTGCAGGAGTATTAGTAATATTCTTGAAAATCTTCATACAGAAAGAGATCTGAGCTGTTCCAATCCAAATGCATCACAAGATTTAAAGGTCAGCTCCTTTTCCCACGGCAGTCCATGGAGTTGTGTGTTTCACAGGAAGCCAGGCTGAGCTCCAGGCTCTTCCCAGCATGTTTATTCCAGCATAGCAGCCATGCTGAAGCAAAGAGGAGAGCCAGAAGAGCAAACAAGACAAGGCAGCAAATTCTGCAGCAGCATGGGCAGGTGGGTTTCTTCTGAAACATTTGCCTGACTTGGGCACAATAGCAGAGATTTTCATAGGAATGCTCACTTCACTTGCTGAGACTGCTAAGAAAGGTAATGAAATAGCAATTAAATTCTTCTCCATCCCCACGGCTCAATCAAGGATGTAGATAACAGGTGTGTGCTCTGCTCCTGGGGCCACAGGGTCTGGCTGGGGAGCAGGGCTGCAGGAAGGGGTGACATCCAATAGCTGGGTCTGTGCCTGGCCCTTCAGGACCACAGGGGGATAGGAAATGTCCAAAAAAAAAAAAAAAAAGGTAGGATCTGGTGGGAAATCTTCTGCCCTGGCCAGTACCCCAGGCCTGCTCAAATGCCTCCAACCAACAGTGGAGGAGGCTTGAGGCTATAGCCAAAATAAAGATGCCAGGAGTTGTTCACAAACACCCCCAAAACTCACCATGAGGGTTGTATCTTCAGGCAGCACAAATACCAGGGAGAGATGGAAGGAGAAGAGAGGTTTGCTCCCCATTTTATTGATGTTAAAGGGCTGTATACTACATTTCCTGATTAATTTTGAAAAGATATAAGTTAGCAACAGAAGATATGAGACATGCTGCATTTAATCTTGGAGTCTGCAAGGATTTCCTCACCCTTGACCCATCACTAATTTCTGGGTGCTGTGGAATCTGCTGACTTTCTTAGTGGATGGGTAACATCATTTCATATCCCAGGAAGTGAAAAGCTGCCCAAAATGTCAGAGCTTCAGACTGATGGGTTTCAGTCAGGCTCTTTTCTTTAGCCTTTATCTGTGTTTTGAATGCTTTTGCTTAGCACCATCTAGGAACAATTTGCACAAAGTGGATGGTATTTTGGTAAACACTTCACATGTAATATTTAACGATATAACAGCTTTGTTAATCACTGTAACAGATTAAATGCTCCTTCTCTGAGCTGGCCTAGTTTGGAAGTTAAAATTATACAGCCTAAAAGAAAAAAAAATATGGGGGGGAAGGAAAAAAGGTGCTTTCATTCTGTTTGTATTATTTTGCAGTACAAAAAGAAGAGGAGATCAGCATCAGGAAAGCAGACTTCATCTTGACAAGGAACTTTGTTTTGAAATGTAAAAACTGGGCCAGACTCACAGCATGGGTAACCCTTAAGGTTTTGCATCCTTGGAGCGTGGGAGAAGGAGCAGGGATGAACAAGGGGATAATAATGCAAAGACTATTTTCTTTCATTTTGATTTCTCTATGCTTACAAAGAAATAGAGCTTGTTGCTCTGTTGATGAGCTTGCAGGGCAATGTGAAGGAAAACAGCCACCATTTGCTGTTAGATGCAGAGTGCATTAAATGCATGAAGACGTGAGCATACAGCTCCTTTGCTGGGTAGTGGCAGTCAGACAACAAATACAATCATCTATCAAAACTTTTTTTTGTGGGGGAGCTGTGGGATTACCTGTACATCTTTATAGGATCACTCAGTTAAAAAAAAAAGAGCACTTCAGTGGCTTTCCCACCCGTGACAGGTGGTGTGGGCTGGCAGTGGGGATGTGCATGAGCCAGAGGCAGCACTGCTGTCCGTGCCATGCTCTCCTCTCCGTGACTGTCCTTTCTGTATCCCCTGACTGCTCATGGCTCTCAGAGACCTGCACAGTCCTGCCAGTCAGCCCCAGGCAGGCAGGGGTGGCATTGATTAAATGCCTTTCCTAATGATGTGCTATTAGAGGGGTTTTAACCAACCCTGGGAAAGGACTTTTGTTCTGCTGTTGAACTCGTAAAGATTAGGTGACACTTGAATTACTGCTTTGCCCCTTTAATTTCCAAAGACTATGAACATGTTTGCATTAGTTTCACCACTCGAGAGGTTTGTATCCCCCATGTCTTGTCTGGCAGGACTGGCCATCAGTCTTTCCTGGGGCTGTCCATTGTCCCAGTACCTCCAGTGACTATGCAAAGTGCTCATTCCAGATTTATCACTGCAATTTGCATATACTTAATATTTGTGCCTCACTGATGTAAAACTTGAATATTATTGGTTTATTAACTTTTTGGGGGGGAGGAAGGTCAGTACTCTGCTTTATGGAGGTGTTTAAAATGTGCAGAACTTGATGTATTAGCTTTGATTGCATGCATAAAACTTGTAGGAAGCAGTGTAATAAAGCTTATAGACCAGATAGTAAATGTCTTCATGTTTGGAAGGAACTGGATGTGCTTTGTGTATCCTGATAAGTGGTTCATCAGTGTTAAGAAACAATTTTCCATTAATCAGGGTGTATTTCAGCTGCAACCTGCCCCACGTGTCTGTGTGGGTAGCTAAAGGAGCAAATGTCACTTTTTGTGAGCCTGGATCTGCTTCTAGGAACCTTCTCCCACTGCCCCTTTCAAACCATGGTCTCTCCTCTCACATACTGTGCAATTCTTCAAATTTTCTCTTTCAGCAAGCAAGCAAAGATAAAAACTGGCAAAAGTTTAATACTGAAAATGCTTTCATTTGATTTGCTGGTATGATATCGTTGTGTCAAAAAGATTTAAAAAAAAATGAATTGTGCTTGTTGGAGTAAGAGAAAAAATCAGAAAAGCATGCGGTAATACAGGGAAAATTGTCCTGCCAGATGCAATATATCCATCCAAACAGACCTTTGTGTTAGACCATGCAATGCTGGTGATCTCTTACGGCTGCTGAGAGTGCAAGTTGAGGAAGAATTGGACTGGACAAGGTTAAACAATCTTTCAGTCCTCCTCTGGTACTGAACTCTAAAATATCCTAAAAGATCCGTGGTTTATCTTTCATATATAGAGGCTTGTTGTGACTTATTTCCAGTTTGTGTGTTCTGAGCTAGTGAAAGGAATGAATGTTGCACAATTAATTCATTTATCAATCACATTCAGTAAATGGATTGCCTGATCTGAAACACAGAGGGAGAAATTAAACAGATGAATGTCTTTTCTCAACGGAAGCAAAAGCAGTGATCAGAGCCAGCTGAATTAACCTCAAAATGAATTGACATCATTTCTGCAGACACAAGTAGTTTCTGTCGTGTTTGGGGTCATGTTATTCAATGTCCATGAAGCAGTCAGGCATGCTGGCAAAGCTGGGACTTTTCAGAACATCAGCCTGTGTGGTAATTCATGCCAGCCTGCCAACATCCATCTTTTATTGGCCTTTATCCTTTCAGAGGAGGAGGAATGACTTGGTGTTTTCATCCCTCTCTGTCAGTGCCCAGTCATTACAGGAGAAACTGATGATGGAGCCAAGGGGTTTAATTCACAGATCACAGGAGTGCAGCAGGGAAACCTCCCTCCCTTCTTCCCTCCCTCAGGAGAAGCCTCCATCTGCCTCCCAGCCAGGAACCCAAGCCCAAGCACTCCCTGCAGCACTCCAGCTCTCAGGGGGTAGCAGGAGGGGAGCTGACACACTCTGCACTGACAGATCTGTGTTCAGTGTTCAGAACTGGGGGCTCCGTGAGGAAGGTGTTTTCTGGGCAAGCTGAACCAGCCATGGTCCTAGAAACAGACATTGCTGGAGGCAGCAGACATTCCGTGAGCCAGGCAGAGCGTGCCTTACCTTGTATCCCATCGCCATTGGAAGGGGATGTCACACCCCTGAAATCACCTTCCCTGCTGCTGGGAGAGGGGGTAAGAACCACTGTAGGAGTGGAAAGCAGCGGGGAGAGTGGCTGAGAATTTGGGAGATGCAAACTGAAGGACTTGAGTTTTTGGTGAGCTCAGAAAATGCATCCAAATAGGCCGGTGGGGTGCAGGCTGCCTGCTTGTTGTCAGCTCCTGTAGTTGGAACCAAAATTTGTGGAGAGACCTGAAAGGTCTGGTTTTGGTTCATCTGGGCCTCTGAACTGGGGAATGCAACAGGGAAAAACCAGATACATTCAGGAGAGAAGCCTGAACTGAGGAGAGCAACTTCCCTGCCACAGGCAATGGTGTTCATTCCCTGCCCAGAACCTCTCGTGCCAGCTCTCAGGAGCCAGGCACAGGGGAGAGGAGCAGCCAGGCTGATCCACTCGGCCACCACCTCCTTTTTCCTCCTGAGTGAGCTCACAGCGAGCACAGCTCCCAAAAGCAAGAGGCTGCCCGGAGCTGAGCAGATTGTGGAGAGCAGCTCCCAGCCCTGCCTGGCTCCCAGGGACACGCTGCCAGTGGAGCTGCTCCTGGTGTCGAGCTCTGGCTTTATTTTGTGCAAGCAAGTTACCCTCTGAGAACACAGAACTGCAGAGCTAATCTCTGTTCTTAATTTGCCATTAAAGTTTATTTTCAGCAAATTATTCAAAAAAGCCACAGCACAGATGTTCCACATTAATCTCTTCCTTCTTGCAATTTTTTCCTTTGGCGGGAGGCAGATTCTGACTCTCTGTTTGTTGCAGAGCCGTGTACGAGGGACAGGAGCCCGGTGAGCACTTGGGGCAGGGAGGGAGTCTGTGTAGTGGGTTTTTTACCTAGCAGGTATTTGGAGAGGTTTTACCTAACGGGAATTTGGAGAGGAGGTGGGGAAGGGTAGCCCATCCCCTGAGACATCCCTGCCCCACTCCAGGTTAGGGCAGGGATTTCTGGAGCACAGATGAACCAGGCTGCTCTGAGGTTTGGGGAGAGAGGGCTCAATCTGAATTACCCTGCCAGCCTCATCACTAACAGCTGTAAAGGCTGTGCATGGGCCAGCTCATTTCCTTTACTAATGACAAGAGGAATTAAAGCTGAATGTTTCCTGAAAATCAGATTAGTTCTCTGTTAGTTAGTGGGCAACAGAGGGTTGCCTCTGGGTAACAGTGTAAGGTCAGAAATTTAGTTTTAACTTTTGAAATCACCCTTTGGGCAGCTAAAAATGATTTTTACAATAGCTCATTGATACTGTAGTCTTGAAAGTAAGTTCTTTTTACATAGGTCCTTTAGACATTAAATAGGTTATTTGAATTAACCATTAACTGTTATTGAATTTAATGATTTAATATTTGTATTAAATAATTATAATTTAAAGTAATATTGATCTGTAACATTTAATATTTGTTTGATTTTGTTATTGAATTAATTACTAACTGTAATGGAATATTATTAACTACTACTTGAATTGACTACTAACACAATACAAACTGATGCCTTTGAATAGCAGAGGCCCAATTTGTAATGCAAAGTCAATTTGTCCAGGTACTTTTAAGCACATGGTTTGCAGTTGCTGTCCCCTTTCTCAACCCAGTTACTCAGAAACGTGCCTGCACTGTGATATTTTTTTAAAAAGTAATTTATTTTTCTGAGCAGCTCTATTTTCCCTTGCTAAGAGACTCTGAAACAGTTCAAAGCAGAAGGTGAATGGGCATTCAGTCAAAGTGAGAAATGTCAAATGTGTAAGCTGGTAAATGTTGCATATCTCAAAATTGAGAGTTTAGGATGGACAGGAACTGGAAAATATGTACAGCATCATTTTTCCTACAAATTTAAGACTGAACTCTTCTGACCCATCCATCCTGTGTGCCATACTATTAGATGCAGCATGATATTGGAGTGCCAGAACTGGAAGGGAAATATATGTCTTATTAGAAAATGTATCTGGGTGGAAATTAGGTTCATCTATTGTGGGTTTTTTTAAAAATCATATGATCCTCAGCATTCAATTTCCATTTACCCCATTATAGCCTGAAAGCCATGGGGTGTTTCAAAAGGAATATTTTCCTGTTCATTAAATCCCACTGGAGTCTAAGACAGAGCACTGTGACTTTCAACCAGAAACGTGTGGCAGTGCTGTTTGGGGAGAGGAAACCACGTACAATAACTCTGAGTTAGGACCAGTCTAGAAAAAACACATTTGAGCAAATTTCATGTCTGTTATTCAGACCCCTCTTAGAACCAAAACACTCACGAGGTATTTGGATGGGAAAAGGGAGGTAGATCTTGATTTCTCCTCCCGCATTTAGCTGGGAAGACGCTGCACAGTAAAGGTTAAATTTTCTTCAGTTGCTTTGAAAAAGATGCAAAAGGAGAAGTGAAAGGAAAGGGCAGCAGATAAAGACATACAGCAGATAGGGAAATGTGGTGCCTTGAAAATCAACTTCATAAAATGCATCTTAAATGGAGGAAGAATTAAGTTAGGAGGATAGCGTGTAAAAACAGATGAAAGAATGATATTAGAGCAGGAAAATGTCAGTGCAGGAAGGCAGAGATGAGGCCAATGTTTCAGGAGGAAGATCTGGTGTCTCCCAAGTTTATGGGAATGTTTTTTTGATTCTGTGGAGCCAGCATTTCCACCTTCTAGCTGGTGGTGCCATGTTTTGAATCATGAGCAAATTGCTTTTCTCCATCTGAGCACAGCTTGCAGTGAACAGTACCACATCTCCCAGAACCAGGGGTGATGAAATCATCTTTAATACATTTCTACCTTCCCTTTAGTTCAAAGGTTTAATCTTGCCCTCTGAACCACCCACTCTCAGAATCAAATCCTCCAAGTAGACTAAGTTCCTACCCACTTAGGTCTGTGTGAATATCTTTAAGGGAAGAGAAAACCCACCCGATTTTCCCATCTGGCTCTGTGTTTGATATGGAGCTAGGAAGAGTGGCTCCCATAGCCTGGGATAACAGTGCTCTAAAGGTTTTCCTGTCTTAAATCCGTTCCAAAGATCAGAAAAATCTACCAGATGTCAATTTTGATAAAGTTAATGAAAAACTGTTGTTCCGGTACTATTTTATGAAATACATTTGTACATCTGTTAGTCAAACAAAATTAATTCTTTAATTAGAGGCAGTAAGATAAGTCCTTAAAAAAAACTCCACAAAGTCCAATTTGATCCACTGCAAATGAAAGAAACTTCCAAAATTTAAAATATGTTGCATTCTTCCTGCAATTTTAGTTATATATTGGTATTTTTGATTCATCTTGTTATTCTGAGCTAAAGGGCTCATGGGCCTAGAAGGCTGTAAGCAAGGAGAGAGCAGCTGAGGCAAAAGGAGGCTCTCCAGAGGATTTGTAGGAAGGCGGATTTTCTGGCATCCAGGTTGTTGTGGAGAGCTGCTCTCTCTCTCCCATGTGCCTCACTGAGCCCAGGGCTCTGCGTGCCAAGTCCAGCACAACCCAAATTTCTGCCCCAGTCATGAAGTGTTGGGTTGTTCGGGGGACATTTTGTGGCTTTTGTGAAAACATGTCCTGAAAGCATTTTTCTTCCTTTTTGATGAGGAATGGGAATGCTTTGAAAGCTCAGAAAATGCTCAGGTTAAACCATACCCCACTGAGGGTACAGGAGCTCCCTGTGGCACCTTATCAAAGAGCACTGCAAGAATATGCTCTTTCTTTAGGCAAGTGGACTCTTTCCTGAGCTGTCCTTCTCTGTACGTCAGTGCAGAGCTGAACCTCTCCAGGTAAAATGGAAATAATTTCCTCTTGACACAAGTTTATCCGGATGTAAGGCTTAATTGATAGCTTGCAGGGCACTTGTGTTTTCCAGGCTGTTGGTTTTGCTCTAAGCACAAATTTACTCAGTGATGAGAATATTTTGACAACTCTGCCTGTCTGTGCTCAGGAACTGCAGCTTGGTGTGAATTTTCAGGGTGTGTTGACCCAGTTTTAAAGCCTAAAATGAGCATGCTCTAGATTGATATGGAAATACTGTAGTTGGCAAAATAAAACAAAAAAATTTGTAAATAATCAGAAGCAGAGTACATTCTGCACAAGAACTTTTAGGAGAGTTCTGCTTAGCTGGCAGAGGCGTGTTTTTGTCCTTAGACTTTCTCCAGAAGGTAATTTCTTTTAAGATGGTGCAATTCAGCTTGAAGAAACTTGTAATTCTGACCCACTTGCATGTCCTCATGGACACCTCTCTTCAGCAAATCCCTGCCGAGCTGTAAACACACAAAAACCAACATGTCAAGTCAAAGAGAATTAGTTTTCACATGTTACTTCATTATTCCTTTGCCATCCTAGGTCGAATAAATGTCTCATTTAGAATTCTCTCTCACTCGTATTTGTGGTGTTTATTTTTATGTGCTTATCAGAGCTTATTTTTAGGCAACTCATGGCTCATTCTTTAAGAATAAAGAAATCCTTTTTGGTTTTGTGTGTTGTTGTGTGAGCAGAGCTGGGAAGCCCGTGGTTGTTTTTAGATGATGTAACAAATTAGCTTCTTCCAAAATATTATGCTCTGGAGACTGTGATGGCAGGAAGCATGAGAGAACATTTGAATATATTACCAGAGCTCTGCAATACATACATGTGGTTTTTTGTGTATAGAACAGGGGTTTAAGCGTAGGGTAGAAGTGTTCAAACCATTTTGCTACAAGCTCTCCTGACAGTGTGTTTGTGCTGTCCATACAGTCAGAAAAACATTTACATGCTGGAAGACAGTGATTTTGGTACATGATTTGGATGTGGAAAAACATTTCTACTAATTATGCATGCACAAAAAAAAATAGTAAGGAAGTTCTGTGTTCATCTGTTTTATTTTTGTGATCCAAAATCTGGCTATAAATAAGAGTGCATTTGCTTAATAAAGAAGCATTATCACTTTGCTTCACCATTTCCCTCTTAGGTAAAATTAGCTGTGTTGCTAAGCCATCAAAATGCAGCTGAGAGGATAACAATGATGAGCCCAGCTGTGCCCCTCGTGCTCCCACAGAGCTGCTCCTGGTCCTTGGTTCATCACTGCCTTTTGTCTCTCCTCATCGAGGAGCACATAAATTATGGGATTGCCATTAAATGTAAATTCTCCTTGGCCACTTTTTATTCCATTAGCTGCTGGGAGGGTGACATGGATACCTGCTCACCGTTCCTCCCCTGGGCCTTTTTGATGGGGCAGAATGAGGAGTAATAACTGGATTGTTGCTGCTGTATGAAGGCAACCAATTACCGGTTGAAGCAGGTAATTATGATGCTGAACACAGCTAGCAAAGTTAACATCTTGGCAACTAGTTGAAGTTTAAAATAAAACCTCACCCCCATTATGTTCTGTATGCAGAGGAACTGAGCAAATAGCGTTTGCTCAAGCCAAAATAACAAATTTGGACCAGACTTCCCTTGAATTGGGATAATAAGTATGGGATTTCACATCTGGCCTTTCAGGCTGGGCTTGCTTTTAAAAAAATGTCATCAGTAAATTCATTTTTTTTACTAAAGCCATCAGAAATCGCTTACCAGGGTTTTGCAGTGTGGTGAATAGCTTCTTATGACTTCTGACTTTGGCTTGATGAGTTTCCTGTTCACTGTGATAGCTTTCAAAATGGAAGGGAGAGTCTAAAACGACAAAAACAGCAAGGAATAAAAATTGTGTTGGCAACTGCAAGCTGTGTGAACATTCAGACAGCCCCAAATGTGGGTGTCTGCAGTGTTACTGCAGAGAACGGCAGTGTTCATAAGCAGATTACTGAGTCATGAGCATGTTTTGAATGTGATTACAAGCAGAGAGACAGAATTAGTCTTTGATTTCCATAAAAAATTAATGAGAGAGACAGACAGGGACAGACAAATTGGAGAGTTCACTTGGTTAATTTTCTACCCAGCAGCTATTGTAAATGTTCCTCTCATTTAGCAAAGAAAGATACTAAGTCTGTATCAGTTGTGCTGGCCAAGAAAAGCCATTGGTGTGCTGGAGGTTTACCTGGGGGCAAACTGTCAGCAAATTAAAAAGTGCCAACGTGCTCATTTTGGGACATTTTGATGCATCTTTCACAAGTGCAGTCAATTAAGAGCTCCTCTGGAAATGAAGTTTGGCTGCTGTGCTCCTGAACGGCAGCTCTGTCTTCGTGTGGGCAGCAGTGGACTGATTCCCTCCCTTGAAAGTAAAGATTCTAGTTGTGTCTTAAAAGGGTAGTAGTGAAATTATGCCCTGCTACAGATGGGATAAGATGGGATGAAATCATCATTAATGCTACTGGTGCAGCAAGTGCTACATCTCTAGGATATCACTGCATTTCTTTTATTGGTGGCTGCAGGGCAGCTTTTAATTGAAATGCTACGACCCCAGCAGTGGGTCTCTGAAGCAGGGCTGTGAGGTTCACGCCCTTTCCCATGGATTCTGGTTTGAATCTGGCAAGGTCTAGCTGCTGACTTTAACCAGTATTTAAGTACATTTTACCTCAGCCATACTCCTTCAACTTTCACTTAAGGCAGCCAAAACACCACGATTTGGCAGAAATATCTACTATTCCAGATAATTTGTGAGGAACAAAGTGTTCTGGTGTTGTGTAAAAAACGCAGTTTGCTCTAATTTGCACTAAATACCAATGAACGTTTTTGCAGAGATTTCTTATCCAGATCTAATGTCCTGTATTTAGACTATTTACAGATGGTTAAACGGCGAGATGATGAGTTCATTCCCTATTTAAATGCAACTCACAACACAACATTGGAAGCTGTACTTTAAAAGGAATAATTGCCCTGGCTATAGAAGACTTTGTTCCTATGGAAAATGGCTATGAAACTTGTGTTGTTTAATTGTTTTCAGCTTCTTCTTTTTTCTCTTCTTTTTCTTTAGATCTTGCGAAATGCTGACTTTTCAGTGAGAGGCAATAAAACTGTTGCAAAGCTTATGATGGAAATGGGCATATCTGTCTGGATGTAATCAACAGATATTTTCTCTGTATAATAACAATAATAAAGATTCAGCTCTAGAGTGAAAATATTTAGTATGAGTATATAAAGTATTCTAGTTGACCTTGAGATGAAATATAGAAAAACTCATGTCCACTCTGTGTTGGGAGGAACAGCTTGCTATAGTGAACAAGGGACTATTTCTTTAGACATCTTGCAGGATTATTGGCAGGTAAGACACCTGTTTAGTTTCGGCTTTTATATTCTCTGTTATGATAGTGTCTGCATCAGCATCTTTGTGTTATGGAAGTGCCATAAATAATTCATATCTTTATTTAAATAAATGTAGGTTTATTTCCATTTGGCATGGAAAAGGCCTTTATTTTCTGTATCATTGTGCACAGTTGTCATACCAACCCCTTATTTCCAAATGTTTGCGAGTCACTCAGAACACTTCAGTAAATCAAACTGCAGCAAAATTAGCCTGAAATTTAATTAGATGATCAACAATCATAGTTCTGTGCTTTCCTAATAAAATGTATCTCATTGCAGACAGTTTACAAGGCACTGTCACCTTACCTGAACCCATTATTCCTGGAACAACATGGCAAAACATGAAGCAATTCTGTTGATTGTGCTCTGTTGACTAACAGGGGTCCTTGAGAGTCATTCTAGATTAGTTAGTGATGTGTAACTCAGCAAAGCAATCCCTGCTCCCGTGGGACAGGAACCACATTAAAAATAATCTCAGCAAGCACGGCCTGGGTAGAGAAAGGATTCACTTAGTTGTGTGAAGAGAAATCAAATGGGTGAATTAAAGCAGTCAGATGTGGGAGGCAGCTCCTGCCACACACAGCACTGGATAGCTGGAACGTGGACTGCTCATATTCCCATTAGTTTTTGCTGAGCTAGAAAGATGGATATCTACATAAGTTAGAAGATAATAAAAAATTCCACAGATTAAGGCATGCAGGGTAGGTTGGAGCAGAATAGAAGTGCAGGCAGGAAAAAGCAGCACAGCCTAGAGGAATATGAATCAATGGATGTGAAGAGGAACACGTGCCC
The DNA here is from genome assembly GCA_013400315.1 of Bombycilla garrulus. Lineage (NCBI taxonomy): Eukaryota > Metazoa > Chordata > Aves > Passeriformes > Bombycillidae > Bombycilla > Bombycilla garrulus. The sequence goes on from VXBU01002212.1 coordinate 321,499, forward strand.
TGATTTCATATTGCAAAGCCAAAAAAGAGAACAAGAAAAAGTAAAAGCCCTGCTGACCAGCCTGTGAGGAAACAAACAGTCTTTTGGTATATTTAGTTTTCCTGTTTTCAGGGAATAAGCACCACAGTGATGAGGATTTTCTCTAACTTTTTCTTCCATTTTTATGATCATGGGAAATTGTTTCACAGTTTTTCTTACAGGTCTTCCTGGACTTTTTGTTTAAGTCCTTTGTGAGTATTGGACTGCAAGCCTTTCCTTCTTATGGGTAAGAGTGCTTCTGACAAAACTGATCTCTGGTGGAATTACTCACATCCAGATCTCAAGTCCTAACTCTCTAGTAGGAAAGAGTAAAACCTGGGTCTTGTTGTGAGTGGACCTGAAAACCTGCCAGGAGCAGGGCGTCAGAGAGGAGCCATTCCTTGGAGGTGGCTTGGAGACCACCCCTCCAGTTGGGGTGGAGCCCAACCTGCAAATAAAGTAGGTATGGAAGCAGAGAGCTGCTGCCTCTCAGTGGATGCCTCTCAGCTCTTAATCTTTTGATTTGTTGTGCACAGTCTGTCTGCTTCTCCTCTCCTAGAAATATTATAACTTCTGTTCCTCTGCTAATACCCCTAACCAGAAATATGCCAAATGGTCTAAGCCTTGTTAATATATGCCATCGGCCTTTCTTATTTAGAAAAGAATATCAATGTCCCTTGTTTGTCTAACGAATGTTAAGTTTAACGTTCAGGGCACAGTGCAAAAAACATCTGTTTATTCAGACTTCTAGCCTCGGGTCTGAGAAGCACAGTTTGTATTTGGGACCTCTGGCTGACATTTGTTAACTCTGTATGCATTTTAATGTGGCTTCTTGTACCTCAGGACAATTGTTTAGAATATAATATGATGGGATAAAAAAAAATTTTNAGTTATTCCTGCTGGAATATGAAGGAGAAAATGAATATTTGAGATCTTAAAACCCTCAGAGGTCACCAAGGTTTTCATCAGTGTTAGGATGTGTGGCACTGAACACACTGGAATTCAGCAACATATGAAGCAGAGAATGAGAGGAAAAATGCCAAATCTGAGTGGTCTGAGCCTTTTGCCTCTGTGGGGAGAAGCTGCTGTTGGGGAGCAATGGACCTGTGGGTGGGGAATGAAGGAGCTCAAACCTCTGTAAATGGAACCCCTCAGTCTCCAAACCTCTTCTGCCCTTGTGGCTCAGTGGCCACATCAGTGTGCCAATGTCCACTAAACTGCACAGCGCTGTGCCATGGGGGACACAGTAGTCACGTGTCACAGGCCACATCCCCGCCTGGGGGGGACACCTGGCCCCTCCGGGGTGACCAAGTGCTGCTCCCCTCTGAGATCTCTCAGGCCCATCCTCGCCGGTTGTGATTTCTCATCTGCCAACGCAATGCTGTGCAAAAACTGCAAAGAAATGTGGATTTGCAAGAAAAGCCCATTTCCATAGAAATTATGCTAAAACTTTGTAATTTTTTTTTATTGTTATGATTGCATAGAACTTCTCTTAATGACATTTAAATATAGGGCCAAACTTGAGCTGATGGCATCTCATTAAAGCCAAGGAAATAGAAATTCAAATGTGCATCTTCCTCCAAGTAGTTTATCTAGCAGCAGGAACTTATTATCTGGTGTGACACTGTTATCTGCCGGGAACTGTGTATCTGTACCAGGCTGAAGACGGATACATTTAAACACAGAGGATTCTGAGTGTTTCTGATGACTGAGATAATCGAAAACCTGTTTAAGGGTTCAGTACTGTTTATTTAATGACATCAAATATTCAAACGTGCTTCTTTATTGGTAGGATTATTGCACTGCAGAAGCAAAATGGGGCTGCCTTAGGAAACCTAGAAATGAAACAACACATATTTGAGATATTATTAGTGTAGGTGGTAATATAAAGCCTGGTCCTTATTGGAGTCCTCCAGAGGCCTCTAATTTCCATATCCTAATTTCTACAATAACATGCTGTGGCAAAAGTCATCTGGATATTTCTCTTGAAGCAGTAAATGAAGATGTCATTGATGTCTTTCAAGATGTCCTCTGAGCCTGTTTCTGTAAATGTCAAAAACTCCTGATGAAAATGCCCTCCCTGGCAGTTTGCTTTCAGGTGTTACTGAACATTTTCTCCTGCAAGGTCTTGTGCCTTCCTGGTCACAGGCAAGCAAGAGCAGAAGCATTCATCCTTGGCCTGGCGTTTAAACATATAAAATTATCACCTCCAGAGATGGAGTATTTGTGAATCTTTCTTGGGAAAACCTTGTTATTGCTTGGAAATCACACACCCACGTAAGGATGATCATCTGCAGTGGAGCTGTCTATCCTCCAGCAATAGCTGCTTAGGGAAAAAAACAAACCCACCTCTTCAGAGGGGAACAGAGGCAAAATATTCATTGCAGTGTGAAAGGCACAGGAAGGATCTCCACAGAAGATATTGAAGTGCAGGAGGCATCTACAGCTGATCATCCTCATCTGAGGTGGGTGCTCCACTGCAGGGAGGGAGCTCTGGGGGCTGCTCTGAATGGCATGAGCAGGGCCCTCCAGTGCTGCAGCTTTCCTGGTGTCCCTGGGGCATTGTGGCTCCTGTCCATTGCCATTTCCCATTCCTCTGTGATGCTCAGGGAATGGGTCAAGGGCACTGTCTTTGCCCTCTATTACAGCTCAGAGGGATCTCTGCTTTCCGGGGCAGAAAATCTGCTTTCCTGGTCTTTTGTTTCACAGCATGCTTCTGTGTGAGAGTTTCAAAAATGCACAGCTGAGCCAATGCACTCACTGAGGCAGCATGTGGGTGTTGCACAGCCACTCGATGTGCCTCTGCCTTCAGGGTCCCATGGCCCTTGAGGTGCATTTCATCAGCTCTGTATACATTTCACTATCACTCAATAGGGTGAAAGCTTATTGTCATTAATTGTGAGGGTTTATGTTGGCAACCACTTAGTTCCTATGGTTACATCGCTAAGAAATTGTGAAATAGGCACTTCAAGGCTCTGGGCAGAGAAACAAATTGACTTACAGAATTCTTGAATGATAATAACTCATTTACTTATAATGCTAATAAATAATTGGTATAAAATCTTCTAGTACAGCTTTAAAATACTTAGGGTATTTAAAGGTCAGCACTGCTCTTAACTCTCCATTAAAAACCCCATATTGCAATAATGCAGCCCAGATGGCAATTTCAGTGTTTCACAGTGTTCACTTAGTGAATGCATAACCTGGGCTTGGTCTGCAGGGCTGCCCTGCCTGCGTTCCCCTGACACCACAGCAGGGCTTTCTAATCTGTGCTAGGTCAGGGTTAGAAACCTCTCTGTTCCTGGACATGCTAAAGCTGTGCTGTGGGAACAATACCCACTGTCTTTTTGCCTCGTGCAGCCCTTTGTCTAGGCCGTAGCAGGATCCTGAAAGAGACAGTGTTTTGTGGCGGATAAAACCTCTGCAATTTGTCTACAAGGTCACCCCTACTACCCCACCCCATCAGGGAACCCGAATCCTTCTGGTCTTTGAGTTATTTTCCTGGCTGTGTTTCTCATTATCCCTGTCTTTCAGTGTTACTGAGTGCTGGAGTATCTGCTTTGTGTTGCTGCTTTCCTAACTCCTTTCCCCCCATATTTTCTTCCAGCTTGTGTGCTTTCCCATTTTGTCACCTGTCCTCTGTTTGTCTCATGTGCAAGCAGGCAAGCACCAGGCTTTGCACTGTTTTAGGATGCTCTACCATGTTCCCATCCTATTTGTCTCATATGTGGCAGTTTGATTTTTGTCACTCTTTCCCTGCACAGATCTTCCTTTGCCTACAATAAATTTTTTATGCCTTTTCTCTCCCTTGTTTCTTTTTCTACCTTGTCCTCTGAGAGTCAGCTTTCCGCAGTGAACTATGGGTGCAGGAAAATCATCTATTTCTGTAAGTATGCTTCCATCTTTGCAGTGTTGCTCCTCTGCCATGGGGTAGCCCCACACTTTGCCTTTGTCCATCAGCACTGTGTACTAAGCACAGGCTTTCCCACTTAGAGCTTACAATATATTGAGTTGGCTTTAAATTATTCCTTTGTGATTCCTGGTGTGGGATGAATCAAGATGAATCACACAGTGATGAAGGTAATTCCTCCCATCAGCTGAACAAGGAATCAGTCGCTATTTTTCTCACAGTTAAGATGCCAATTTGCATTCTGGTACTAAATAATGTTCCCTGTTGAAATCAAGAGGCTGAATGAAGTGGTCAGTTTGACTCACAGGCTAAGAGACAGAATGCGTATCAGCTATATTGCCTTCGGTGTAAACAGTGTTAATCATTTGGAGGGGGAAGTCTGGGGCCAGGGCTGGAAAAACCATCTTCTAGAAACATATGGATGAGCAGTTGCTGCAGAGAGAAAAACAAGCTCATCACGACTCAAGTTTCCTAAAGTCTCTGTAGGTCCTGGAAGCAAACCCGGGACTTAGTTCTGCAGTGCATATCTGACAGTAGGCAGTCCTGTCTGTTGATGAAGCAGAATATTAAAAAAAAAAGAAAAGGCAGAGATTGATATTCCTTCAAAAATATTCGTAGAAATGTAATGATGCTATTTGTAGTCATCCTAACTGTAGCCTGTCTGGTGTGTATTTAATGAATTAGAGCTAGGGAAAAAAGGTTCTTTTTTTTCTGTGGGCCAAACCAAGAAATGGATTCTCTTGAAGGAAGGAAGAAAAGCCCAGAGATGCTCTGGCAAGCTGGTTGCTTGCTCTCTAGCACTTCAAATTAGCAGGCTGTGATATGGAAGGAGGGGAGATACCAAAGCCATGGGAAGTTGTGCAGTTGAGAGTACGGGGCAGCAGGAGATAACCTTGGAGATGAGCCAAGGAGCAGAGCGTTAGGGTGGGTTTGGAGGCACTCAGCCCAGCACACAGACCCCTGGATCTCCTACAGCCAGCCACAGATTTTCTGTGCTGCTGCTTGTGGAGCACACGGGTCTGGCTGGATGGGCTCCAGGAGTGCTCTCCTGGCTGGGAGGCACTTGCACAGCAAGGCCAGAGGGCTGCAGAGTCTCCTGGCTTGGATGGAGGAGGAAAAGTGAGGAGGAGGAGATGGCCTAAGTCCCAAGGGTCATAAGGGTCTGACAGGTCCCATGTCTGCTACGCTCCTCCTCTGGGTACAAACCAGCCAGATTAGCCTGTGACCCGACCTATTTTGGAAATGCTTTCACCTTTTTCTAGGTTAAAGGCTGAAAGATTTGCAACACAAGCAAGGAGCTTTTGCCCTTTCTTCATAATGTCACTTCCAGTGTTAGCTAAATAAAGAAAATCCTTGCTGCACTTGAATTTAAAATGACACCAAGTCATGATTCAAACTTGCAGTGACATTTATCCAGTTAGCTGGTGTTTGCTATAGGTTGAAGGGACACATAAATACAGTTGTCTTCATGTCTCATGCACATTTCTCAGAGTTCTTTGACAGTTATTAAGTGCATTAATTCTTCTGATGCTAATTTCTGTGAAGTACTGATGAAAAATGCATTTTTCCCAGGGAGTTTGCACTTGGCAAATATCTTGATGGCAATAAATTGAGGTATGAACTAAGTTTCTGTTGCCATGGTTTTCTTCTCCACTGATCCTTGCAGTCACTCTATCTGTATTGTATCTTTACTCCAAGGGTAGAGAAGCAAAGCCACATCCCAGATCACCAGGAAGCCCCAAATCCTCCCCTCTCCTGGCTCTCTCATGGGGTTTGCCCTGACAGTTCTCTTGCTCTCTGCAGGGTTCTGTACAATTCTCACTTCACTCCCAGAGCTGGGAGGGCTCCAGGCTGCTGAGGAGCCAGGAGAACAACAGGGATGTTGCAGAGCAGTGTTCAGGCATTGGGGCGTTCCCCTGCTCCCCTCCCCTGCCTCTCCCTGCTCTCACCCCACTGCAAGGCAAACTTTGCCAGCACCACTTCCCTCCTCTCCACTGGGTGATGAGGCTAAAAGCAAAGTGCTTGAACTCAAAACATCAAGGGGCTGGGTTCAGTGCTCAGTGCCCTTACATTAAGTTTCCTGAGGCATCCCAGAGGCTTTTGAGGGGATGCAGATAAAATTCAATGGATCACCTGAGCTGTGCCCTGCAGCAGAGGTTTAGCTAATAGGCCCGTTCTGCACAAATAGGTTTATATTTCCCAAGGCTGAGATGACACAGGGTTGTAAAGCAGTGCTGCTCTTCCCAAAAGAGTAAGGACAAGCCATGGAGATGGCAGTGGTCAGACTACATCCTCAGACTTTGTATGAAAGTAAAATATTGATTTGACAGGACCTTCTGCTGCACCTGCAGCAGTTCAGCTGTAACCATGCCAGTCCCACGTGCCCCAGAAGAGCTTTTCTCCGACTGGTAAATGGTGGTTGGAGGAAATGTAAGTCCTCAGGGCTGCTGCTGGGGTCTTCCATCAAGCACTGATGCTGCTATTGATGGCACGGCTGACGAGGTCTGTACTGTGTTTCTCTCTTTGATGGACTGGAAATAGTTCCATTCTCTATAGCTGGAGGCAAAAAACGTTTTTCTCCCTTAAAAGATAGACTGCAAATAAATTCGTCTTTTTTCTTTCTTTCAAATTATGAGTATATCCTTGCCGCTCATTCAATAAAATCATAGTTCTATTTTTCCTTCAATTTTGTCTTACTTTGTTGGCTTTATTAAGGAAGAGCTTTTAACTATTTTTGCTAATAATGCTAAATTTAGACAAAACCTTCTATCACCATTTTAGTCCCTCTGATTATGGTTAAATATTTCTCTTTGAAATGTACATATCTCAGTTTCGAAATCAAAGGGAATAAAATCCCTGCTTTGCCCTGATTCAGAGATAGGCCCTCTCTCTGGAACAAACAGAAATGATGGAGTGGCAAAATTTCTAGTCTTGAGATGCATCAGTTTTACAAAATATATTTGTATGCTTCCAGCAGAAAAAAAAATACCTCTAAGAAACAAGGCAGAACACAACCATATCATAAATTATTCTGGGTGGTATTTTTTGGTGACTGTGCTGGGCTCCTTGGCAGTTCTCAGGGTAGCTGGAGCACTGCCTGCACCTCATCCTGCCACCTTCCAGCATGCGTGGGTGGGAAGGTGTGCTGCAGAGGGTGCTTTGTCTGTGTTCATGAGATGTTCACAAAATTTGCTTTGTGTGCTTACAACTTCAGAAAGAAGCAAATGGCTCTCAGGAAAACCGGGGGTCTGCAACAAGTATTCGAGGTGCTGCTGCCATTCTTCTCTCTGTGACTCAAATTCCCTGGTGTTAAATTCCTCATTACTCCAGCATCCTTCCAGACCTGGGCACTGCATTTATTGCTGTGTCTAAAGCAAGGGCTGTGCTGGGAGAGCAGAGATTGCTGCTCTTTGGCAGCCTGGGCTGGCGCTGCTGCCACCTCCCGCTCTGCCCAGAGAGATTTGGGGACGTGGCACCAACCAGCTCTTCCCTGAGACATTCTGTTATTGCTGGCTTAGTGCAGCCAGGGCTTGCTGTGCCCCAGGGTCTCACTGAGCGAGGAGTTTGCAAGATTAAGCCCTTGCAGAACTCCTGACCGTGTGTTCTCCCTCTACCATGACCCTCCCTGGAAAACAACGTGGGATAAAATCACCAGGAGAGATCCAAGGGGCAGAATCTACATTAGCTGAAGCAAATACAAGCCTTTCTCTAGCCAGTGCGAGAGCAGAAATACAAAGCCTGGGTGCCAGGATACAATTGCTGCCAGGTTACTGATGGCAGCCCCCTCAGAGCCCTATCAGGATTACAGCACTCAGCTGCTATGCAGTTTGTATTTATTAATACTCACAGGGCTCGATTTAAGCACAGCAGCTCAGCAGCAAAACTGCCTCTGATTTATGGTGCGGGCAAGAGGTGACAGTGAGATACCCTCCCTGACATGGGAGGGTGTGCAGTCTAAAGAGAGAGACAAGGGGAAATGACCTGCATGGCTGCAGGCAACTGGCAGTAAATTTATGATACCCTGAATACACATTTAAAGGTTTCATAATAAAGATTTGATTATGATTTTTTAAAAGAATATTAGTTAATGAACAACACAAAATCCTTTTCTTTCCATTGTATCAATTTGTCAGTGTAAAAGTAAAAAAAAAGTCATTTCAGCTCTTTAACCAGCGGCACATCTATGCCTCATACAATATTGAATGTTTCTATTTTTTCCCAGTGAGGTTTTTTTCAATTCTAATATCACCTGATCTTTGTGCAGTTAATTCCCTTGTCATCAAGCTATGTAACCTCAGAATCTCAGAATAGCCTTGGCAAAAAAAAAAAAATACAGTAATTTGCATCACTGTTGCTGAGGGCTCTGCATATTTCCATTATTAAGTCCCAGTTTTAGCAGGCTGGACAATACAGATTGGTGTGGCTGTTTTCAGCTTTCAGGAGGAAATTTATTCTTAGAAATTGGGTCAATGAATTTGGCTTGGCAGGGCCGACTGAGAGTGGCTTCAGTTCAAAATAGAAAATTTGCAGAGCGGCTCATTAATTTAAACAATTAGGTTAAAACTTTCTTTATTTTAAAGGTGAGAATAAACTTTCATCAGTCAAATTACCTAAAGCTGAACTGAGATGTACAGGTGGAATAAACAAATGGGAGGTGCGCAGAAGACAAAAAAGGAGCAAACTGATGCATATTTTTTTAAAATATTCTTTTCCTGTCTTTCTTCCTTAATATTTCATAGCGTCAGTAAAGTTAGGTCTTTCTCAATATTGTATATCCTTTATGTCGTTGGCTTTGACCTTGGAGAAATGGAGTTATAAATTACACATCTGGCTGGTGGAGATGGGTTCTGAGCCCCCATGGACACAAACCTTGAGAGCTGGTTGGAAGATCAAGGTCTGAAAACAAACACTCACGTTGAAATCCTGTTCATCTTTGTTTCCTTCTCATCTCGATCACAGAGATTTCCTGGGGGGGAATTTTCCTGCAGGAAATGTGGAAGTGCAGTGGCAGTGCCAGGCTGGATTGTTTTCCCTGCCACGACAAGAGCAGTTCTCCCACAGGGTCCTCGTTCCCTTGGGTGCCTTCCCCATCCCTTCTGCAACAACGTGTCAGAGGCTCTCGACGATCCTGAATGCACTGGGCTGAGAGCGTTCCTCTGAGACGGTCAAGTACACAACATCCATTCCTGAGCACTTGCCAATTAACGTTCTCCATTCCAGGGCTAATGACTCTAAATAGCACCTTGAGCTCATCGCTGCTGCTGGGGAAGGAGGGGGGACCCTGCAGTCAGCACAGCTCCAAATCTGGAAACGTACCTGCTAAGAAGATTAAGTCTGCAATGCTGAGCATTAAGCCCATCAATATTTATGCAGCAGGCAAAATTCATATCAAACCTGTCAGGCAGAATCTGTCACCGTGGTGTTTCTAAAAGGTTACCAGCCTCGAGATACCTGTTTCTCACTTATGAACGGGGTTGAAGATGAATTGTTTTGCAATTTGAGTCTTAGTCTACTGGTAAAATGCAGGATTCATTATTGAATTAATACTTTGCTTGGGTCCATCTGCAGTCACTCCTCTAGTGCACACAATGAATAACAATTTGAAGGATCAAGAGGGTAAGCTGGAAATGTTTTCACTTCAGGGAAAATGTCTGAGCTGTTCAAGTGCCCTTTATCAGAGTTTCCATACAAAAGGCAAACCCTCAGTGGGCTGTTCTGGCCTACACAGTGGAGCCTCTCTTCAGTGCCACCTGGCCTTGACAGAGCTACTGTACGGAGCCTGGAGAAGAGCACCGGTACCTTGTCTAATAAGCTTAAAACCTTGGTGGAGCATTACTTCAACAATTATCAGCTGGCACATCTGCCCCCAGCATCTCCCTGCATGTGCTCTCTTCCCCCAGACCTGGGCTGAGGAGTGGAGCTATTAGAGCTTTTAGAAAAAAAGAAGCAGGAGATGAGCCTCTGCTCCCATCAGGTAGAAAGGAAAGATTCACAGCAAAAGGAGCAGCAGAGCACAGCGAGATCTGGTCTGCAAAGGGTGCTAAATCCTCCTCTGATGCATTGTTATGCGATGAACACAAAACCAAGGAGGAGGTTATGAAAGTTTGTACCACAGTGTCCTTTTAATTCCTGCTACCCTGACAGACACTTTCAGCTCACTGCTCAGCATCCCAGTCCCTGCAGGGAGATCTGTCCTTTTCCTTTCACTGTAAGACACGCAGGCTAGGGAGCAGAAATAATATGTTGAGAGAAGAAAAATCAGCATGTGAGAAAACTGTCTTGGTGATGTATTTTGGGGAGCAGAATCCCTCTGCCAGCTCATGCCCCCCCACGCTGCTGCAGATCATTGCTGCAGTGTGCAGGCAGTGTGCTGGCGAGCAGAGGATCTGTGAGGACTGCAGGCCATTTTCTCTTTTCTTCCCTTCAGGCTGCAGTTCTGTAGTTTTGACTTGTCTTCTGTTTGCAATAAAAGTTATTAACCAACTGTGTTATCAGAGCATTACCTTATTAGAGTGGCACAAGAGTTTCCAGTCTCCTGACAATAATCTGCTGTAAAGGCAGAATCCCACTGAGGCACTGCATGATAAACACCCTCAGGATGCTGAAAGTAATTGATATGAGCTGCAGCTGTGGCAAAGGAGGATCCCTGCAGAGGACTGTCAGGATTTTCTGCATCTCCTGCACAATGTGGGCCTGGAAAATCTGGCTTAAAAGCCACAGCTACAGGAGCTCTCTGCCAGCTGTAGCTTGGAGGGGCATGGACCTGAGTCATGGTGCTAACATCAGCCTTGCTCTTTCCTCAGTGTAAAATTTCTGTATGAGTGGAAAATGAAGAAAACATGGAAAACCCCAACATGGTATTATCACTTGATACATCACCTAAGTGCTGCCTTTCCTCTGTAATCCATCTGCTCTGTTACATAAAATTTGCTCTGCTTTTTTCCCCCCGGCCTATAAAAAATCCCTGTATTTTCCTTCTAATGGGAAATTAGTTGTATAGTAAAAATATTTATTGAGGCATGGACACCTTGATCCATTTCCTGTTTGAATCAATAGAAAGGTTGTTATTGATTTTGGTGGTTTTTTTGAGACAAACTCTAAGTTTTATGCATTTTTCAGTAGATAAACACCCTGCTGATGCATGCTTTGTCCTGGTTAGTCCTCATTGTGGTTTTTTATGACTTTTGGGAAGGAATAGGAACATGACAGAGAGTAAAAATGGCCATTTTATAAGTTAGAATACGAAAATATGGCTTGCAGTTAGTGACTAGCATTGCTTTATCCTGAGTACCTACAGGTATGATGGTTGAACTTGGTGTTTTTCATCTGTGGTGTAAAAGCTGCCAACTCCATTAAAATCTGATTCAACGTGACATTTGTGTCACGTTTTATCTGCTTGCACTGGTTAACATTATGGCAGCTGATGTGATGTAACCAGACACAGCCTAATATCCAGTGATGTTCAAAAGAGGCATTCCTCTCCTTCTTCCTGTGCTTAGGACTAGTGCAAGATAACACAAAAGGCAAAATAACCTTTGACTTCACAAATGTGACATTGTCTGGGCGTGGCTACCATGGGGTTATACACTATGTGTCACCCCATAATCTTATCCATCTAAATAAGCAACTCACCTTCATCTTCAGAAGCCATGATGAAGAACGTGAAATCACCTCGTGGCATTCGTGATTCCCGTATTCAGAAGTCTGCTGCGCTCGATGTCTGGTGGTTTAGTTCAATGAATCTGCACTAAAGGGCTTTTCCAGGCCAGCAAGTGGATAAGGAGGTGGAGCAGGCAAAGGAACCACGCCACAGCGCTGTGTTTGGGAAACCCCAAGTGACAGAGTAGCCAAACCTGAAGGGAGATGAAGTCTGTATCCTGCTGGTGCTTTGATCCCAGCAAGGGTTCTGCATCCTGGAACTCCTTTGAGCACAGCTTAAATTGGAGGTTCTCAGTTTAAGTTTCTCTCTGAGAAAATCCTTCTCCAGGTGTTTAGGGGAAGGAAATACACAGCACAGTCATCAATCTGTCTGCTGAGAAGTGAGTGAATGTTGCCCTGTCAGGGAGGGTGCAGCTCTTGGGGCTAGAAATCCCCTCTAGGCCAAACTCCAAAGGCATGATGTGACCTGCTGAGATCCTTTCCTCAAATTTGACTCAAACAAGTTTGCATGCTGTAACTCACCACCACAGTATTTATTATGCTTAAATTTTATCACTGTGTGCTGGTTTCGGCTGGCATAGAGTTAATTTTCTCCACAGTAGCTGGAATGGGGCTATGGCTTGGATTGTGCTGGAAAAGGTGTTTATAATTCAGGGATGTTTTTGTTATTTCTGGGTAGAGCCAAGGCCTTCTCTGCTCCTCACCCCACCCCAGCAGTGAGAGGCTGGGGGTGCACGAGGAGCTGGGAGGGGACACAGCCAGGACAGCTGACCCCTACTGACCCGAGGGATGTCCCAGATTATGTGGCACCATGTTCCTGGCATAAAGCTGGGGAAGAAGAAGGAAGTGGGGATGTTCAGAGTGATGGTGTTTGTCTGCCCAAGTCACTGTTAGATGTGATGGAGCCCTGCAGGATGGCTGAACACCTGCCTGTCCTGGGGAAAAATTAATTCCTTGGTTTGCTTTTGCTGCATGTGCAACTTTTGCTTTACCTATTCAATTTATCCCAACCCACAAGTTTTCTGAGATTTACCCTTCCTGTTCTCTCCTCCATTCCAGTGGAGGGAGTGAGCAAGAGGCCATGTGGGGTTGCACCGTGACCCAGTCCCATAAAACAATCAGATAACCTGCGTGTCCATCACACTACAAACTTCAGGCACAATAAAAGCCACGGGCAGTCGGGTATTCTTGAAAACTGAGTCAAGGCAGCATGATTGTTTTGAAACACCTACATTTCTATGGGACAGCTGCTCCTGTAAGCGATGGGTTCAACCCAGCTGGCCATCACATTTTTCCTCAAAGACTACATGTTTTGTCAATATTCTGCTTTTTGCAAGATGAAATACTGCTGGAAGAAAGATCTCCAGGAACAGTTAACACATACAATACCCAGTGATATATTTACACTGTTCAATAAAAGAGCTAGAAAAGGTATTTGTCAGGGAAGCGGTGGGCAAGGTAATTTATATTTTGTATGAAATGCCACTTAGGAACACTTAAATAAAATCATCACAATACCTGTTTTTCTGCAATAAGCTGGTCCTTGTAGTCGTACAAACTGACTTCCAGCCCAACACAGAGGTAGAAGTAAGCTGTCTCAGGGCTGCCAACAGGAAAACAGGAATATTTTCACTGCCAGAGCTTGGCAGGAGCCTGTCTGCTCCTCAGCCTCCATCCTTGGTGGGGAAGCTGAGGCTGCTGTCTCTTCTGGATAACCCTCAGCCTGGTGACAGGCTAAACTCAGAGCTAAAAGTGGCAGAGAAAATGAGGATTAAAGGTCTCAGGAGACGCAGTATCCGAACCTCATCTGGGGCATCGGCACATCTGCTGCCTTGCTCAGCACTGTTAGCATGAATTGATAGCATCTACGTGCGCCCACAGCGCTGTCAGCAGAACTCTCCTGGACAGCTTCATCTGCTGCACATCTGCCTTTCCTTCATGAGTGACAACAGCATTTTATTGGACTAGAAGGTACTTGATAAAACCAGCCTTAGCAGAGGTTATGGGAAAATAAAATAAAATAAAATAAAAGCATCTGCTCTGCTGGGAATTTCATGCACAGGTGAGGAAGGTGGGGTGGGTCCCACAGACATCCCACTCCTCCAAGACCATGCCAAGGTCAAAGCTACTCTGCACATGCACAGCTGGGCAGGGCCCTGCAGCAGCTGCTCTCTGCATAGGCACAGCTTAGCAAAGCTGGGGGAAGCAGCTCCACGTGGGCTCACCCCACTCAGCCAGGTCTCTGTGGGTCTTGGTCAGGATTGGAGCTGAGGTCTCCTAAAACTTGGTACCATTCCTCTCCTGAAACCTGTGGAGATCAAAGTGAGGACAATTGTTTTCTTCTTTTTGCTCCAACTTGAGCTGCACACACATTTGCCAGCTGAAAGCCAGCTAGGGTAAATATGCTTTAGAAGTGGTGCTAGTCTGATTAGACTGGAGGCAGAGCAGACAAACATAAATACTTCCCACTAGTCAGCACTGTCTCAAAAATGTGACACCTTAAAGGTCCTTTTTATTTTGGCTAGCTGCTTTCCCAGTACAAGCCTATGATTAATTTCTATGCACTGCTAATTATATTTTTTCAATTTAGAAACTTACAGGAATTGTTGTGATAACATTTAAATGGCAAGAGGGGGCTGAACTGTCCCAGCAATGGTCCAAGAGAGCCTGCTCAACCTGCTGACATTTCAGGGGCTAGAACTCTAATTATCCATGCTGCTCAGCTGTTTCCAGCAAGATCACTTCTGCAACTTTTTCCCAGGGACATAATTTCTTCCCTGACACTATCTTGTGCTTCCTGTAGCTCCAGAAACTCGGATGGGTAGATGCAATTTGGACGCAGCAAAGGTTGTAGGGTACTGGTAAATGAATTGGCGTGTTCCAATTCCTCCTGACTGAGGAAATCCTGGCTGCTTTGAGAAGGCTGCTGAGCAGATTGTGCAGGGTATAACCAGGATGGTGTTTCGAAATTATAAATAGTGACCAGATGGGCATGTTCAGTTATTAACAACGTTCTTCTACTTACAGCAAAAAATTCTTATAAATGTGGCTTCCTGCTTTGCTTGACCATTTATAGGCATACATACTTCTCCCTTCATGTTTTCTCCTTGTGATATTTGTGGCTGCTAAAGCAGATGAAGCTGAAAACCTGCCCCTTACTTTGTCTGATACCAATGGCTGCTTTCTTCTGGGGACAAACTCCTTCCTCTAGAGAGCAGTACAAAGCATCTCACTGAGACCCCATCACCTGGCAAGATAAAACATTGAAGGGTAGAGAAAGGCTTTGGAAACGCCCCCAAAGGAACAAGGGATCCAGTCAGGGCTCCCTCACATTAATATTTGCTGTTCCTCTATATTACATTTCTAATATGTGAACATTTGGAAGTGCTGGTTCTCCAGCTCCATATGTTACACGCTCTAGGGAGAAGATCTAAACAACATCTGAAATGCTAAGAGAGGTTGCCACTCTGTGATGAAACCCAAAATATTGTGCTAATCAGGAAGGGTAAATGATGGATAGCAGCTGCCCTTTCTGATCACTTTTGGGAATGATGCATTTTCTGTGCTGAGAACTCTGCCAAAGTGTTGCAAGGAAAAGAAATCTGCTTTGCAGTCATCCATTTTCTCAGCTCCAAAAATGTTGGCGCAGTAATTCATTTATTCCTGGTAATTTTGGTCTGCACTGGGGCAACTACACACTGGACACTGCACCTACTGCAGAGAAGGGGACTGCAGCAAAAACCCTGCAGCAAAAAATCTGTGAGGTGATCCCACAGCTGACCATAAGGATTTCTGGGTTCAGTGACCTGGTACTCCAAACCTCTTCAATTTGAAGCTTGGATCCATCTGCTGAGCCATGGGATTAATGCAGAGGCTGAATCCTTGAATGCATTCCTGCTGTAGATGGAGCTGGGGCCTCCCAAGACTCTGAGCAATTTAAGCTCTTCTGATTTCACTTCAAATTCAATGATGGATTTTTATATGCAGTAAGGTGTTGGCTGTAATATATGAGAACTGAATACTTGGAGGGAGTGAAAAAGAACAAGCATTTGGAAAAAGTATTTAATAATATTTTAGTCAGAATTTGTTTAAAAAGGGCATATTTTACATGAAGTAAGCTGTGTTAAAACCCAGTATCCAGGACACTGTTTAAAGAAGAGAAGGTCAGAGTCTTTAACACTTCTAGTGCTGAACCAGGAGTGAAATGAGTGAGCTCCCACTGTCCTGCAGTGACACTGTCACATCGATGCTGCATCTTGCATGTGTGTCACTGGAGGGAGTTTCAGCGGGGTAGATTTTTCATCTACAGACGATACAGATACACAGATCATCTGCAGATGATGCAGAGGCAATGTCAGGCACAGCTCCGAGGCTGTAGTTTCCAATTACCTTATTCTGAATAACTGGAAATCTATGGAAACCGGACTCAGATTTCAGACTCCCAAGTCTGTAAATCCTTCCATTGTCATTGTTTGTTTTTAGATAAAAGACAAGTCTAAGAGTTAAGATAATGAAAGAGATGTATCTCCGTATCTACAAGTCCCTTGTGTTGTTTCAAAATCCCACTTGTGTGCTTCATGCTCCTCCAAATGCTTTTACTTTGTTCATTGTAAACCTTTTGTAAAAGAATTTTCCATTATGTTCTTTTGTGCTGAATCTGGTGATATCAGCTGTTTCCCTCTAAAGCCCTGCTTAGAAAACTGGGATTTTCTTTTCTCCTGTGATTTTCTCCACTGTGCTTTTCATCTCATCACTGAAATGGAAATATTTTACTAGTTAAACAGGGGAAAAAAAGCAGTTAAGACAGACGCTGTTTCATCATCTGCCTAACACAGACCTCCTCAGCATTCAGAGCAGCAGTTTACTGCAACAAATTAAGTGCACAAATTTTTCACGTGAAATAAATGATTTCTGAATTCCCTCTGAAACCCCATTTCTTCTGTAGAAAGATGAGTTAATGAAGAAATTTACAATTTAGTGCCTGTTAGTGCTTATTCTGGCTCTCAGAATCAGTTTAGTGTTAGTTTCCGTTATTTTAAATTTTGTCAGCCATGATTTGGAGACAGCAGCTGTGGTCATTCCTGTAGATCTACTTTTTAGTTACCTACCTTTATTTGCTCAAGCCCTGAACTGACCACTGGGCCTTTAGCAATGTGCTTTTAGTGCTAGTCAAAAGTGCTAGAAAAAGGGAGAGGAAAAAAGCTGAGTAAAGCCAGCATTTCTTCATCTGCCTGTCTGCTGGTTCATCCCGGTTGTTTTGGTCCTGTCCCTCCCTGCTGTTCCATCCCCAGAGGTGAAGAATCCCTCTCTGTGTGCAGGCTGCTCCCACCATGGCACGAGGTGAGAAGCGCTGCTGGGTTTTGTCAGGGAGAAGGAGCTGGCCCAGATGTGGATGTGTTTTTCCAGGTCTGTAATTCTTGCAGAAAATGATGCCATAGAGCATTTCTCCTGAAAGGCAGTAAATGCATTCTTTGTGTTTTCAGAAATGGATGCAACCAGGGATTTTCTTGAAAGGGAGACTGTGGATGTCACAGGGGAAAAAATACTTTCAGTCTAGAAAAAGAAATTTAATTTTATCTCTAGTTTAGTGCTTTGGAAGTTTTCTTTCCGTGTATCTTCTTGATAACATTATGTACAATACTTCTGTCGTGCCCTTCCTAATTGGGAAATAATTAGATGGCTAAACTGAATGGTTCAATAATAATGCTTGACTCCAGTTTGATTTCCTCTGACACAAAACACTTGTCAGGTCTGTCTCAGGCACCTCTAGCACCAGTCATCAGCATCAGTTCAGCACTGCAGCCCCAGATACCAGGGCTGGCCTTTTCCCTTCCCTCATGCTTGCATGGCTCAGGGAAAATGCTCCAGCTCAGGTGCAGCTCTGGGAGGGAGAGCAGCTGCTCTTTGAAACATAGATACAGCAGTTTGCCAAAGGCTAAGAGAAATACTAAGTAAATTAGGAGTAGACAACAGAAGCAGAAGAAAAAAGTTAAAGTACATTAACCAAGAAATACCAAGCAGGGAAGTGCAGAGATTTCCGTGTGCAGGACAAAGGTTGAATGCTCATTGAAACACAATTCAAGGAACTTCAGAAATAAATGGAAGCCACTCTTTCAGCTTAAGAAGGAGGAACATTTGAGGGTGTGCTTTCCAAAATATAGAGCAATGACTCCCACCTCTTGGTAATATTAATTCTTTAAACTACAGAGATAAATCTGAAAAAAATTCAAAAAAACTTTAAAATATTTTAGAAATGCAGAAGATGACACTGTGAAATTAACTGAGTAGAGAAACATCATTCCCTTAAGATATTAGACTTGGGGGAGGCACCTCTGTCTGAGGCTTGTTCCAGCAGTAAGGATAACAGGTGCAATCTAAAGGTCCAAAAATAGAGTCTTTAAAGCTTTTAAAGGCCCCAGTTATGCAGCAAGATGTTCTCCTGCCATGCTGCATCCCTGCTTGCCACCTGCATCTGCGTGGCTGCATGAAAGCTGGGAAGCAGCACTCCGAGACACTCATTTCCTGCAGTGTGTTTTTATAGAAACTTTTCAGTTTTCAGATTAATATTTTTTTAACCTAACCATTTCTTTACAAACCTGATCTTCGGGCCTGAATTAATCTGTCAGTGTTCTTCTTCAGCAGAAAGAACATTTAGACAATTAGCCCACTGCTGAGGGAAATGGAGGGATCGTTGTCATCAGCTCTAACAACACTCCTATATTAAGGATGCATTAGGAGTAAGAAATCAATGAGACAAGGGTTTGAAATGACCCAAGGACTTTCCAACTCAGTGATTTAATAACACGATGAATAAAAAAATGAATCTTGGTAAGTACTAGTGGCCTAGAACAGAATCTGCCCAAAGGAATTTTCTGATATTACTTTTATTTGTTTGTCATAACACATTTCAGCTGTATTTTCTCCTTTCTGTTCCATACACTATATTAAAGAAGAAAAAAGTTTTCTATTCAGTTTAAGTTCTTCATGAGCCTTTTTCCTCTCTGGTTGACTAGAAAGACGTTAAAATACAAATATTTAATCAACTGACAGAACAATTTAAGATGAGTTTTAAAGTGGTTCTTCTAGCTGTGGTGTGTGCCTGGAGAAGCAATGAGGAGAAAATCTTTTACTTTGAGACATGTTATTTTGTTTTGGTTTTGTTTGTTTGTTTTTGGCAGACTTGAACCTTTTTGATCTCTCTCTTTTGTAAAGTAACTCTTTGTCAGATTAAATATGAAGATCCTTATCAGAATGCATTTGGCTTTGACAAGTCTGGCAGAGTTTTGTGTAGCCTGCAACATGGTAATGGCTGGCACTGAAATGAAAAGGTCTAGGATAATGAATAAAGAATATTTTAGCAGCATGACTCATAAGTAATACAAAGGCAGCTCTGGCAATGTCTGTTCTAATTACAGACTAGTTGCTCTGTTGTAACAATCATGGGTATTAAGTGTGTGGGATGCTGAAATGTGTGGGCATCCTGCTAAGCTTGATCTCAGTTCCTTGCAACTCAAATTCTGTCTGTCCCAGCTGGAAAGTAGGTGCCTAAAAATGTACTGAGGGGGACTAAATGTGTGTATCTATATCTATTTTTTTATATTTTTTGTTGGGCCCTCCGGGCCACAAACTTTTTGAGCTGTCAGAATCACAGAGATGTGCTGCACAATGCAGCAGCCAGCTGTCCTGTTGATGTCTGGAGCTCTGGGGCTGATCCTCATCCCCCAGCAGTGCCACAGTGCAGCACTTCCAGAGCATCTTGGTGGGATCAAAGAGCAGGAGCAGCAGCAGTTCCAAGGTATGTTAGGTCTGTACAGGCTTGTTTTACCTCCAGAATTTCAGGGAATGAGTTCATGTGGGCTGCTGTTCTTTGAGCAGCAGAGATGGTGATAAATCCTGGATGGGAAACCTGGAGCTGCTTGAGGGGCATGTGTGGAATGGGACAGCACTGCTGAACACTGCCTGTGTGAGGGATTGGCTTCCTAGTCTGGTTAGAGAGGCATGGGCTCAGGCAGTAAGATGTCAATGTGACTCGATCCTGCAATTTAATGAAGGCAGGTCCAGATGTAGAATTTGCTTCATTTCAACAGTTAATGAGTTGGAAAATTATCCAAGCTCAGTTTTCTGTTTCCTTCAAGGTTCTTGCTTCCTGAGTTTGGGTGATTATTTCCCTGGGCACCATTTGCCCTTGCCCACTGCTTGTCTTTCTGTTCTTCAGAGTTAAAGGATTTTTCTCCCTTTCCTGAACTGAGGGGACCCTCTGCCTATTTCCCAGAAATTTTAGGGACGTTAAACATGGTGCATGGTGTTTAAAAGCTCTGACTTCACAATACCATGGGATCCTTTTACAGGTGAAGATTTCTGTATTTAGGGAGTGTGTAATGAGGAAGGCTGTCCCTGTGCTGGGAAACCTATGCACAGAGAATATATCCATGGGTGTTAACTCTCTGTGAATACCATCTGATGACGATGTTTTAAAAATACATCTGTGGGTATTAACTATCCGCAGCAACCATCTGATGATGTTTTAAAAATCATCTGAAGCATGCCAGCAAGCTGAAGGCTCACAGACTGCAGCAGGGAAGGAGAATGAACAATATAAGTAAGATTTTGGTAGGGAGGGGTTGGTTTGGTTTTGGATTAATGTCCTCAGTAATAGAGAACTGAGAGAAGACAGAAAATGCCTCTTGCACTGTGACCACCTTCTCTAATCACACTAATGATGTGTCTGTAATAAAAATAACATTTAGCCTGCCCTTATTCCCCCTGGGATGCTCCCCTACGCTCCCTGCTTTTTGTCAACACCCTGGTGCACAGAGAGAGGGGAATTTTTGCACACCTCAGTTGCAATAGCTGCCAGCAAATTGTGCTAACGCATTTGCTTTGGAACCAGCCCCTCCTCCTGTGTGGCCCTGGGTGCCAGCAAGAGCAGAGCTGGAGCAGAGCCCGAGCTGCAGCGCCCAGCTTTGTGCTGCCCAGGCACTGGGGAGCAGTGGGGAGAGGCCCCAAAAGTCTCACAGCTCCCTCAGCCTCTCCAGAGCTCTTCATTATGGGGTGGCTCTTTATGCCAGCACAGAGGATTTGCAGATTGTGCCATGAGCAAATCACGCTGAAGCTGAAGATGTTGCCTGCTCTAATGTCTGATCACCACTCGGGTAAGGGAGTCTCCTTGTTTGGTAGCTTCACAACATCACTGCTTGCAATGAGCATTTTTATTAAGTTAGAAAGAACACACTCTGCTATACAGCACCATAATCTCATTAGATGCTCTGCAGGTTCAGTCTGGACTACATGTCCTCCACTATTTCCCCTTAAAGGGAGAGAGGCAGTCACCAACCACCAAAACATGTTCCAGCTCTTCCTGCCAGCATATTACAAACGTATAACCACAAAATCCTAATCACTTCTGGTTTTGTTTTGAAGAACATAATTTCCCATATGGATTGAAATTAATATTTGAAACTACAGCAACAGTGCAAGCAATTATTTAGCCCCTGAGTACACATGCAAAGTATCCTAAAGAGCATCTTTTGTCCAACACGTTAATCAGGAGCTGAATCTAACAAAAGCTCAACTTCATGAGAATGAATATTCATGTGTTTGAACAACTGAAATGTTTATATTATGAATATTCTTAAAAGCACTTACAGTAATACTTTAGATCCAAAAGCATAGTGTTAGGTTTCCCAGAAGAGTACCCAGATGTAAAAAATAGGAACAATACACAGGATTTTGTTTGGAGGATGTTTTGAACAGACAGTAATGTTGTAAATGAAGCCTGTGGCAACAGTGAACAAAAAGATGTCCCCAGTCTCTGCATGGCTGTCATCTGCATGACTCAAATCCATCCCATCATGGCCAAAAGTGGCACTGGGTTATTTTTCCCACACATGAGACTGTCAATTTGTTGCTAGAGGTGACAAATATATCCAAATATTGCAATGAAATTGCAGTAAAATTTGTGTAACAGGCAAAGCTACTCACAGTGCAATTTCCAGGGGTTGCAAGCATGGAGAGCTTTTCAAACACAGAGAATGCTCTCCAAGCAAGAGCTACTGCAACAAAAGAACCAAGGAAGCACAGGAAGGTGGAGAGGACCAGTTCCCTGTGTCACAAATGGCCCTGTGACACCCCAGTTTCCACTCACTGGGAGTAAGAAAGCGAGCCAAGAGAAAGGAGAGGAACTCCCACGTGATTTTGAGAGTACTGTACAAAAGTGTAGATGGGAAAATACACGTGCTGAGTGCTTTGCCTAAGTCTTGGTATTTCCCCGTAGCAACTAAAAGATGCAAGGGCCTTGGAAAGCTGGCAGAAGCCTTTCGCTTTCACATGCATCATAGGGAAGGTGAGCTGAAAACTCAGCCCAGAGCCAGAACAGTTCTGGAGGATGGAGAATGGAGACAAAGCTGGTGTGACCTGCAGAGGGGAGCTGGAGGCTGTTCAGCATCCTTCTTGCTGCTCTTAGCACCACCCTGGGGCAATTTCCATGGCAGAGTCCATTTCCATTTCCATTTCCCTGGCAGAGTCCCCACAACCCAGGAGCGAGCAGAGCCATGGCTCAGCCCAGGGACACGGCAGTCCCACAGCTGGAGCGGATGGAGGGAGGAGGAAGGGAGGGAGAGTGGGAGGATGTGGCAGGACAGAGTGCCCTGTGAGAGTGACAGCCCCATCCCCTCCAGCCTGTCCTTAATTTGCAGAGTGACTTATTTTCAGTACCTCACCCAGAGTGTGCAGAATTAGACAGGAATTGCTTTTGCATGGGTGGTGCTCAGATCCAAAGCCACGTGGCAAAGGCAGGTGCTATTAATAACCCCAGTGTCCCTGTCCTTCCTACACATGTGCATATTCCTGTAGCTCTGCAGCACAAACCCCACAGGCACTAGGGACAGATTACTGTGTTTTGGTTTTGTTTGACAGTGGGATTGTAGGCCAGGAGTATGTCCAAGAGGTTGTAATTAGAAAAACACGTAAATGAGGCATGAAATTTGCTTTATGTACATATATACACATACATATGAATCTCTCTGTTTATATCTATATATATGTTGCTTGAGAAGGTTTAGCACATGGCCCTACAGGCAGTGTGGTGTCATTTCAGTAACAAATAAATTACCTGGTGTCCCCATTCAGAAGTGTTCTGAAATGTTTTTTGCTACCAGTGCTGTCACACAAGGTGAGTGCGTTGGTGAAGAAATGAGCTCTGACCTGGTTAACATGCAGACAGACACAGCTGTGCCACTGCTGCAGAGCTGCCCTCCCCAGAACAACAAACTCCCAAGCAGATCCTGGGACCGAGGGAAGATCTCTGAAGGTCCAGCAGTTGCTCTGGGGTGGTGAATCTCCCACTGGAGGCTGAGACAAGCCCATGCCCTTTGTATTTGGTGCCATATTTAAGCGACACTTAACTCCTGCCCCACCTAACATTCCTGCCCTGAAATAAGGAGAGGCTGTAATAAGACTGCAATATTTGTATCACATTTTAGGCAAGTTTCAAAGGCTTACTGATGAGTGTTATACAACCCACACCCCAAAGCAGCATTTTCAGTATTAGCTTTTTACAGACACCCAGTTCTGTGTCCTTTCACTACCTGTGTGCGGTGTGCTGCATATCCACTTCCCCTTGTGTGCTGCAGTGTGCCTGTGTTTGATTTTGAACAAGAGATGAGAGTAGACATCACCTTAAATATTCACAAGGAAATGTCAGCACAGATGAGGCAGAACAGTGAGGGGAAAGGATGGAGGTGGGCTCAGCATAAATCATTTATGGCCATGAGGCATGAATAGAGGTCACATCATTCTCAGCAACATTATCTTAATAATGTGATGCAAATCTTCACTTTAATGGCAACCTGAAAATAAAACAAGCACTTATTGGAAGCATATTGGTCTCAGAAACCTGGCTTGAAGCTTGCAGTTTTAAGGTTGTCATGGGACTTGCACTGAATAACCCCATGGAGTGAGTCCTCCCCACTGCAAGCCCCAACAAAGCTTGTTTTCAGAAAGTAACCAGCTCTGCTGCTGGTGAACCACCTGAACATCTGATAGTTTCAGAAATACTTGCAATTCCTTAGCACCCAGAAGCACCGAGCAGCCTTGGATAGGTGATGCGTATCCAGCAAAGGGAGAATTTTTTATTCCTTTCATGTACAGTGCAGCTGTACTGGTGATGCTGTTCAAGGGCTTTAAGGTGTCAGGTATATTAGGTTAAAACAACAAATCTCCTCAGAGACAGTTTCAGAGACCTTTGTTCCTCTGTAATTCCATGTCTGCCTTTGCTTTCAGCAGCTGCCGCTGATTCTGAGCTGCTGGCTCAGCTTGGCTGGACATTCGGCTTTGGCACAGCCCGGGTGTGATACAGCTGCATTACAGAGCAGCCAATAAACTTCCCCCAGGTACTCACCTGCCTGTAGGTCACCTCCTGCAGCTCCTCCTCAGGGGCTGCTCCCCAGGGGCTGCACAGGCAGGATCTGACATCAGAGGACAGCTGAATGTACACTATTTATTTCTGCTGTTGCTGAGATATTGTTAGGAACGTGCACAGTCACCTTGTCTGAATCACTGCTCGCTTCACGAGCTGTCTATTTTTTCTTGTCCTTTCTTGTCTGCAGGCTTTGATAGAATGGTTTCTCTTGCCACAGCCATTACATTTGACTTCACACACAAGACTCCCATTACCATGTCCTTTCCAGTTTCTCGCCTGTTCTGTTCTTTGTCAGGTGTTATATTGACTTTGAGATGTGCTAAAAGGCTTGTATTTCCAAGTTTTTCTTAGACCTCTTGGAAAAGTCAGGTTTTTGCCTGCTTCCTCTAGACCCTGGACATAAACTTTCCCTGTAACATATACTGTGGTAGACCTGGCTCAACTTCTGGTGTTAACCTTCTCCCACCATTTATCAGAAATTTCTTAATAGGATAGAGAAGGCAAAAAGCTGCCTGGTCTTATCTGAGTATGCAGCTGATTCGTTGGATAAAGTTGTCTCCATCCATGGCTGGATAACCAACAAGACAACTGTCAGAAGCCGAGTACTGTGGATACTTAGACTGGTGGCTGTACATCTTGTATAGCAGAGAATACCAAAATTATTTGAGGAAATCAATGATGAAAGAGCAAAAGCGTCACATCAGTGTTTTACAGGATGTTAGAGGGAAAGTGGTGAGTGGTGAGATTAAAACCACTGGAACTGGGACCAAAAAATAAGTCTGGGGACACAAGAGTAGGAAGTTAGCTGTTCTCTATTAAGAGCTGTCATTAAAAAAGCAAGTTCTGCCTGTGACATTTGCTGATGTGGAAAATCTAAGCTGCCAAGGTGTCATCTTAAACCTCCTATTCCAGCTGTCCCAAAGGAAATAAAAATTTGAACACATTAGGCTTATGTCTTAACTAGTGAGACATCTGAAAAAGGCTCACACAGCTAAGAACAATGCTTTGAATTTTTGTAATACCTGGGATAATTTTATCAGAGAGGGATTTAAGTGGTGATGCATTACATTATCCCAGTGCTGTGCAAGACATATGGAAATTAGTGATGGATTAGATTTAAGAAAGCTTATAAAAAGAGTCTTGCAAGACCTTTAACCTTAAAATCGTTCATAGCCAAGCAATCCATTAAAATAAGTATTGAAAGTAATCCTTGGCCAGCACAGTAGTGAGACATATGCTAGTGATTAATGGGTTTTGGTTACTTTCTTAAAAGTTTAATATGCAGCTGTACAGAAAATATCTGTGATAATGGCAGCCACAAGTCCTCACTCTGTTGTAAGAAAATTTGGATGTAGACAGAAAATATCTGTGATAATGACAGCCACTGGTCCTCACCCTGTTGCAAAAGTTGGATGTAGAGCTGCTGCTGTTCCTGTGGTTTTTGCTAAGAGCAAAACCAGTGCCAGGGCCCATTGCAGCCCCACTGTGCCTGCACCAGAGCCTGACACAGGCATGGCCGCCCCCGGCAGCCTCAGGCACTGCCCGTGGAGGAACCCCACTCTGGTGTCTTGGGGCTCTGCTTCAGAGAGCTGTGGCTCTCACACAAATGTCAGCGTTGGCTTTGCCTGGAGATTCCTGGTGCTGGGCGAGTCCCCAGCTGTGGTGTCCCTTGTGGCACACGTGTGGTGGCAGCACTGGTGCTCCACACTCCTGCTGTCCCTGGCTGGGCCAGGGCTCGGCTGTTCCCGTGCCGTGGTTTCCTCAGTGTCAGAGTAGATTATTCTGCAAGGCAGCAATGTGACAGTCTTGTCTACACTGTTTTATGGAGCTGAGCTGCCTGTTGTCACCCAGAATAATTTTCTGAGCTGGAAATAGAATCTTAATGGTGGAAGTAAAATTCAGATTTTCCTGTTGGACACTCATAGAACTGGCAGTGCGTGGGACTTGCTGACTTTGCAAGGAACGAGATCACTGTGCAAAGAATCATCACCAGTCGTGTGTGCTGGAATATATATGTCTGCACCAAAACTCATTGCCAGTGGTCTGCATTCTGAGCTGCTGGTGAGAGGCCTAATGCTGCAGGAAAGGAATTTCTCCAGTGATGCGAAGAAAACTGATCTGATAATGACACTGGCCTCCACCAAAGGGAGAACGGGGTAAAGTGGTGGCTGTTCCCATTTGGATCACACCTACCTGAGCTGTACCCACCAGAGAAGAGCAGGTACATCTGTGCCCCCCTTTCCAGCTGGGCACAAGGCTGATGTGGACTCTGTGCAGCTCCTGCAGAAGCAATGTCACCTGTGCGGTACCAGACTGCCAGGGTCACTGTCATGCAAGGGCATCCCTTGTTAGATGAGCTAGAAACCAGCACAGCTTTCTTTACAGTTTTGCTTATATTTAACAAGCTATAACAATAATTTCTGTTAAACAGGCCTTCAATTTGATGTATACTCATATGCTCCATGCATACTTTCTCTTCTTTTTAAAATAATTCTCCAACTCATCCACCTGCTTCTGACACGTTACCTTAGATTAAATACGGATGTGCTGCTCTTTGCTGTTGCTGCCTATTCAGCACAACGCATTGCTGGATGGCATTTTCCATCACTAATCACAAGAGTTATTTGGTTTATCATCACAAGAATTGCATTAACACTGCTGACCAACAAAGGCCGTTACCCTTGGCTGCAGCAGCTGCTGGAACAAATGAAGAGACCATCAGTGTGCATCACACAGCAACTTTGAGAGCTTGCTTTGCCTCCCACCTTTCTCTTGCAGATGTCAGGTGTTAGTGAAATGTGCCAGGGTTTCAGAGTAGTAATCACATCAATTTGAGCAGAGAACAAGCTGCTATAATTCACTGTACTAATGAAAATTATGATGACACCACAACAGAAATCCTTGCCAATCTAATCATCTCACACCACCACAGCACAACGTTATTTAAAGACTAATGTTCTTAGTAGCACATGCAAGTTTAGGAACAATTTCTGAAGGTGATTAAATACCAAAGCAAAGTGGAGCTGTATGGAAAATTTAGCTCTTGCTTGGAGAGAATGGATCCCTCTAAGCACCAGCTGATTCTCACTGTATTAGAGCAAATAAGTTCAATAAAGCATGACAGAGAAAAAGCTGGGGGAAACTAATTTTTGGCCACAAAAAATGCTGGGGAATCCGTGTTGATGCCAAGCAGCATTTCTCTAGTAAAAAGATGCAAATGGGGATGCATACTCAGTTTGCTACTTCTAAATTTCCTCACCTTGGGTCATAAAGTTAAATTAATTGGAGGAGAAAAGGGCTAGAGAAGAGTTCTGAGGAAGAAAACATGATTCAGGTTTTCTGTGGTGGATATCTCAGCACCTGCTCACAGAGAAAAGCGAGTGGGTCCCCTCCACCCCTCAGCACACAGTCATCACCATGTGCAAAATATACATGTATTTATTTCATCATCGTTCAGGGGGAGTTTGTGGATGAAAAAGTCCACAAAGGTTTATCAAAGGAAAAAGAGAGCATAAAATAAATTTAGATTTAGGGAGCTCTTAGAACTAGTTCATGTGATTTAATCTGCTTCGAATGTATCTGCAGCAGTGACTCACAAAACAGCATGTCAAACTATAGTAAATTCAAGGAATAGATACTGCATTAAAAGACTGAAGGAAAGCCAAAATTAATGTGAAAGTGGGCAGTCAAAAGGAAAAAGAACAAACAGGGAGGCTGGTGGGAGGATGGAGGGGGAACAAAGGGAATCTGAGGCAAAGAGGTTAATTGGGAACATGAGATTATGATGGATTCCACAGAAATATTCTCATATGTCATTATGTATTCCCTACTTCCTTATTTAGAGGTATTGTTTCTTGAAAGGAATTTGAAAAGGTGTTTTGAAAGAGGAATGAGAGCGAGTGAAGGGTTATCTGTTTGGATCAGTTCCTCCTTGCCTTGTAGACCAGGAGAATTACACTTGGCAAGTGTGGTCATGTGAAGGTTGCCACACAATTAAATATCCAGTTCCTGTGATATACAGAAACATAGCATCTCACATCAGATTCAAGGCACTGGTGTACATTTTCCAGAGGAGAGGGGGCCCATGGCCCTGCAGATGGCCTCTGGCAGCCCAGGGCCAGCAGCCCCGTGAGCACCAGGGTGGCTTTGTGCAGCTTCCTGGCTTGGTGCTTCCCTGGGATGAACTCACATGGGCTGGGAAAAGGGAGCTGAGCAGCCATAACTACATCAAAGGAGGAGATGATGACTGAAGAATTAAAAGACAAACCCTGGAAATCCACAGGATTCGGGCTGGGCTGCTGCTGAGGGAGGGCTCTGAATCTCAGCAGCTCTCGGCGCTCCGCTCTGGCTGGGCTCGGCACGCTGTCGTTCTCTTCCCACACACTCCGAGCTGCTCGCACCCAGTCTGGGTGTGCTGGAGAGATTTTTTGTCTGATTTCTCAAGGAAATGAGGCATTCACAACCAGCCTAACTTCTTCTCCCCATGCCTGTCCATGGCCATCCTCTAATGAAACGTGACAGCACAGATTTCCATCAGCTGAGTTTCATGGAACTGTGGGGCTGCTTGGCCCTGAAGGCACAGCTGGCTTGCTTAGGATAATAACTGCAGAGAGCTCAGCCACCTCAGCTCTGCAGATATTTCTGGAGATCCCTCACATGAAGATGCTCCAACTGTCACTCTACAGTCACGGATCCCTGTTGCTATTCCTGATATCCTGGCAGCCTGTGTGTCACCAGCAGAGTAAGAGGGATTTCTGAGTTCCTTAGGATAATTAGAATGGCTGTTACTGGTTTTACACATAAGCCAGAGCTGCACAGAGCCTGCACGGGTTTCTCTGCCCTGCATCCTCCAGTATACCCTGGCCCAGGACAATGGCAGTGGCTCTTCCCAGTCACTCTCAGTCCAATCTGTGTCACCAAAAAGGAGAAACACATAAACAGTGGCTGCAGACCTGCTCGGCTCTGTGCCCTTCAAGCAGTTTGTGGATACTGAAGAACTGTGTGCATGTACTTATAATTCAAGCACATGTATTTATAAGATATAGGGCTCTTTTTATTGCACAACATACTGAAATGCTTACTGTATGTGTCTCTCTATTGATTTAGAATGGCTGTATTTCCTTTCTTGGGACTTTAAGTCTCTCATTCCATTGAGGCAAAAATACAACATTTTTCCTGTGCAAAAAGGCATTAAATTTCCAGTAAAGCTGTGTTGCTGACGCTAGAGACTCGAAGAATTGTCTGTATGTGCCTGGAGTCAGCACTCACAACTCTGGTAAGGAAGCAGTGACAGTATTTAGCTGTGTAACATTTTCAGAGGGTGAGCTGCAGGTTCTACCCTGAAGTGCCACCAGTCAGTTCTGAGACTCATTAACCACAGGGACAAACTTACCATCCTGGACAAAAATTTTTGTCAGAAGAGTTAGTTAAGTATCCTTCCATGCACAGGCTGAATTGCTCGACTCTCTTACAGGCAGGGAATCTCCCTCCCAGGAAAATCCTAGGATTTAAGCAAGAGAGGTGACAGATGTCTTTTGCTTTTAAGGAGGATGTGAGGGAAATGCAAATTGGAGAACTCTCTCAGAAGAGCATCAGATATATGATGGTGCTCTTCAAGTCCTGTCTTGCATCCTAAATGTAGCTTAAAGGTTAACAAAATCCACAGACAGCCACACTGGGAGTGCTGAATCGTTACATTTTACACAGTCCTTCACACTAGGAAACCTGGATGGTTCCCAAGAGCAAGCAATCTGGAAATAAAAATGTGTCTGATCAATAAAATGAAATGGCTTGAAGAAATTTGAGTTTAGTGCTCTGTAAGTCCTAATTGGCTTTGTGTGTACCAGAGGTGACCTTGCCTTTCACAGCTCTCACAATGTGTGCAGAGTTATTGCAAGGAAACAACCGTGCAGTGGTGATCTCAGTGCTCTTGACAGCCCAAAAGACACCAACAACAGGAAAAATAAGCAGTGGAAAGGGTGGCAATAATGGAAAAGTGCCCCAATGGCACCCGAGATTTTCATGCCTTGCTTGGGCTAGAAGGCTGTAACATCAACTCTCCCCATCAGACATGGAATAATATCTATTTGCATCCCTACATGCCCCCTTCTTATTTTTTTGTCAAAGTTACAAAATATAGACATACTTACCACTAACATGGGTGGGATAATAAAAAGACAAGTTTAACTATTCAAACAGCATGAGCTATTTAAATAGGGAAGTTAAACAAAATCCATCCCAACTGGCTTTCAAGTCTCAGCCCTATGATGTAAAAATCATTCTATTTTACTTAAAGGATGCTAAAATCTCAAGAGGAATTGCTCCTCTCTTCTCAGCAACATATGCAGGCAGAATAAACTTCAGAGGTTTTACAAGGGTGAGTCAATGGAGACAGCTGAGCAGAGCCCAGGCATCTTCCACAAAAGTGCTCCAGCCCCCTCTAGCATACACACCTGTCCTTTCATCAGTATCGTAAGAAAATCAGGGAAAGTTGCAGAAAAAAAAATACTGTGAGCCCTCACAGAGGGAATTGGAAACTCAGTTGGTTTTAACACATTGCTTGTCTTCAAAGGGTCAGGTTTGAACGGGATTTCCAGCAGTGCCCAGAGGTATCCCCAAAGATGTGTTCTGAATCTCTCTGCCACAGGATGAGCCAAAGCTCCCAGAAGGTTTCCCTTCCCTTGCCACGTGCATTTAAGCTGACAAGAGAGGTTTGCTTCTCTGAGAACATGCAGCACTGCCAGGCTTCCTTTCACTGCTGTTTTTAGAAGACTGCATATTTCATTACCTGTGTTTTGTAACCTGGCACTGACAACACTGTTCGAGCTAAAATGTGACATTTCTCCCTTGTAATGAGAATATTGCACCCTTGTCCACTTAAAAATTCTAATAATACAAATCTGAGATGAGTTTTGCATATTTAAACACTTTTAAATAAAACACTTGATGTTAGTGAGGAGCAAACGATGACTCTTCAGAGGGAAGCAGAAGAGAGCAGTTCTGCTGTTCACACTTCCACTGCTGCAGGAAAAGTGTCTGGGATGTTGAGTACTGATGACCCATCCCAGGGCCACAGGCAGCCCCATAACCTGGGGGAACCGAAAAATTGATTTTTTTCCACCTCTACATATTCTGTGTTTGAGCTACTGCTCTGACTTGCCACAAAAGACAACACAATGGGGTATCTGCCAAACACCCATCCCAACAGATACTGTAATACGCCATGGGGTTTCCAGAGATGGAAGTGCAAACCAGAGTCCAGATGGACCCGTAAAAATGTTGCATCTGGGGACAGCTAATAGGATTTCCTAAAAGGCATGGAAATATGGAGACTTCATTACCACAGGTAGATTTCCCCAGAGCCACTGCAAAGCTCAACTGACCTCAAGGTCGCATCTTATTCCCACTGTCAGAGCTGTGAAACCAGAGCTTTCAATCAAGCAGTGTTCACAGGGACTCCACAACTTCTGCAGGAAGGCACTCAGTGCCAGCCTGAAGGCTTTTATCCAATTTGGCAACACAGTGGTCATAGCGATGAGATTTGCTAAGCCTTTGGAACGTGGAATTGTCAACAAAGGGATGGAGATATCTTTTATTTGAAGTCTTCTCTTCCACCCCCTCCAAAAAGTATTCTGTAACTCTAGCAACATTTCTACAACTCTAGCAACATTTTCATAACTTTAGCAATAAATTCTTAACCCTCCAAGGACAAAAATGGAAATGAGTGACAGCCGTGGTGCCTGGGGCAATGATATGCTACTGTGTAATCTCACAATGCCTTGGTAAACAACTAGTGTCATTTTCTTGTAATGTTCTTATTGCTTTATCAGAATAAACATTAGAGAACACATCACATTCCTTTGTATTTCTCAATTCCTATTAAACTCCTGGCTGCTTCCATGTGGCCTCTGTATGCAGCTTGGCTGCGGACTGGTGAGCTGTGACTTCCTGCAGTACAATATTATCATTTCTCAACTCCTGTTCATCTCCAAATGTAACTTTTCATGGGCAAAGATGGATGCCATGAGCAAAATCCAGGCTCAGGCAAAATTTGTCTCAATTTATCCTGGACAGAAAAAGTAACGGAGGGTACCTTACTGAAAGCAAAATATACTGCTTGAATGAATTTACAGTAAGTAATAAAATACAGCAGGGAGAGACCATTTACTGTAGGGGAAGAATGTAATATATGATGTCAGTAATTCCCTTTAAAATGATGCTATTAAGGAAGTATAAAGGTGATAATC
Organism: Bombycilla garrulus; assembly: GCA_013400315.1. Lineage (NCBI taxonomy): Eukaryota > Metazoa > Chordata > Aves > Passeriformes > Bombycillidae > Bombycilla > Bombycilla garrulus. The sequence goes on from VXBU01002212.1 coordinate 353,750, forward strand.
ATCTTTTTAGGCATTAATGTTACATTTGTAAGCCAGTTGGTGTGTGACATCTACCAATATAAAACAGCCACTTTAAATTTCTTCCAGAAAAAGCTATATATATTTTATGGCACTTCCAGGACTGGCAGCTCTCACAGCAGTGTGAAGGGTGAAGTCAGGCCTGAGGCTCTCATCAAGGCAAAGTGCACTACCCTGAGGAGCAGGTATAAACACTGAAAAGATGAATGTCTGACCTAATCTATGGAGGAACTGTTGAGGTCAGAGCAGGAGTAAAATCAGCCAACACACACACTCATCTTCATTCCAGCACTGCAGAAACCCAACAAGAACCCCATCACAGATACTGAAGCCAGCCCTGGCCATCCAGCAGAATCTTATTGCAGAACCAGGCTATTTTTGCACAGATTAAGACGAGCATAATTTCTCACAGTGAGGCGTCTGTAGACGTTTCACACATTGGTTATTTGCAATATAAAGCTGGTTTTGGAGCCTTAGGTTGACTTTTGGCTCCTCTACCCAAAAAATCACAGCCCAGTTCCTTCTTCACTCCATTTGCCCTGAGTCCTTCCTAGCCCTGAAGGTCACTTGGATCCCTGTTCTCCACATTTCCATCGTGGATTTATGGCTTCTTTTTTTTAATACATGCAATGGGAATTACACAACTATTCTTGCACACCACCAGTAGCATTTCCCTGATACCACAGGGAATGCACTGCCTGCTCAGATGGATAAGCCAGCTCTGAACCTCTGTGATTTCAAAAGCTCTGCTGATACCTGCTAACATTTATGGAGCTGCAGATCCCAGAGGCAGGTGATTACAGCCAGAATCTCAGCATATTCTTTGCTACTCCAAAAGGCTCAGAATAAAGCCTAAGTATGTGCATTTTGAAGACTTAAATCCTAAAAGGGAAAAAAATAAAAACCAAGCAAACTACTAGTTACATTACTTTCTACATATCTCATGATTTGTAAGTCAATATGATGATACCATCATTGCATTTTGGCTTGGCAATCAGACTCAGAGCAGAATAATCCCTACAAACCCTGGGCAGGGAGCTCTTCCAACGCAGGCTTGATCCTTCTGTCTCTGCACAAACAAATGCTGATGTGTTTCAGAGACCTGGTGACTTTAATGCATTTAAATCAGTAGCTCCTTTGCTCATCTAGAAGTTGGGCTTTAACTGCACAGAGCAGAGAGGACCTTCAGTCTCTAGGCAAAGCATTCCTGTTGGTCCCAGTTCCTGTAAGCACATTATAATTCTTGCTTTTACAGTTAAACTCCCCTCATCAGAGCAGAAGTGTCCTTATTAGATTATTTAGAAAAGCCCATAATTACCAGGGTCTAATTTATTAATGAGATGGGCAATTTAAACACCATCTTTGGAGATAATGAAACTGTGCTAACTCTGAGGGAACACCAACACCATGGAAACTGTCACCAACAAAAGCCATGATACTGCAGAGACGTGGTTTGCCCGCCTGCTGATAACACCCAACGCATTCAATCTCCTGAAATGGAAACAGGACAAATATTACTCACGCTGCATGTGATGCTGACAGAGAACAAAAGTGCAGTTTGTGGGTTGCCACTTTCATCTGGCTGTGGCATTCACAACCCAGAGTGTCCCCGAGGCAGAATGGATTCACTGGAAGCTCCACATGTGTTGAAGATAACTGCTCTCTCCAGGCACTTTCCACAAGTATGTTCATTCTTCAGAGGCCTATTAGAAAAATGGTGAAAAAGGAAAGAACAATGTGGTCTGTTTTGCCTTTCCTGCTGGTATAAGGCTGTTCTCTGGTAGTGGTGCACACTGAGAAAGGTTTACAATGTTGGGCTCTTTCTGTAGAGCCCCTGGAACAGCAAGCAACCCGTCTCTACTCTCCATGAAGAGTGTTTCTTTTCCAACAGGAGAGAAACCTCAGAAGCTGCCTGCAAGGGAAGGGGCCAGTCTGCAGGAACAGTGCCCCTGCTCAGCAGGATCAGAGACAAGTGCCAGCTGCCGTCAGCAGAGACTCTTCCCTGGCCAAAAACGTTCCTACTAGTGGGGTAGACAGAGGGCTGAAGAAGGTGTATTTAACTTTAGGGCCCTGACAGCAAGATTTCAAGGGATGCTGAAGACATCCCAAGCACAGGTTTCAGAGGAGGCAGGAGCATCCCAGCTCTGGGATAAGGGCAGCCTCTTCTTGCAGGGCCCAGAGAAATGTGCTGCCCCATGGCACATCACAGCATTTGGAAAAGGGAGCATGAGACGTGAGGAAAGCCTTATTTTCTGGTGACAGAAATACTTCTGCTTCTTAGCTGAGAAGCAAAACACTGCCCTGTAATTATTCCTGATCCGGAGCACCAGGCAGCAGCTCTGTGCAAACCAGGCTTCTCCATCAGATACTTTAATGAGGAGGTCAGTGCATTTTGCACTGAGGGATTTGGGATTTGTACATTAACTGGAGTGGCATGTGTTAGAAGGACATGTGAATTAATGACACTATTTATAACCCATCTCATTATCACACACAGCTTGATGCCTCAGACAGACACTAATTCTCTTAACAAATTTCTTTTGCTGGAAATAAAACTGCTTTGCTTCAGCTGTGATCAGTTAGAAGAATGCTGCTGTTGTTATTGTTTGTTTTTTAAATGTAAATAGCCCTGTTCAAAGGAAGGCTCCATGACTGCATGGTGTAACTCAGCCCCAAGTCTAGGTCTCAGATATGAAAATATTCATGTTGAAGCTGATAAATGAACAATAACAAATTACATGCTTGAATCCCCTCCTTCGTTATATTTTTGATCTCTAATATTGAATTTCTATAATTGTTTTGAAGCTCCTCGTGTGCACATTACTAATGCATATGTTACTACAGAAATGTAAAATTTAACATCTTGTCCCTTGAATTTAAAAGAAGTGCCTTTCCTTTTATTTGTGTCCTATTATTTGAAACAAAAGAGAACAGAAACCATCATCTGATAAATATTAAACACTTGGATATGATTCTAGCCTTTCTCCCTCAGAGGCTGTAGCATAGCACTGGCTTTTTGACTCTTTCAGCTGAAAGGAGGCACTGAATCCTAATCCTGGTTCTGTAGAAAACAAGTTAAAAGGCACTTTTGTTGTTGTTGTTATTCTAGATATCTATGTTTTCATAAATGTTTTTAAAATCCAGAAAAATAAGGGAGAGTTGTAAGGAAATCAAATCCTCTTAAACACAGACATCCAAGAGTAAAATCCATTCTTCCTCATTTTCCTTGCCAAAATAAATCACTATTTGCAAGGTTGGCTGCCTGGGGGCAACCTCTCTGACCTGTCTTCAGTTTCCTCCTGCATTTGGAAATGAAGCAAAGAATAGAAAGTGTCACTGCATCTGCTATGGGCTAATTAATGCTTGCCCACAAACCAGGGTGGATTTCTGCTCCTCCTGTATTCTTTGAGCTGGTACTGACAGCCCTCAGAGGACCCTGGAGTCAGTACAGAAAAAATGTCACCTCCCCATGTCTCTTCTTCCAGCCCCTCAGGGGCGTGCAGAGGATGGTGTTTCATTACTCTGGAGATGGATGTCTTCATCTGCCCCTAAGGGAGCAGCAAAAGAGAGGGAACACCACATCCTGGTGGAGAAAGAGCAGGGCTGAGCATGGAGGCAGCTTCAGCTCAGCAATGAGTGATGCTTTTACTGCGCCTGAGAAAATACACACAGGGAATCAATTAGCTCTAAATACAAGTGGCAATAATGTGACTGATCAGGCACCTGAATTGTTTTAGTGATGGGAATGAAAAGGAATCCATTATAACTGACAATAGCATTAATAAAGATCCATTTCCAGAGGTCTGGAGCAGTGGAAAGGGCTGCAATAACAGCAGTACTCTCCACCTTCCTCTTTTCCAATGGGATGAAAGCAGAGCTCCACACTTGCTGCAGCTGCTAAGAAAAAGACACCAGGAGGGTGAATCCCAACACTCCCATGCAAGGAAGGTGTCAAGTCAGCGGTGATGGGACCTCTGCTCCCTCAGTCCCTCCGTGCTCACCAGTCTGCTCAGAGCCAGGCTCAATCTAAAGGGAAGCACAGGAGAGAGTTCCTGCCTCATGGGTGGAAAAACCTTTGCTGGAAGGTATTTTCAGGAGTCTCTCCCAGCAGCCTCTCCATGCAGGTGCTGTGCTTAATTACAGCCTCTATCAGGTGGCAAATCTACTGCCTCGCAGATAATTCTCCATTGCTGCTGCACCCCTGGGAATCATCTCCGTGCAAAGCCCTGCCCTGAAACCAGCACAGCTTGGTTACATCTCAGAAACATCATTTCCTTCACACACAGCCATTTCCAGACTACTCAGGCCTTAGCAAGAACAGGGGTAAGCATGCACTGCAGGGAAGGTAGGAGTTGATTTACATCTCCTCTGTTGCCATGAGACTTCCAGGATGGAGCACAGAGGAGGATTTAACAATGCACGATGTCTTTAGGCTAAAATGTCATGGACAAAGAGGACCTCACTAAAAACCAGTCAAAAGATGGCCTTTTACTAGTCAAAGGATGGCCCTTTGCAGGACTTTCAGAGAACTTTGCTCCCAGCACGCTGTTCCAGACATCTTCCCCTGCAATGAGCCATTGCTGTGAGCCAATCTGTCATGTTAATTTAATGCAGCAGAATGTGAATAGATTACAATCCATTCTTGCAAAAAACCCAAGTGTTTGCTGGTGACTGTTTGCATGGAGGGAAGTCTTTTGGGTACATTTATACCCCTCCTTCTCTCCATCCAGACTGGCCAGGCAGCTTTTCTTGCCAATGGCTCAGTGTGCAGCCAGGAGTGTGGCTAGGTGCAGGAGTGTGGCTGGAACAAAGTATGTGGTGATTCCGTGGGTTTTGCTGCCTCTGGCTTCAGAAGAGCTATTGGTGCTTTTCTTGGGCCTGTGTAAGGCACAGCCTGACACCTTTCACAGGTGACTTATCTGCCTCCACTGGAGCAAGTCAGGGTCCTGCTGTTTGCTGGCAGAGGAGCTCTCTCTCCACACTGCCATACTGGGAGCACCACCACACTGATTAACCTGGCAGTACAGGGTAGAATAATGTCCTCCTCATTCCTTCCTACCAGAAGTAGTACAGCGTGTGTGCCATCACCCCCTGCTAACCCATCTAGGGGCATGGAGCAGCCTGATAACCATTTGAAAATCCATTTTTCCATTTCCACCCCCACCAGAGCCCAATCCCTGGCTTCATGGCTTTCTCTCCTTGCATTTTCTCTGTGGCACAGTTTCCTGCTTAACATGCTGAAAAGATCAAGTCTGTCTGTGTACCCCAAAGATTTCCTTTTCAGGCAGCAGTTACCAGTAAAGGCACTGACTGGTGCTGCTTCTCCAAGAGAGCAGGGATAAACTGGAGAGTGGTACTGTTATGTGGTGTGCAGGGTAATAATTAGCAATAATTAAAGCACAAGCAAATACATAACAATATGCCTCACAGTCTGACTCTGGTGTATTAGCCAAGTAATCCTGAAGGCAAAAACTCTCCCATTTCCCTCCAAATTAGGGGTCAAAATTCTGCTGCAACTAAGTGCAATGCCAATGGAACATGTGTCACTTGGATCTAATTAAACATTGATTATCTGCTCTGACCCCCAGTGTCCTCAAGCCCATAAAGCTGAAATCTCACTCCAAACTAAGCAAAGTGTTGGGTTCTGGAAAGCTGCACTTTCCCCCTGAGCTCTGTAAAGTAATTCTGAGATGTTACTTTAAAAATAAAACCTTGAAGCCAGACTTGTCCGTCCCAGGTGCTGTACCTGCTCCAGGCACACGCTGCAAACACACACTGCAGCTGCCAAACTTGGGGCCTAAAGGGATTTCCCTTGGCTCTGAGGGGCCAAAAGAGAGAGTGCAGATGTCAGTTTGGCCTCTGGGCACTGCCAGATTACACCTGACCATCACAAGACAGGGCTCTGAGGCACCCAACATCCATAAAGACAAAGCCGTAATGAAAACCTGTCACTCCAAATAAGCCCAGGAGTTCCTCTCAGGGGCTGCACCAGTGCAAAAGAGCATCAGGAAAACACTCCCCTCTTTGTTACAGCTCTTGCTTCTCCTTTACCGTAATTTTTTGTCTAAAGAAGGTTCTGCCACAAGCCCTGTAGCTGTGGGATACAGAGCACAGTTTTCAGAGAGACAAATCTGGCTATGTTTGGGAAAAATTCCAGTTATAATGACTTAACTACAATTCCTCTGCAAATTGGTCCCAGAGTTAATTTCCCTTCCCCCAGAAAAAGCACCACTTTTTCTTTTTCAGTGTGAAGTAGGTTCAGTTTCCAGCAAATTTTATATTTCATCTACTACCCTGCAGCACCTGCTGTTACCAAGCTGCCCTCCATTACAAAGGCAAGTGTAGATGGTCTTGTAGTCCAGCCAGAAGTAATTATACCCAGAAAATAACTCATTTTCAGTTCTTAGAAACATATCTGTCCCTATCAGGAGAAGGTCAAACACAGATTTCTCCTGTGCCAAATGCAATGCTTTCTTGTCATCTATAATTATCAAATATTTTGAAGACAGTTTTGCAGTGACAGCCTGAGACCTCTGTATGCCAGTCAGGCTGAAATCGCTCGTGATAACTCAGCTTTCCTCCCCAGAGATTACCAGATGGTGCATGAGGATACCACCACCCAGATTTCTGTGGGTCTGCAGCAGTGGTCAGTGTCCAGTTCCTGGGCCACCTTCCAGCATGTGTGTCCCCAAGCAGTCACGGTCATTTGTTTCTAGGGTCAGACAACAGGATAGCAGGACCTGCTCATCCTTACTGCTTTCAAGATGAACAGATTATAGTCAAAGAGCTTAATCAAAGGCCTCACTGACATCTTGACCTTGCTGTATGCTCTCTTTAGTTTTATGCGCTTAGAACAATGAAAGCCTCACCTGGAGTCTGGAAAAATATATTGTATTAATTGTATTCTTTTGAGAACACTAAACCACATTGGTCAGCCTCTGTGAGCTCCTTGGAGTTCTGCTGCATCTCACCTTTGCTGCTCACCGCTGGACTCTAACACTGGAGGAACAATGAAAACACTTTTTTCAATTCTTTAAAGAACAAAAAGCTCACATTTCCCTAACTGAAACATTGTGAGGAAGTGTTAGAAGGGATTGCACTAATTTCAAGACATTTTCTTCCTGCCCCTTTTCACAGAATTTTCCAAGCATGAAATTCCTTTAAAACATGTGCTATAGAATATTCCATTATAAATTATGGATTGTTTAGTATAACCTGGAGTAATGGGTACAGTAAAAACCCCCTGTCAATCATTCCTCTTAAAGGAATCCAGAAGGAACTGGAGGCTGAGGAGACAACACTGAGTTACAGGAACAAGTCAATAAAAAGAGAAACACAGAATTATCCGTGTTGTAGTAACTCCAGATGCCCTGAGATGGGCTCAGTTAGCACTGAAGGGCCCTGCTGGTCAGCAGGGGCTGCACCAGAGATGGGGAGCTCCAAGCCCCCGGTGGACAGCGAGGCTGTTGTCCCTGCAGCCCTGGGAGCCCCTGTGTCCCCCTCTGCAGGGTGCTCGTCCCTCTGCACAGCAGCCATGGTTTACTGGGTGGTTCTGCTCCCACTGTCCCAGTCCCACAAACCCCAGTGGCATCAGTCCCACATTTGAGATGCTTGGCAGAACTGCTGAGTAGCAATCAGCACCAAAAGGAGCCACTGGGTTTTAAATACAGCAAGATATTGAATTTCTGGCCACACACACGGGCTGTGAACGCTGTGCTGCACCTCTGCACACCTCCAGTCCCTCTGCTCCCTTCAGGATTTTGAGTGTGATGCTGTGGACCAGGTAGGTTTTTGTATTTCTTTCTTTTCTGACACATTGTAATAACTGCACTCTTGGTTTTATCTAACACTGTGGATAATTCTACTGAAGAAAAAAGTATCCTTAAATTAAAAAATGTTTAAAAAAATAAGAGATTGTTTTCTGGTTAAGGTGCTTGCCAGTACATATAAATTCAAGACAGAGTCTACTTCCCTATAAAAGTTTGATGGTGTTCACTGCTGGAAGGCTGACAAGACATTGAATTCCAAATTCAGGAAATGTTTGACTCCATGATGTGTTTATAATTAAATTTCGTTCCCTTGAATGCAACCGAGCATCTCCCTGGCTTACTGCACAAGACAGCTGCATGTTAAAGATCATGTCTGTAGAATCAAATTGATTGATGACATGATTTGGGACCTATCTGAAAAGATTAATTGTTTTAAATATGTCCTACACAATTTGCCTTAATCCTCTGAGGAGAACCAGACCAACTTCATACCTTTACTTTGTTCTAAAACCCTTATTGAAAGAGAGAGGGGGGCAGAAGGAGTGCTTGTCTCATGTAGCTGATTAAGAGCTTTGAATGTTCAATAATTAACTGTTCTTTGGAGGTAAAATGGGAAATATTATTGTCTCATTCCTTGTTGTCTACCTCACTATTTTTATTTTTTTTTTGCTTCTTTATGAATCAGCAGGGTGGCTGCAGCCCTCATCGTGGGACTTCCAGGTCCCAACAATTTACCTGACCAGATCTCCACCATAATGCCTGCACCACACACACAGGAAAAAGGCAAAATAAGTTTTATATCTCTGTGAATTTTGTGCTGTTCTGCACAGCAAATCCCACAGATTTGTCTGGACAATGAGGGATGAGATGAGATGTGAGCCTTGCCCTGAGCTCAAGGATCTCCAAGGCAGCTGCAGCGTTGTTCCCAGCAGGTGTCTCCTTGTGGGTGCAACACCTGGTCCATGGATGGAGGTGGAGAAGTTCAGAGCTGCCCATGTAACACTCACACAGATCACACTGCCACTTCCCACATTACCATCTTGCCTTCGAGCTCAAAATTGCACAAACAATTAATACAACTAATTTAAAATATTGCTATTTTTTCTTCTCTTAATCCTCAGGGCGCATCCCCTGAAACGTGCATTTTCCACCATACAGAGCTTTTCCAGAGCTCACAATACAAAAGCTCACAGCCAGCTCTGAGCTGCATCCCACCCTTGCACACCAGGTTCACTTTGGCTCTCAGTTACAATAAACCTTCAGTTTGGCTTGGTGGAGTTACAGACCCTCGGGCTACCAATCTGCACTACCAGGGTTCCCTGGCAGAGACTCTGAGGACTGGCAGAACATCACTCTTTACATTGCTCAGGTGCTCTGTCACATCACTTGCCTTTGGAGCAGACAGCAAAAGCAACACTACACCACATTTTCAGGACGAACCAGCAAGAAGTATACTCAGCTGTAGCAGCAGGGGCATGTTGGTATGCAGAAACTCACTCTTTGGCTTGGATTTGGGCCAGAAAACAATATCTAACATCCCTACTGGGGTGAGAAATGGGATTTTAAATCTCAGTCTTCAGCCAAGTAATTAGATGGACAATAAAATTCACACCCCCTCTCCCAATAGGTAGCCAGAGGCTTTTCAGTGATTTTTTTCCTTGTAATATCTTTAATGAAAGCAGCATTGAAATGTAATAGCACATCACCTACCGTTTGAACAGAACTTTAAACTGCACAGTCTTAAAATTAATTATATATTTAATTACTGTGTCCTTGTAGATACATTGTGCTCATATTTATAACTCTCTACAAAAATGACAAGTCGGCCATAAAAACAATGAGGTGCAAAGAACTTGCAAGGGCAGCATCATTTAGAATCAAAGCGTGTTATGTGGCTGTTCCAGTACAAATGCCTGAAAGTTTAGTGCCACAGTTTCTCTGCTTTGTAGTCATCATGTAAATATTTGTGTCTGTGGAAAGAGCGATGTTCTTGCAAGGACACAATTTGTACAACATTTATATATAATTTGGCTTCAAAATAAACAGCCCCCTTTTGCTTTCAGTTCAGATCTGGCATAAAGCCATTAAATTTGCTCCAGATTTGTATTGCAAGCAGGAATTTTGCCCACTGCTTCTGTAAGGCAGCTAATTTGCCAGTATTGTATTTTTGCTCTGTGCCAACTAATTTGGATACAACAGATTGGATTTAAGGGTCAAAACCGTAAAGAAAATTGACTGACTGAAGATTATGAAATATTTTTTCAAAACTGATTTAAGATAATTGAAACAGCTCAGAGAAGTCATGGAGCATTTTATGAAATCTGTATTTCATAGAAGGTAAAATTGAATCTAGGTGCCAGCAACAGCCTGACATTGGTCTTAGCACACCTGCCTCACATCAGTGTTTTCATCAAAAATTATTTTACTTCTGGCAGTGTTGACGACCAAGGGAAAAAAAGTAAAAAAGAAAAAATTACATCTACACCCTAAAATCCACAAAAACAGACACTGGAAAAAGAGCAAAGAACCAAAGAGCTTTCCTGACCCAAGCCACAGATCTGTTTGGAAACTACCTGTACATGTCAGATTGCACAGAAGCCTTTTCTCCAGCATAGCAATGATGAATCAAAGTCTGGAATCCAAGCAGCCTGGAAGGAGCAGTTTTCTTTCATTACAACCCAACCATGTGTGCAGTGTTTCTCAACAACCCAACCCTTCTCTTTCCACTATGGTGAGGACAGTGAACATGTGTATTTCTATTGCAATAGAAGTTATGAAGACAAGCAAAAAGGCTTTCTAACCTGGGGTGATACAAGGGGAGTTACTAACTCCACATGGCAGGCAACAATGGCAGAGCCTGCAGGGACTCTCCGTTCTGATGGGGCTGTGGCAGGATGACAAGAGCCCTGACTTGGAGTCCTGGCATGTGAAGAGGGTTTATAAAGGACAAAGGAAATGGGCCCTGGTGCCAGACTAAAGCCACTGCACAGGAACTGGGCTAATTAGTGCTTATTGACACTTTGTGGCACAGAAACTCATACTCTTGTGCCGGAGTAAATCAGGAATTCCATTCACAGGCTGACAAGCCACTCTGGGGACAAAAGCTGACACCCAAGTGAGTTGTTCATCCTGGTGACTGAACACAAACAAGAGCAGCCAGTTTGTGGCTCCTGCAGTTTTTCTGAAAAAGGTGCTGCATCTCATTGTGCTCTTCTTGTCCCACAAAGTGCTCTCTGGGTGCGGGATGAGAAAAATGCCATCCCACCTGCCGTGCTCAAACACTGCCTTTCAGTGAGCTGGGAACTGAGAACCTCTGGTGCTCTGATAACCCCTCACCTCACCCTGCTGCACAAGCACTGCAAGGGCAGCTTTATATCCTGTGCTGAGGGCCATAGGGTCACCAGGCTGCTCAGTCCTGGGCATGTTCTTTATATGGAAAATTCCTCCTGGTTTGCCCTTGCAAGGCATCTCTGACCCGGGCAGACCCCTCGGGCTGAGCGTGCCGTGCAGCTCTGAAGCGCCCTGGTGCTGAGCAGAGTGAGGGGCCCCTGAGGGCTGAGAGCCATCAGACCACCTGGGAACACCAGCAGTGCATGTGAGCCTAAAGGACAGACCTGCAGAATCACGGGAAACGGGGCTGGGAGGCACCTTGCAGGTTCACCTCATACATTTTCTTGCCTGGGGCAGGAATAGCTGAACCTCTGCCTATGAGATGTCTCACCTGTCCTTAACCACCCCCTAAGACTACTCGAGTATTATATTGCTCACTAGGAAGTTTTTACAGCTGTCTGGTTTCAGTTGTCCCTGATCAAGTCCAACCAAGAACATAACACTGCCAAGTTCCTCCAGCACATCCCTACGCGCCACATATCACACACTGGGGACAAACTAAAAGCTGTTCTATATGTTTGGAAGTATTCCTGAATGTGTTTGTACACATAAACACCTATACTGACAGTCTTTGCTTGGAGGGACCCTTTCTCAAAGTCTGCCTGTAAGAGGCGGGTAGGTTTGGATAAATCAGAGAGGAACTTGGATACAGCCACTGAACAGCACCACAGAAGGTTGCAGGTCCCAAGAGGGTTGAATCCAGTCACACAGCCAGCTGAGGCACTGCACTACAGCCATCGTGCCCCAAAACCCCATCCTGGCAGCGCTCAGCATAACATCCACCAGGAAATTCCAGCCTTCCCTCTCCCAGGAGGCTCCAGCTGCTGAATGGCACTGTGGATCTGGATTCAAGGTGGGAATTTCCATTGCATCTCCATCATTGGCGTCCTACTAGAATTACTTCAGGCTTTGTCCTTGGGGGGAAACATGCATTATGCATAGCAAGAATTTCTCCATCCATCTTCCAGAATGCATTATCACTCTCCATAAGGGCTTTCCAAGTCACCAGTCTCATTGGAAAGGAAGGTGAGCTGACCCATGAATGCTGCAGCTCTAAAGGCTCTTTGCTAGAAACACCATCCAAGAGGGACAAGGGGCAGGAAGGCTGAGCGCAGACCCCTGGGTGACACGGACTGAGCCTGTCCCTCAGGCCATCTGTCCCATGTCCATTACTACTGAGTGCGCTGAGTGTCTACAGGGAGCTGCAGGAGCAGGAGGAGACTACATCTTTGTGGAGGTATCAAGGACAGAGTCAAGAAACAAGGGATCTCCAAATGTCTCTTGGGACTTCCCAAGTCCAGCAGAGTAAGATTAAATTTAGCGCATTACAGTTTCTTTGGAATGGGTGGCAGGGTAAGAGGATGTTTAGGGGCCAGCAGAATAGACACAGAGAGAAAGCCACTGAAAACTTTGTGGGGCATGCTCTAGAAGCACATACACATACACTACAGCAAAATGCATTACCCTATTTTACCTTCTGTACTGTAATAGCAAATTTCTTATTTCGTTAATGGAATGTGCAAATGCGGCAGGAAGTCTGAACCCAGGCTCACGGGGGCTATTTTTACAGCTTGTAGAATCAGGGAAAAATACCTCCCAGAGGCACAAGGCAATGCAATCAGCCATGGCCGGCAGTTGGCTGCTCCCTTAACGAGCAGACATCTTATCCATGTGCCCAAAAAGGCCACTCCAAGTACAGCTCTATTCCCATTGTGTTCTAATCCCTCCCCCCAGCAAAGTGAAAATATTTATGCCTGCTGTATTACATTAAAAAGTTTTATTTCTGAAAATTAATGAGTTATGACATGACACCAGGCATGATAATTGAACCTCGGGGCCTAGCCCCGTTGAAGCTGTTTTAGAGCTGTCTTACTTTTGGGGGTTAGAATAACCTCCAGATGGCATTGGGGACGTTAAAAATAAAGAGACATCCAAGCCTATAGACTGACTTTCCACCAAGGGATATGTCTAATTATACATCCACTTTGCTTTCCCCTGCAATGTATTGGAAGAAATTATTTTAAATAGATAAAGGATGTCAGTGAGGTTCAATTTGCCTCTCTGTCTATCAGCTGTGCAATATGACCGTGCACGGAGGAAGGTCTTAGTCATAGATGTGGATATGTCCTGAAGTTGGATTCTGACATTTGTGAGTCTCGTTAAATGTGCTCCCTTTATGGGTTTGCTTTTTGTAATTGCAGCATATGAAGATTTTCAAGATTTTCGACTCTACTCTTGGCATTTAATTTGAAGCGATCCTGAGTTTAGTGCCAAGACAAGCATTGCAAGTGACCTTCAAGCTTGAGAGAAAATAATTTTGTTTTGGAATCCGTCAATAAGCAATAGGCAGAAGCCTTATACATTTAGTAGCATCTATCAAACATTTTCCCTTAAGAACTTGCTGACCTTCTTGGCAGAGGCCATTCAACAACACACCACTTCCATTCACCTCCTTTATCAAAGAGATGGGATTGCTACTAAGCCATTTCTGCACTCAGAAATTAGGTCAGCTATCAACAGAACAGATTACAGCGCTCAAATGATCTGTTCTCTCTGCCTGATGAAAGGGAAGTACAACAGGGGCCTTTCAGTGCCTTACAGTCAGGGCGTCCTCATCTCAGCCCTGCTCCTGCATTACAGACTACGCTTCTTAAGGACAACATTTCAAAAGGAGGCTATTTAGCAGCCAACTGTAAATCCGGCCAACAGTTGTTACATTCTGGTTTTGCTAACAGGAGGCTGGATAACTGCTGATCAGATAGTTTGCAGTGAATATTCAGAGGAGTATCTCAGGCTTTACAGCTGTGAAAGCGGGATCAGATCTGGAACAGGATTGGTCCCAGTGAATTACACAAGCACATTTGACAGAGAACTCATTTTGCACATCATGAGAGGGAAGGACGAAGTTTGAGTGACAGCCTCTTCAATAATAAGTTTTTGATTGCACAGTAGAAAAACTACAAATTAAAATTTTTAGAAAGCAGGTGATAAATTAAGAAAAGTAAGTGTTCTCAGATGACTTAAAGCTCTAAAAACACATCCCATGCATACATTAATTTTAGCAAAATGAAATTACCATGTTTCCAAAATTAATTCAGTAGCAACAAGCTTAACAGAAGGTAAACAGTTGCAAGTATGTCCCAGTAATTTATTTCATAGCACATTCATTTTATGCAAGAATCCCCTTTGCATTCTCACCAGTAGTCGGCTTTGAAATGTTTCAGCTAGTTAGGGATGCTGCAGCCACTCAGCTCCCAGATATCCTTGTCACAGAAAGGTAACTTGCAGATGTCCACAAGCCCTGAGCAGATGGTGCACTGAAGAATTCCTGCATAGTGAGGGGCTGTTCAGAGTTAAAAGGAATTTTTATGAGCCCACCAAGAAGCAGCTGCAAGCACAGGTAATTTCTAATTTATCAGACATTCAGCATGAACAGGACAAGCCCCCTGTGTTGTGCTTCAGCACACTGGGGTAGAGACAAGGCTTCAAAACAAAGTATCAACAACACCAGAGCAGAATCAAACTTCTTGAGCTCAAGTCCTCGCTCCTGTTCTCCCCGAGTGCTGGAAAATAATGGATCTGTCCCCCAAGAAACCTCTTGGGACTTATGGACACTGAAAATGTATGGAACACCAACACCAACAAATCAACCTCCTTTTCATTTAAAAACTATCAAAACTTTTGAGGAAGCAATTATAGCCAGGATGGATTTTCTCCAGATGTTGAAAATAATAGTTTCCCTTGCATGACAAAATAAGTTTGCTAACTTTCTAGTCTACTATTTTTCATGAATCTCAGCAGTGCTGCTAAATGGAATTTGATAAGCTAAAACTGACAGGTAGTTGTAAGGAAAGTATTGCAAATCTGCAGATGCAACAATGGAATCCAGAGTTTTATATAAGGATGTATTTTTGAGTGGAGATACTTAAATCTGGAAGCATAAACTTCTAGAACAGCAAACACACATTTGGGCTCATAAAGATTTGTTGCTATCATGTTTGTGCCATCCCACAGGCTTAAAGGATTTTTTTAAGGTTATTATGTTTAAAGCTGAAAGTAAAAGCATACAATTACATAAAATGTGAATAAGAGATCACTTACAGCTTTCTATCCTGCGTGTTATCTTTGGCAAGTAAACAGAATATTGACAAATAATAACCATTAAAATGCTCTTTTTTTTTTGTAGTTTCATTTTTTATACATAATGTTAGACACAATTTTCACTCAGTGTGAAAACAGGTATTTTCAAATGTTAATTGGTAATAAAGTTTTCATTAATGCAGGAGAACGTATCAGAAAAATCTTCATTAAAACCCCATTATTTTCTTACCAGTTTTAGCCTGGGAGATGTTTTTTGTTTGTTTGTTTGTTTGTTTGTTTCATTATTTTAATAGCTAAATAAGAAAAATAATAGGGATTTTGTAAAAAAAAAGATAAGGTATATATTTTTGCCCTTACTTAGAACGACAACAGCCTCACTTACATCCCCAGCCACTTCCACCCTAGGTCTGTACTCTCCTGCCTGCACCATCTATTTAAAAAACAGTTTTGTTATTAAAACATTCAAACATGTTTATAAATAATATAGCAAAATCCAAACATGGTCTTTCTCTCTAGTCAGTTTAGAGCCCTAATATCAAGTGCAGATATTCCCTGCAAAACTTTCAGATTTTTAACTAATTATGTTGTTAATCAAGAGCATGACTGCACTTTGATTGCACTCAGTTATCTCTCATCTCTTTCTTCTCAAAACAGTAGGAAAAAAATCAGAACAAAAGGTTCACATCTCTTGCAGCTGCTCTTTATGCACATCTAATTAATCTTGGGACTATTAAAATTTAATACAATGAGAAAATGGCCAATACCATAACCAGATAAACGAGCTCACACAGTAGTGAAACAATCAAATCAAACAAGCTTCATCAAATATTCCTCAAAAGTGACAGAACAAATACATTTCAATACGTTCTCAAATTCCTCGATGATGTTCTGATAGCCTTGTCTAATCCTTCAGGGAACAACAGTGGTGCCTCCTACTGCATGTGATGTATTATCTACCCTTTGAAACATTGGGAATTTCTCTCTAGTACCTTTCTGGATCAAATGCTTCTTGAAATTCTAAAGCAACTAGAAATGGCTATTCCCGCTTGAAGACAACTCAGCATCTGCAGATCAAAGGAGTTAAACAAACATTTCCTCTCCCAAACCCAACAAGAAAATCTTTCCAGTAGCAAAGGGATTCACTACATAATTGTGACATATTCCTTACCTCTCAGCAGCTTTAGATTTTACATTCAGAAGTGGAATGGACATTATTTGAAATAGGACATTATTTCTATCTTGATAATCGTGTTATGTTTAGAGCCTGACATCACATTAATGAAATCCTCCTGAAATGGAATGATGAGAGAGTAACTGGGTAGGTTATTTCTGCCAGTTACTTAAGACAATTTGAGGGCAGCTTCTCTGAGAATAAATATCTGCTCCTCCACAGGAGAACTGTCTCCTACAGGTCTTCCAATAGTCTTCTCTGCAGTTTTGAAGACAGAAAAGGAATATATCCACTGTCTTGAAAAGGCAGGCTCTGGGTTCCTGTGGAATGATGGCTGATTAAGAAGGCTGTTACTCTTCCTGTGACATGTATTGGTGACATGGTGAAAGGCTGTGATTAATGCCATGTGAGCTCATGAACTGAAATCATGTGAGACCCTCACAGGATGTTGGCATTAATTTATAAGCAGTGGAGAAAAATGAGTCCATCCTTAACCGCTTTGCCTCATCTGCTTGCTGCCTCTAGCAGCCACCTCCAGAGGCAGTTTGCTGGGATTCCTTTGCTGGCAAACCTTCCCACCAGAGATGATGCAGTTTGTACAGATAGCAACCAATAAATTCATACCTGTAAAAAGCACCTCTGAAAACCCACAGAATGAGACATAGCAAAATCACTTCTAGGTGACCACACTCAGACTAAAATTCTCGTCAGCATCACATACATTGATTGATTTCATACGCTTAATCCAAAAAGCCCTGGCAGCAAAATCATTACCTGGGAGCAGGCACTGAGCAATGTGTTTCCCAGAGCAGCACTCCCTCCACCTGCCCAATGCTGCTCCCATTCAGATCAGGAATATTTTTTCCAGTCTCTCCTGCAGATGAGATTTAGATCCCACATTTGTGTAGGTGGCTACTTTTATGAACCCATTCAATAACAAGTTGGGAGAACTTGTCAGCATGATTGACAAATATTAAAGTGCTCAAATTGAGTGCCCTTTCCAGTGTTTCATGATCCACCTGAGAGTTATCAGCAGAAATCTGAAAAGCACATTTTAATTAAAATTAAACTCAAGTATAAACTGGATTTTTTAAACTTAGATCTCATTACAACCCAGTGCCTCCCTCCAGGTGAAGGATTGGAGCTGTTTAAGGTTTCATCATGCAAATCCCTTTTCTTGCTGTGAGGTTTTTACTGCTGTTAAGCACAGTAAAAAAGGAAGATGGCTCAGGCTGCTGCTCCTTTGAGTTTCACACTGGTTATACTGGGGGTGTAGGAACCCTTCATGCTATGAAGGCAAGTGCATAAGCATCTGGATAATTTCAACTGACTTGAAAATCTCTGCCCCCTTCTCCCCCAACTTGCTGTTGGGAGTAGTGCTGGGATTGAGCAGACCACAGTTTTATCCTGGTTTCTACACTTTAGGACCTTCCATATTCTCCACTCACATTATACGCTATAATCCGGAGAAATTTGCTCTCCTCTTTGTACAACACAAACCTTCAATCGCAGCCTGAACCAAACCAACAACCTCCTGATTAGGAGGAAAAAGTATAGCAAAGCACCTACAGACACCAGCACATATAGCCCAGCATTTTTCCTGCTTTTCCTGCCCTGGGAAAGCTTCAGCACCCTGTTTCACTTCTTCCTCAGATGTCAGTGCAGCATCAAAATGGCAATTTCTTCCTCTACTGAACTGCTGTCAATATCCGGGCACACACAGCCCTTCCAAGAAGGGGAGGGTGGCAGCACAATTAGAATTCTCATGGGTGCTCCCAGCTTGCATATGTTTCAGCAGTGCTCATAAATTCCAGGGTTTGGCAAATTTTATCTGATTGTCAAGTTAATAATATGCTATTTTTTTTACAGTTTGCTGTCTAAAAATCCTCTTTTGAAAAATATTACCACCTTACCTCCAAATATCACTAACATTTAAAGCAGATGAAAATCACAATCAGGTATCATGAAACCCATTTCAGCTTTGGGAAAGGTAGAGTGTTTTCCTCATGTCATTAGTGAATTAGGCAGTTTCCAGAAAAGCAAAGAACTGGAAAGTTTTTGCATCTGGTTATGACCACTTTGCATGCTCTCAGCTCTGCTTCTTCAGCAGGAATTCAGTGCCAGGAAATAACAGACTCTTTACCTGTTTTCCGTCTTTCTTTAAGCCGTATTCCCCATTGCTTCCCACTGAGTAAGAGCTTTGCTTTCTCACCCCATGGTCCAATTTCCTGAGTTCACGCAGTGCTGTCTGAATAACAGCATCCCAAACTGCCTTTTTCTGGCTGTGTGGTCACACACACGCTCCTCATAACAAGCAGTCGGGGAGGTTAGGGCTGTCCTGGCAAGGGGAGAGGAAGAACAAGTTGTATAACTCAGAGAGCTTCCACCAGCAGAGTCTTCTTCATGATTATGGATCCTCCTGAGGACATGAAGAGACTCTTCTAACAGACCCAAGGGTTTGGGAACTGCCCTGCCACCCTGACTGGTAAATCTGCATTTCTGCAAGCTTGCCTTGTCCCCGCAGTAGCTGCAAATTTGCTTTTTGTGCCCTTTGCCTGGAAATGCAGAGACAGCCTGGCATGACTGAGTCAGCAGAGAGTGAAGGAGGGATGGAGGCACAGGGTCAGCATTACCTCCTCTGTAGTGGGGTTATTCTCCACTGAAAAAGTGAGAATTCTGTCCCACGGGATTTCTGCCAAAGTCACGGATTGCAAAGGTCAGTCCAGAGGCAATGCAGGCTCTTTGCTCTACCTCCATCCCTCCAAAATCTTTACAGACGCCTGACTTCTCACTGCACGGGCTGTAAGCACAAATCCATCTGCTAACTCAGCCAGTGCTGGAGGCCCCAAATGTCAGAGAAACCCAGGGCTTAACTCTAACCCATCATGAAACTAACAAACAGGAGAAACCGCACTGTGCCTGCAGACTGAGCCCCCCACCACTAAAGCAAGCAAATAAATCCCACTGACTGACCCATTAATGCCTCACGCTGTGCATTTCCCAGCATTTTCCCTTCAACTACAAAGCTGAATTAATATTAAAAAGAAAAGGGGATCAGATATACCACCGTGGTTGCCAAGGAACCTTCAAACACAGAGGCTCCTTTCAGCAGGCAGCAGCCTGGCTGCCATCCTGGGTGCAGCAGGGCTGCTCTGTCGTGAGGAGCCTGGTGTTTCACTGCATGCTGGAATAGCACAAGGTATTTTTTACAAAATCAGTGTGTTGATTTAACCACAGTCTGGTTTTTGGTAGCGAGGGGCCACAGAAGGGACTTCTGTGAGAAGCTGCTGGAAGTTTCCACCATGTCCGACAGAGCCAGTCTCTGATGGCTCTGCACATGGACATGCTGCTGGCCCAGTTAGGGAGGCTGGTGACGCCTCTGTGATGACACATTTAAGAAGAAAACCAAAACAGTGCACACACAGTTTTTCCCAGGGGTGTTGAGTTACTCCTGGGAAGAGGGAGGGGCTGAGGGTGGGGAAAAGGTGTTATAAAGGCTTATTTTTGTTCTTATTATCCTCCTTTGACTCTGTTAATAATAAATTAACCCTATGCCTTTAACTTTGAACCTGTTCTGCCCTTTGAGTGTTTTCTCCCAGTCCTTATCTCAACTCAGGAACCCTTTGTTCTTTTTTTTCCCTCTCCTCTGCCTAACTGTAGCAGGAGAGGCTGAGCAAANTGTCTTGAAAAGGCAGGCTCTGGGTTCCTGTGGAATGATGGCTGATTAAGAAGGCTGTTACTCTTCCTGTGACATGTATTGGTGACATGGTGAAAGGCTGTGATTAATGCCATGTGAGCTCATGAACTGAAATCATGTGAGACCCTCACAGGATGTTGGCATTAATTTATAAGCAGTGGAGAAAAATGAGTCCATCCTTAACCGCTTTGCCTCATCTGCTTGCTGCCTCTAGCAGCCACCTCCAGAGGCAGTTTGCTGGGATTCCTTTGCTGGCAAACCTTCCCACCAGAGATGATGCAGTTTGTACAGATAGCAACCAATAAATTCATACCTGTAAAAAGCACCTCTGAAAACCCACAGAATGAGACATAGCAAAATCACTTCTAGGTGACCACACTCAGACTAAAATTCTCGTCAGCATCACATACATTGATTGATTTCATACGCTTAATCCAAAAAGCCCTGGCAGCAAAATCATTACCTGGGAGCAGGCACTGAGCAATGTGCTTCCCAGAGCAGCACTCCCTCCACCTGCCCAATGCTGCTCCCATTCAGATCAGGAATATTTTTTCCAGTCTCTCCTGCAGATGAGATTTAGATCCCACATTTGTGTAGGTGGCTACTTTTATGAACCCATTCAATAACAAGTTGGGAGAATTTGTCAGCATGATTGACAAATATTAAAGTGCTCAAATTGAGTGCCCTTTCCAGTGTTTCATGATCCACCTGAGAGTTATCAGCAGAAATCTGAAAAGCACATTTTAATTAAAATTAAACTCAAGTATAAACTGGATTTTTTAAACTTAGATCTCATTACAACCCAGTGCATCCCTCCAGGTGAAGGATTGGAGCTGTTTAAGGTTTCATCATGCAAATCCCTTTTCTTGCTGTGAGGTTTTTACTGCTGTTAAGCACAGTAAAAAAGGAAGATGGCTCAGGCTGCTGCTCCTTTGAGTTTCACACTGGTTATACTGGGGGTGTAGGAACCCTTCATGCTATGAAGGCAAGTGCATAAGCATCTGGATAATTTCAACTGACTTGAAAATCTCTGCCCCCTTTTCCCCCCACTTGCTTTTGGGAGTAGTGCTGGGATTGAGCAGACCACAGTTTTATCCTGGTTTCTACACTTTAGGACCTTCCATATTCTCCACTCACATTATACGCTATAATCCAGAGAAATTTGCTCTCCTCTTTGTACAACACAAACCTTCAATCCCAGCCTGAATCAAACCAACAACCTCCTGATTAGGAGGAAAAAGTATAGCAAAGCACCTACAGACACCAGCACATATAGCTCAGCATTTTTCCTGCTTTTCCTGCCCTGGGAAAGCTTCAGCACCCTGTTTCACTTCTTCCTCAGATGTCAGTGCAGCATCAAAATGGCAATTTCTTCCTCTACTGAACTGCTGTCAATATCCGGGCACACACAGCCCTTCCAAGAAGGGGAGGGTGGCAGCACAATTAGAATTCTCATGGGTGCTCCCAGCTTGCATATGTTTCAGCAGTGCTCATAAATTCCAGGGTTTGGCAAATTTTATCTGATTGTCAAGTTAATAATATGCTATTTTTTTTACAGTTTGCTGTCTAAAAATCCTCTTTTGAAAAATATTACCACCTTACCTCCAAATATCACTAACATTTAAAGCAGATGAAAATCACAATCGGGTATCATGAAACCCATTTCAGCTTTGGGAAAGGTAGAGTGTTTTCCTCATGTCATTAGTGAATTAGGCAGTTTCCAGAAAAGCAAAGAACTGGAAAGTTTTTGCATCTGGTTATGACCACTTTGCATGCTCTCAGCTCTGCTTCTTCAGCAGGAATTCAGTGCCAGGAAATAACAGACTCTTTACCTGTTTTCCGTCTTTCTTTAAGCCGTATTCCCCATTGCTTCCCACTGAGTAAGAGCTTTGCTTTCTCACCCCATGGTCCAATTTCCTGAGTTCACGCAGTGCTGTCTGAATAACAGCATCCCAAACTGCCTTTTTCTGGCTGTGTGGTCACACACACGCTCCTCATAACAAGCAGTCGGGGAGGTTAGGGCTGTCCTGGCAAGGGGAGAGGAAGAACAAGTTGTATAACTCAGAGAGCTTCCACCAGCAGAGTCTTCTTCATGATTATGGATCCTCCTGAGGACATGAAGAGACTCTTCTAACAGACCCAAGGGTTTGGGAACTGCCCTGCCACCCTGACTGGTAAATCTGCATTTCTGCAAGCTTGCCTTGTCCCCGCAGTAGCTGCAAATTTGCTTTTTGTGCCCTTTGCCTGGAAATGCAGAGACAGCCTGGCATGACTGAGTCAGCAGAGAGTGAAGGAGGGATGGAGGCACAGGGTCAGCATTACCTCCTCTGTAGTGGGGTTATTCTCCACTGAAAAAGTGAGAATTCTGTCCCACGGGATTTCTGCCAAAGTCACGGATTGCAAAGGTCAGTCCAGAGGCAATGCAGGCTCTTTGCTCTACCTCCATCCCTCCAAAATCTTTACAGACGCCTGACTTCTCACTGCACGGGCTGTAAGCACAAATCCATCTGCTAACTCAGCCAGTGCTGGAGGCCCCAAATGTCAGAGAAACCCAGGGCTTAACTCTAACCCATCATGAAACTAACAAACAGGAGAAACCGCACTGTGCCTGCAGACTGAGCCCCCCACCACTAAAGCAAGCAAATAAATCCCACTGACTGACCCATTAATGCCTCACGCTGTGCATTTCCCAGCATTTTCCCTTCAACTACAAAGCTGAATTAATATTAAAAAGAAAAGGGGATCAGATATACCACCGTGGTTGCCAAGGAACCTTCAAACACAGAGGCTCCTTTCAGCAGGCAGCAGCCTGGCTGCCATCCTGGGTGCAGCAGGGCTGCTCTGTCGTGAGGAGCCTGGTGTTTCACTGCATGCTGGAATAGCACAAGGTATTTTTTACAAAATCAGTGTGTTGATTTAACCACAGTCTGGTTTTTGGTAGCGAGGGGCCACAGAAGGGACTTCTGTGAGAAGCTGCTGGAAGTTTCCACCATGTCCGACAGAGCCAGTCTCTGATGGCTCTGCACATGGACATGCTGCTGGCCCAGTTAGGGAGGCTGGTGACGCCTCTGTGATGACACATTTAAGAAGAAAACCAAAACAGTGCACACACAGTTTTTCCCAGGGGTGATGAGTTACTCCTGGGAAGAGGGAGGGGCTGAGGGTGGGGAAAAGGTGTTATAAAGGCTTATTTTTGTTCTTATTATCCTCCCACATGGACATGCTGCTGGCCCAGTTAGGGAGGCTGGTGACGCCTCTGTGATGACACATTTAAGAAGAAAACCAAAACAGTGCACACACAGTTTTTCCCAGGGGTGTTGAGTTACTCCTGGGAAGAGGGAGGGGCTGAGGGTGGGGAAAAGGTGTTATAAAGGCTTATTTTTGTTCTTATTATCCTCCTTTGACTCTGTTAATAATAAATTAACCCTATGCCTTTAACTTTGAACCTGTTCTGCCCTTTGAGTGTTTTCTCCCAGTCCTTATCTCAACTCAGGAACCCTTTGTTCTTTTTTTTCCCTCTCCTCTGCCTAACTGTAGCAGGAGAGGCTGAGCAAACAGCTTTCCTGGGTGCCTGGCATTTGGCCAGTGTCAAACCACAACATCGTAGGAGGTCATCATCACAAATACTTGGTGCCTTCAGCATTTTAATGGCACCTGTAAGAATTTCACTTCTCTATGGGGAGTTACACAGCATCCAGAGTGCCTTTGCTAAGAGATTGCAGCACTCGTCCACTCCCCTGCAGTCCTGGAACCCAGGAGAGCTGCTGCAAAACCCAAATGCACCAACACAGATTTCGGAAAGGAAGAAACACAAGCTGTCCCACATGCACCCTCCTCCTCCTCACAGGCCCCTTTCAGCTTTCTCCTGAGCAAGCAACAAGGGATGGAGACAGCAGCCATTCTCACAAGTTGATTCTTCCAAGAGCAGGAAAGAAGCCTGCAGCACTTCCTGCACTGGAGAAACTCAGCAAGAGAGAAACTTGTTTAATAGGCCTCTATAAGCACTGCCACCCTAGAGCCTCCCCAAACTGTTTCTGTAGGAACCAACACTGCTGGTTCTTGGAACCACCAGAACAGATCTCAGCATCTGAATTTTCTTGTTCCTGTGTTGTTTCTTTCTGAAAATAGGATTTCCAAGTAGCTTCAGCTCCTGGCAACAGCCTAGGGAGTTGAATTTATTCATACATATATGCATATAATTGGTTCTGCAGAAAGCATGGCAAGTCAAAATGACACAGTCAGGGTGAGACCCATAATATATTGATTTAAGGCATCTGCAGCCCCTTGCTGAGGCAGCAGGCACTGGCATCCACACCAGATACACAGTCAGTATTCCCAAAAGTAATTTTAAATTCCCTGCACTCTGCTGCTTCATGGCAAGGCGGCACAGCTCTGGCTCCCCAGCATATTCTCAGTTCCAGGATCAGCCCCAGCCCTGCAGACAAGCAGTATCACAACTTAAATCATCGAGTAAAAGGTCAAAGTCACCTGGGCAGGGAGAAGAGAGCCAGCCTGCTGCAGAGCCAGCCCTTCTGTCTCTCCCAAGGGAGAGCTGGGCTTTCTGACACCACAGTCTAAGATGGGATGTCAGGAAATCCGTGTCCTAATTATCCACTGTCCCTAGCACAGTAACCAAGTTCCAACAAGAGGAGAGACTTCTAGTCTTCCCCCCTGCTTTCTCTCCAGCTAGGCATCTATCACTAACTTCACCCAGCAATTGCATCTCATTCGTTTAATAATGATGGAGAATATTGGTGGGTGGTAACAATGCTTTGATGTATATTTGATAACAAAAGTTAATGTACGCTCAAAGGCAGAAAGAAGCAAATCAGCCAAAGGAGACTTCTGGCAGCAAATACAATTTGTGGTATCTTCCAATTTCCATCTCCACATGAGTTAACTCCCAAGTACCAGAGAAACCCCTGGTAAATCAGTGTCGGGGCAGTGGGAAGTGCAGTGATGCACACACAGCTGCACTAGCAAAGCCCATTCCATTTCTGAGCTGTCAGTGCCATGGTGTTCACCCAGGAGAGATGATGCTCTGACAAAGCTGTTTCCTCATTGCAATGATCTCAACAGGACAGCTTGGCTCACCAGAGAGTTGACAATTAATTTGTCCACTTGGGGAAGGAGACTGCAGCTGCTTGGAGTTTTAAAGAAGGACATTTAAAAGAAAAGAAGCAAAAAATACCATTTGTCACTTCAATTTCCCGAAGTTTGGCTGATGTTTCCTTTTGGGAAGGGGTTTATAATCTGAATGGATGCACAAGCCATGAAAGCAAGACAAACATGATGTCCAGGTCCTTGCAGGAACTCTCCTGCAGGCTGGGGTGGAGAAGCTCAGAGACCACAAGTGTCCTGTCCCCATCACAGTCTGGCTGTGAACAGCACACCCAGCACCTTCTCCTTCTCTCTGCCTCTGGGACATGAACAATTTGTCATTCCTGATGCTTTGTAAGTCACCTAGAAGGACACCTAGAGTCACCGCAGAGCAGACAAATACCAGCTTAATTCCCAGAGCCATGAAATGAATGAGCAGAGAAGGTGCCTCCCGGCTCTTCAGTTTGTATCTTCCAGACGAACCTTGCTACCACACTTCAGGTAGGTAAAGGTGGAAATGAATTTCTGCTCCATCTCCTTATCTCCAGGCTGAACCATCCACATCCATCCCACACTCCGAACCCTGCCAGCTCCTGACACGTGTTTCAATTAAAATAAGAAAAAAAAATCAAAACTACCATCAGCGCAAAATTTACAAAACCTAAATAACTTCCCCCACCAACAACCCCAAAGCCAACCTTTTAGGAAAATAAGAATAAATTATCACAAATTATCACATCTCTGCCTTATAGAATGAAAATTTCAACTTCTAAATTATATTTCATGCTCTTGGCCTTTGACTGCATTTGTATGCTTGCCTATAACTTGGGAAAAAACCCTTTAAGGACGAACAAGCCAAGGCAAGATTTTAACACTTTAGTCTGACTCAGATTTCCAGCACTTAGAGAAATTGCAAATTTTGCCACACTAATCCTGCTCATTCATATTAATGCATGGGAGATCAGTATTAGTATGATCAAAATGCATACTCAGTGTTGTGAGCTTATTTATTTAAAATAGGGTTTATCATCAGAATGCAACATTGAGAGAACATTAATACTGTGAAGGCAGCAAGGCTTGCTAAATTGCTTTGAGGACTTAGGACAACGTTATACAGAATACCTCAGAAGTTAATCAAATACTTTGTGGGAATTATAGACCATGGAATTAGAAATCATCCTGGACACAAGGTACAAGTGATAATCTTTGAGTGATTTGGTACAGTAGAACTAATCCCAGAAGAGACAAAATTGTGTCCACAATACTCAGTGAGAGAGCACAAATGTTACAAGATCTGTCAGTGTGAGGCCTGAAGTTTCTTAATGTCAGTTTGTCTGAAGAAAGGGAGCAAAGCCAGTTAGCTCATGATGTGCTTCAAAGTCTTTCAGGAAAGATGACTTACAAGAATTCATTTAAAGATACATATAAATTCATTTCTACAAAGATGAAATGTGCTTTTTGATAACTGATGCCAATATTTTAGCTCAGAGAAGATGCAGGAGACTGGGGCAAACTGAATCTTTCTGTACACAATAGCTCATGTGAACAAAGCAGCCTGGCAGGCTCGTGCAGTGGAAATGGATATTGTTCTTGTGGTGCTCAAAAACCAATGTTAAGAAGAGATGAGCACAGTTTGATGGGTACTACCATTTCACCCGTCCAGAAAGGATTTTAAAGCTTGCAAAGTTGATTACATTCTTTACATTTTGCTGCTAGGATGACAGTTATGTCTGTTCCCACTGCTAGTGGAAACATCTCCTACATAAAGCCAAAGCTGGCTGTTTGGAAATGAGAACTGTGAAATGCTGGCTGCCAGGAAGGGCAGCCAAGACAGACACAGTTCAGAGGGTATTAGTGGGAATCACACAGTCTCTTTTTATGTCTGACATCTCAGCTGATTTAGCTGTAATTTTCAAAACCAAAATGTATATAGAAGATATACATTTCTTAGATAAGGATGTTTCAGTATTTCTCATTAATAAACCTGGCCTTTTGAGAAGCTCTGAGGAGCTCAGCTACCCTCTGAATGAAGCTTTGCACTCATTATTCCAGCTCGTTGCTGCAATGTTCTTGGGTAACGAAGCACAGCACATAATATGGCTGATCATTTAGCTCCAGAGGACACAAAGGCAGAAATTGCACTCCTGTTAGAAGATATTTTTATGAGCCATTCTAAAGAATGGATTTTTTTTTTCAGAGTTAAATTTACTTTCCCTCAGGAATTTACACATGCTCTAAATCTAGACAATCATGAGGACAAAAGCTACTGAGTTCAATGAGCCAAGGAGTTTAGGGGTTTTTTCATTCTCCCTCCTCTGCAGGATAGGTGGTACTTTGTCCTCCACCTGGAGCTCATTTCAGCTGGGCTGAACAGACCAGAGGGACAAGGTCCCTGCCTAAATCAAGCTCATGCTTCATTAAAGTTTGGTTACAGCAGCCCTGCACAGGCCAAGCCAAGAAAGATGCAAAGAGGGTGGAAACCAGGAGTTCCCTGGAGCAGCCCAAAGCAGGCAGGAGTCAGGCTGTCAGCAGAAAGACCCCCAGTGCTTTCACTGGACTTCCATTTGATCTCCAGCTATTTCATTTTGCAGAAGTCTCCCTCTGTGAGGTCAGGCGGGAGAGAGAGAGAGAGAGGGAGGGAAGGAGGAGAGCCTGGTCACAGTTCCCAACAGGAGAGCAGCACGGGCGAGCCATGCACAGTACCCAGGAGCACGCTGTGTGCAGGAGGGTGGATTTTGGGGCAGCCTCTGGAGAGGCTCAGATTGCTCAAGAGCAGTGCTGCCCTAAGCCAGGGAGCAGGAACAGCAGTGGGTGGATGAGTTGTCACATCCTACCTTCTGTCTGGAAAAGCACTCGATATTTATGAAAACGTCTTGCAAAAACAACAAAATGTTGTGCACAACAGTGAACTACAACAGGGCAGTATCTTTGTCCTCAGTTGCCCTTTGTGAAACTGCACAGCTGCTTTCATAACATTAGTTAAGGGAGCTTTAATTCCACCTCTTGAACTCCTGCCCAAACTGCAGAGCTGAGCCCAGGTGCTCAAATTCCTCCTTCCCCACAGTGGGGTTTAGCCACTCTGCCCAGGGACAGTCACCTCCACAGCAAACCTCACGAGAGGTGTCACCACATGACCTCTCCTTTCCTTCTGGCAACACGAAATCTGTTTGCTCAGGTGGGAGCGGGGAATGGGGCAGAGCTGCAGGCAGCTGTTCTGCATTCTGTGGCAAATCCCTCACGGCAAATCAGCTCCAGGGCCATGGCTTCACCGGGAGGATGGGAGAGCCCCAAGGACCCAGGGGGCCGTGGAAACAGCACCTGTGGTCCCCTGCATCACCACACAACACTCCCTGCCAGAAGGCAGGAGGGGTAATGCCCAGGGAAAGGCTTGTTTAGCAAACATTTATTTCTGTGCAATGCCTCTCTAAATAAGAAGCTCCTTGCCTTTGTAGACATTCCCATGTGGCTTTATGCCTGGGAAATGCTGTCTCTACCACATTCACTCGGGTTTTTTGGTTGCTGAGAATTTTAAGCCAGGTTGCAAAAATCTCAGAACAGCTTTCCACAGCACAGGAAAGCTGTTGTGTTGGGCTTTATTTAGCTGCAAATGTTCAAAAGCAAATGCTATGATTTATAAATCCGGGAAACGGAGGTAAGAAAGAGCTGTAAAAATATATCTGACTACTATCCTACTGCAGTTTAGCTCCAAAAGGAACAGTGTCATTGTCTGCACGCAGCCTAAGCCACTCTGCACACCATCATTTAATGTCAAATGACAGGGAAATGTTTGACCAAAACTACCCCTAAAAAACTGAAGAACAGTTTCACAGCCCACAGCCATTACAACCACTCAGAACAAAATGACTGCTAACCCTGAGACATGTTCATAAACAGAACCTTCATGAAGCCTCTGGAGAAGGGACTGAAACACCAGATCATTAGGAGACTAATTATGGGCAACTCACGGACATTTTTATGACCTAGTTAACATTTGATGGCCAATATTAGCAAGTGCAGCTGCCTGTGTCGGAGAACCCATCTCTGTGCACTGCTGAGCTCTGTCCCTGCTGCCCTAAAAACATAGCCCTGAGCCAAAGAGAGAAACTCTGGTGCTCTTCTCAGGTGGGCTTTTTTTAATATTAAGAGAGCAGCTGAAAGACACAGACAGAAGAGCTCCAGGGATCATAATAAGGATCACAAAACTGCCATCTTCTAAAATTAACCACACATCCTATGAGTTCTCCCACTTCTTGCAGGAGTAGCGAGGCTTTTCGGAGTGGATTTTTTTCATTTATGCTATTTAATCTTGTTTGTTAGTCTTGCATGACTTAATAAATCCAAACAGCCTTTACTGAAGAGAAATGCCAAGACTGTCTTCTAACCAGAGGGCATTTAACTCTCTAGTAACACAAATAAAGGGATTTTTTTTTAAGTCTGTAATTAGCAGAAGTGATATTGCATCAAATAAATTTTCATGGTGATCCTGAGCAAAAAGGTCATGATCCAAAACAAAACAAAACAAAAAAGCCCCTATAATTAAATACCAAATTACAGATATAGAGTTGGATAATTAGGGATAGAGAGAAAGCATAGAAGCTCCTGGCTTAGAAGGCAGCTATGGCTGCAGGAACTTTCAGTGAAATTGGCACTCTAATAGGAAAATGTTCAAAATGTATCTGTACTTTCAATAGCATGGCAGCATATCACAGGAGCAGCTGCGACTTTGCCTTACCTTTAATGATCTCAGGTATAAAAGTAATCATGATGGACTAGTTAATTACAGCTTTCCTATTCAGTAATATAAAAGATCCTACTCTGCTTTAATTTTAATGTCGAAAAGAGGAGGTAGAGAATGAAAAGAGACCCAGGTAAGGAGCATACAATTTCGCTAAATATAATCCCTGCATTTACCAGCCCCCAGCTAGCACACATAGAAAAGAAGATGTTTTATGCAAATGGGAAGCCCATTTCCTTCCAGCAGTCGATACCCAGCTCTTTCAGCAGGGCCATTACCTGCCTTTCCTCATGCCAGTGAGGGAGTTTTGCATTTCCTCTCCTCCCACACAACAGCCACAGCCCCCAGTCTGCTCCCTTTGGTGGCAAAAGGGTTTTTGCTCTGAACTCTGCAGGCTCCTCTGTGCAGATACCATGTCTGCAGTTGCAGACCTACCTGAGCACAAGTTCAGGAGACGTGAGAGATGAAGCAGAATCACTCCAGCAGATTTCAGTTTTGCCTACCCCATCGTCATCACAGAGGAGTCTCAGGAAAAGGCTCACAGCGTTTCCCCAAAACACCAGCTTCTGTAGGTAGATATTTATGAGGGCAAGATAACAGCAGCAGGGAGCACAGCTCAGCCCAAACTGATGCAGAAATGAGCCTCCCTTCTGCTTTCAGAGTAGCCCTAACCCATCTCTCTTTGTTTTCTATTTCAGCAGAGCTAACCCAGCACAGTTTTCAGATTATGCCCACACTGAGATTGTTCAGGGGCCCATTATGTGGGGATGTGGGACATCCTGCCCTCAGCCCCCTAAAAGCTTACAAAAATATTCATGCAAAATGTTTTGTTTGCCTTTGCTTCATTTGGTTTTCACCCTTCAGGCTTATTTCAAGGACCTGAAGGCAGAACGGAGCAGCCCTGAATTTCATCTCGCCTCAGTAGCGCAGGAGATCGCTCGGTTCACAGCTGCAAACAGAGGGTGACCTTGCTGCTGTCAAACCCCGGCCCCAGAGGGGCGCAGCCACGGCTGATCCGAGCTCTGCTCACACCCTCGGTGCCTGTGGTGATCCCCCTGTGCCTGCTCAGCCCGGCAGGGAGGGACCAATCCCGTACCCCTGAGTTTCTTTGCAGGCACAGAGCCTGGGAGGTGAGCCCTTGGCGCAGTGGTGTGAAGGAAGCTTGCTCCAAGAAGGAACTGGGATGGTCACAGTCTGTTCTGTCCCAGGGGAGCACACAGTGCTCTTTCTAGCTGAATGCAGATTCTTCATGGCTCAAAAGCATTTAGTAGTGGCATGAAATACCCTGGGAAAAATTCTGCATCCTATTTACATCTGTCACCATTAGCTGGAAATTATTTTCTATGGGTGGGAACATCGAGGTTTTCTAATCAGCAACAAATATCAGCAATATCAGCAAATATCAAAAATATCAGCAACACTGCTAAAGTCTTACACATGAGCATTTTGCCAAACTCTACAAAAAGGAAAATATTTTTTACTTTTTGAGAGGTGAGGATGCTCTGGGAAAGGCAGGAATGCTAGTGGGTCACTGCTCAATGTCAAACCCCCTGCTGCTTATAAGGGGCAATTAACTAATTGCTTCCTAACTAAATGGTAATAATAATTAGTATTAGTAAGTACTAATATTACTAATTGCGTACTAACTAATTGCTAACTTACATGCCTTACAGATTTCTAATAAGAAATAAGTAATAATCATCTCTTCAGAATCTTTTTTGAAAGTCTGAGTTTGATCCTTAGCTTTAAACACTCTTAAATCTTTAGCACAGCTCATAGCAAGAGCCTCCAGAAAGGGGAACACAGTCCACGGGTGGCTGTGCCTTTCAATGGAGAAGGTGAGTTCTAAACAGCAGAAAAACATACAACAGAGCATTCAGGAGCATCTTAAAATAGAGGGACTAGAACACCCTGAGTGGCAAGTCAGGTATAGACAAAACAAAACAGCCTTCTGCAGACAGTATGCCCTGTGCCTCCCACTCTCACCTCATCAAAAACACAATAAAATTAACATTTTGCAAAATCATCTTTGCAATAGAGCCTCTAGAATAGGGTCTTCTTCACTGGCCTTGGTGGCTGCTGTCAGGCAGGATGGCCAGCAGCAGAAGAAGGGGAGGAAGAGAGAAGCACCACATCCCACTTCAAGCAGAAACATCCTGCTTTAGAGGAGTCAAGAAGATATTGCTCATTTTGGGTTCACATCCCACTCACCAGCCTCTTAGCCATCCTGAAGCTGGCCAGCCCCTCTCCCTGCTCTCAGAAATGTCTGTGTATTTCTCTTTCTGTTCCAGCACAGGACAGAAGTGGCTTCTAAAGCCCTGGCTGTGCCCAAAAAGCAGAGCCAGACAGCTCCATGCACAGCTCCACTCACGCTTCCTTTCTCCACGAGGAGAGATGGCACAGAGAAATTATAACCAACTCCTAGGCAGTCTCCACAGTCTGGGCTTTGCAATGACAGTAGAGTAGCTTGAAACAAAAACATAGGGTTTTTTTTGTAAGTTTTGCAAAGCACCCAGTGACCTTTAGCAGCACAAGGCTGGGGAACAGACTGGCAGGGGGTGTGTGAAGTGAGCACGTTCACTTGGCTTCACGTGCTGTCTCTGCAACAGTGATTTTTAACAATTCAAAGCTGCCCACTCTCCTGTCATATGTAAGTTCAGCTGTTTTCCCCATTGCAGGATGAATCACAGGGTGATGAATTTGCCTGCTAGCTAAAGGCACAATCCAGCACTGGGCTGGCTGGCTCCTAGCTCTGCCCTAAACCCCACCAGCTTTATTAGGACCCTCTGAACTGAGTCAGCATGCAGGGCTGGGATTTTTGTGCTAGCTCCCACAAAGCAGACTTATTTCCTTTTGAAATTCTTTAGCCTTGCTTTTGAGAAAGACTAACCTGTGTTTACTAGGTAGAGGAAATGAGACAGACACGTGGACGTCTCTGCCTGATGCCAAGAGATCTCAGGTGGCCTGCACCAACAGAGGCTGCAAATCCACAGCCAGACAAAATGTCATCTGTATTACTCAGCCTCTGACTATGGGAGCATTTAGCGTGTAAATCTGCTACAGTCAGAGCAAAGGGTTTCCTGACCAATCCAGTTTCACACAGGGCAAAGAATTAAAAAGTGGTAAATTCCCAGTCTGTAAATCTGGGCAGTTCCCAGAAGCAGCAGAAGAGAAGGGACACATCAAAGCAGACTGGTGATTTGGTAAATCACCTTCCGTGTGTACCCAAACACTCTGTGTTTGGATATAGACCTGGATCACTGTAATCATACATGGTCTTGGATTCTGCACAGCCAGAATGTGACTTACATGGGTGGGATCCCTGCTGATCCATAACAAAGGAGCAAACCTGTTGAAACCCCATAGAATCACCATATGAGGAATCAGGACACTCATTACCAACAACCTAGTTCCTGAGAAAGGAACTGAACTAGTTTCTCCTAGCTGCATCTGCCTTTCTCTTGCAAATGCATCATGAACCTTCCTGTCATTTCCTCATGAAATTGTTCAGTCAAGATTTCCATGCAGCTGGCTTGAGTGCATCCTTCCTATTACATTAATATATGGACGTGGATGGCATTATTGATGCAAGCAAGGGGATAAAAGGTCACTGAAGCAAGTTTAATTAAAGAGAAAGTCTGAAGTTGAGCAGGACTTAGCTAAACGGAGACATATTGATTAGCTGAGCTAACAGTTTTAATTATTACAAGACAACCACAAGTTTTTGTTGATATTGGACAGAGACAATCCTTCAGATCACACTATCACATCTCTCTGACATTTCCAATCACTTGGGAGATTGCTCAGGCTAAAACCAACAAAAGACAACTGCAAGTGAGTAGAGGTCTCCAGCCCAACGTGGGCAGAGTTCCTGTTCTTTATGAAATTCAAACAGATGCTCCTGCAGAACACCCTTCTGTAGGGTAAATAAGTCATAGTGCAAAAACTGCCCCCTTGGAGCAGGACAGAAATGGCAGAATGGCTTACTTCCTGTAATTATATAGCTAACACATATTAAAAATATATTTTTTAAATGGCATCTTCAAGCGTCACCCTAGAATTTGAAATCAATAAAAAAAAAAGAAGGAAGACAAAGGGGGGGGGATACATTGAGCCTAGATTTATAAATGGTGTGGAGAAGGGAAACAAAATATAGTGGGATTTTGTTTTTTCTTTTAACTTTTGTACAAACCAGGGTTTGGGAAGTCAGCAGTACCATTCCTGAACAGAGAATGCATCCACAAGGCCCTTCTGCTACTATCAGCTTCTCAAGGGAAGGCTATTTCTCCCATCACTTGCACCATGAGACAACCCTGAGTGCAAGTTAATATTTTTGGGTAAAGTCTTAAAATATGTCTCACCCCAGAAGAAGAGGTCACTTTCACCAAAGCTCACAGAAATTTTCTTTACTTAATCTCCCTCATTTTCAAAGCACTCTTCCCCCCAAATGAAGATATATTGCCCACACATTAGCTCCGTCTCCATGTGACACTGCAGATAAGCAGCTGATAAAGGAGCACCAAGGGGAAAGGGAACAGGACTCCGAGAAAGTTTGTAATCATCTGAGAGGATGTACCCAGCTGAGAGTTGATGCTGGTGAGAGAAGAGAGGCAGAGAAATGAGTTCAACCTCTGCATTACAGATGCAATTAAATCAAAAGGAAACTGCTTCCCATAAATTGTTTCAATATCCTGAACAATCTGATAAACAATGAGAATCAGCATAAATACAAAGAACCTGGAGAACAGGTGAGACTTTTAGTCATGGCGAACTCCAGCACAAGAGCAAAAAAAATTCAGGGCAAATGCTGCCTAAGCAGCACAGGAGAGAGAGTATCAGATGTGAAGAGCTAATTGAAATTATCCCAGTGTAGCTGAAATAATTAAGTTGAAGCTTAGTTCTAATAGGAGCTAATTCTCCTCCAGGGGAGGCTGACCCCAGTGCCAGCAGGGCAGTGTCCCCTTTGACCCTGCCAGCCCCCGCTGCTGCACAAACCCACCCATCTCAGCACACCCTCTGCATTGCCACACACTGGACACTGCCTTTCCAAGCTTGTCCCTGCTCACCTCTGGAATCTGAGGGCTCTGGAGTTCATGTCAGGCACAGAGCTGGAGAGAAGGGGGTCCAGCAGCAGAGGCTGCACCCATCACCCACGTGGATGCCGAAGGTAGCAAAGACCATGCTTTTGGTGCTGGGTGCCTCAAGAAAAGGTCCTCCTACCTAAAGCAAGGGTGCTTCAAGCTCACCCTGAAAGTAAAGGTACAGAGCAAACCCAGCAGGACCTCTGCTAACTGTGATTCACACACAGCAAATAACATTACAAAGAGCTGGGCCCCTGCACCTCCCAGGGAAGAGGCTCCTGTTACATCCCTCTCTTTTCACCTTTGTTTCTCACTTGCCATTTCCCCCCTAGTCCCTGGCAATAACAATTTCATCATTTCCCTCCACACCTGAGGCTCATATTAATTCCTCACAGCTCTTCCCTCAGTCCATCAGCTCCTGCTTGCATTTTCCCAGCAATCTACTGGAGCCAGAGGGTCAAAGCCACTTGGTGCTCATTTCCTTGGGGCTGTTCCACCCTGCCCTGTGGTCAGCTTTGGGTCTTGGCTTGCAGAAGCCCAGAACTGAACAGCCTGCAGGTTGCAGTGATGAGGAGTGATAGTACTTCAATCAGCAGCCAGCCCTGTGAAGATCAGCAGCTTTGATTTTGCTTGACAGGAGAAAGAGAGGTTAGAAATATTCTAGCCTTGATCCCAGCTGGTCAGGTAAATTTTTAAAAGATGAAATAGAGCAAAGATTAAATTAGGAAATAGACTTTTGTGGTTTCCACCCCCGGACTGAAGTGAGTGCTCAGTGATATTGGAAATAATATGCTGAAGGCACCTGAACTAGAGTTCACAATCATAACAGGAGGAAACCCAAATGATGCTCTGAGCTGGTACAGAGGACAAGGACTCCACCAGACAACGAGTTTTTGCAATGAGAAATTGCACTTTAAAGGACATCATTACAGTCACTGCATGAAGATGAGAGGCTGGATCCATATTTAGTTACATCCCTGAAAAACAGCTAACAAAGTGCTTCCAGATGATTAGTGAAGCCAGAGATGAAGTGAGGGTACAATCATGTGCTCAGCATGAGAGGGGAGAGCTGCTCTGCACAGGACAGTGAGGAAGCAGCCGTGGACTCCCATGGAATACCAGCCTCATCTCCTCTGAAAGCACTCGACTGCTGCTGCCCGCTTTCCGTGGAATGATAATTCAAATGCAGGCTCAGTCCTCGTTGGCTTCCCTTGGCTAAGTCAAGAGAGCAAAAATCCATTCACAAGTACTCTTGAAGTTCAGTCACTGCTGTTTGTACAGCAGAGCCAGGAATAAAACATCTCAGAGTCAAGAATTCAAGGATCCTGTCTCAAATCCCCCATGGTGGCAATCAGGCTGATCTCAAGCTCATCTCTCTCTGGCTGAAAGTTGAATTTAAAAAGTTTACAACTGATCTGCCCTCTCTCTTCAAAACAACACATTTAGAAATAATAATTCT
The DNA here is from genome assembly GCA_013400315.1 of Bombycilla garrulus. Taxonomy (NCBI): domain Eukaryota; kingdom Metazoa; phylum Chordata; class Aves; order Passeriformes; family Bombycillidae; genus Bombycilla; species Bombycilla garrulus. The sequence goes on from VXBU01002212.1 coordinate 390,271, forward strand.
TTCCTGCATGTGACTTCAGCTTTTTACCTCCATAACTACAAGACAGAGCTGAGCTTTCTGCAAGGTTGAACTTCCCCTGATTTCCAGGCCTACCCTGCACTCGGGCTGCTCTATCCTAGGAAAAGCTTACTGTTCTGTTTGCTAAAATCCAGGCAGTAAGGGCATCCCAACATAAAACATTACAACAGAACTTTTCTGGTATTCAGTTATTGCAGAGAAACAGATCTTCAGTCTCAGTGTTAGCCGTATAGCAGGAGAACAAATTGCTGCTGAAATTAATGATATCCACACTCTTTGCTTCTAGGTTTTGGGCTTTCCACAAATAAAAGATCTTCCATTAAAAAATTTTAGTTACTTGAATTTGCATCTTTTTATGTTATATATAATTTTTCTCATCGTTACTCTATCCTGAGTTTTTCTGACTAGGGATTCTTTCCATCATACTATGCTCCATGTCAAATCCTGCTCTGGAAACATGGTACACCAAATGTCACAGTACCACACAGGATGTCTGTCTAATAGACTTTCCCTCCTTTCATCTTCTTTCACATCAAAACACAAAGTATTTCCAGGCACTTTAGAAAGCCAGCATGGTCTCTGCAGCACACCAAGATCAATCTACAATTTTAATGTAGTTTTGTCAAAAAATATTAATGCACCTAATGGTAACATAATGAGGCAAGGCTTAACCCAGCTGCATGAAAATTAAAGCAGATGAATATTATTTCACAGGATCTAGTCCTTCAGCAAAGCAGTTACTTGCCTGTCTGCATGCCAAATTTGAAGCTACGGTTCTCTCTGATGTGAAATTCTACTTTCTGATTAAAAAAAACCTACATCTGATGTGAAGAATGTGAGCCAACTTGACTTGCACCGATGATCTGTGGTTTTCAGGAAGTTGCCATGTGGACCATCTATTAGAACCATCAGAAAATCCTGGGATGGGATAAAGCACATTAAACCCTCTCTGGACTGTGGTTTCAGGTGAAGAGTGCTGTACAGAGGCAATGTCCCTGCATTTCATTCTTTGCCATTTTCAAAGGTGTGATAAATCCTTCCCACACTGTGCTTGTGTTACTCCACATCACCTCACTTCCATTCCCTTCCCTTTTATCTCTGCCTTTGTATGTTTTGGAGGCTTCTCAAGTCCTTGATATCCATACCCTGCAGCCTTCCACACTTCATCCCACATGAGTTCCCCAAAAAGAAGGGTGGGGTGGTCTGTGCTCTCCTGAGGAGCTTGACTCTCTCCATGTCCAGCACACAGTGAACTGAAAAGCCCAAGCAGTGCTGTAAGCCAGGCAAATGCTCTCAGACTCCTGGATCTGTTTGTTTTTCCCACTGCTTCAATTAATTGATGAAAACTGCAGGATTTCACAACAGTCCTTTCAAGCACAATAATGCTCCAGATAGAAAGGCAAACACAAATAATAAGAGGGAATTTTGTGCACCAGAGAAAAGAAACAGCAATAACAAAGCAATGCCCTGACAAAAGGACAAATTATAAGCAGCTGAAAAAGCAGGAAAAGAAGTGAAAAATGCTGGTGATGGAAGTGAGAGAGTGCAGCAGAGAAAACCCTTGCCAGCTGGGGGATGCCACAGGGCACGGAGGTCAGCGCACAGGAGCTGGCTCGTCTGTGCTCAGCAGGTTTCTGTCCTGGCTGAGAAAAAACCTGTTCATGCCAGAAGAGTAAAGCTGGCCCAAGAAGCCACCCCTCATGACGTGTCTGCCCAGGCACCTCCAGGAGGCCACACGCACTCCTGCTCTGTCTACCACAGCACTCTGCAAAGGGACCAGAGCCCTCTAGTGCCTCCAGCCACCACTTCAGACTTCCTTGGCACTCCAACCAACCATGAGAATGTCATTTATAAATAACCCATCAATTATCCATTTGCTAAAATAGCAGAGTCAGTTAGACACCTCCTGGGCTGTCTGGGTCAGTGAAACATTTCCGAGTGGATGGGCGCAGCAATGGACAGTTCTTCACATTTTCCATCTTTGTGCCTGGAGGAGTAGGAGCCTCATACTAAAACTGTTTTCTTTCTCTTCTGTTTGCTTTTCTTATTTAATTTCAAATGTAGGACAAATTTAGCCTAAGTCCTGATGTGCAATAAATGCATTTTTTCTGCTGATAAATTATTCTTTGTGTTTCATCCCATGCTGTCTGGTAAATCCAGACGGAGCACTTGCTGTTCCCCATCTTGAATCCAAGAGCATTTTCTTAATAGTTCTACACCCAAGTGTGTTCAGCAAAGCACAGAGAAACTGTCATTGTTTGGGAGAATGCCCTTGATCCAGGTCTGTTGCCAGCTGCTGCACGTGCTGCTCTTTGGAAAAATCTGATTTAATGAATGTAAGGCAGAGTCTCCCACATGAGCCACAGTGCCACAGCCAGTCCCACCTGCAACCTCGCTCTGAGGTTACCCCTCAGAGGCACCAGGTACCACTAAAATGGGCACCTGGAAGTCTTACTTTTATGGAAGACTGGCAATAAATTGACTGGGACATGAACTTTCAGCTGGATTAATTCTTAGTGATTTCACATTTCTAAGATCGTTCCTTTCCTTGCAAAAGCTACAAGCAGGCTAAAAATTCACCTCCTAGTGTCCCTGCTGACTTCCTTGCTTAGGCATCTCTCTGGAGCTGGGTTGAACTTCTGTGCTGTTCATTCTTGGTTCCTTCTGTTCTTCATTAGGAATCTATTCTTCTTTGAAATTTCTTATTTTAAAAACAACAAAAGAATGAAGTTGTGTAAGACTGTGTAAGACTGTAAGCCAGTTGTATCATCTGTCCAAGACAGCACAAAATGGAAGTTCTGTCCAAGTCAAAACAATAACTCTTAGGTTTGTCTTTCAGGAGTTGATGAGAGACCCCACACTTTCTCATCGTCTCAAAACTGAGATTTAAAATCTGGAAAGTGCTGCCTTTAAAATGGTCCCATTAATAACTTCTGCACTAGGACTATTTGCTAAACTACAGCTTATTTCTAATAACAGGCATCTTTGATTAAGAAACCCGACTTGGATAATCAAGTACACCCACTGCAAAGTGAATGAAGTGTGTTTTCCAAAGACACAATTACTTTTTCTACCAGTGCTGTGCCTCAACAGAACGCTAGTACATCTCTGACTTCACAAATGTGGCTCTGGAAAATAAATATTATATTTTTTTTATTTATTGCAGACAGATAAAATTGTTTGTTAAATTAAAGCAAAATCTTAGAGTATTAAATAGTGAACAAACAGACCTAATGGACCAACATTAAAAGCAGAGTCCTCCTTCCAAACTGTCAGCACCAGCTGCAAACTTCATCTCATTCAGAAGAAACTGAGTTAGCAAAAATATGAAAAAGGCTACACTCTTCCCTCTTTCCAAACAACAGTTAACTCTTAGTAAGTAAAAGGTAGAAGCAGTAACCAGATTGCTGACAGCATCTCTTCCTCACCATTGATGAGAAAAAATAGCCTGGTTTTGCAGTCATTTCTTTATGAAGCTTTTGAATTCTGGCAGACAGATCTGCAGGATGAATTTGCTCTTTTCTACAGAATTCATCCCTGTAGTGTTGGCCAGGTTAGGCAGCCCTGAGCTGAGCACAGCTGGGCACAGCTAAAACTCACCCCAGGTTTCCTTCCAGGCTCGGAAACCCCTCCACACAAAACATGGATAAAGAGTGCTTGCAGCCACCCCTCCAGGCCAAGATGTCCTGTCCTGGGGATCCTGCACATCTGAGAGGCTTTGGTGGGGGATTCGATCAGAAAACTTCACTGCAAGGCAGCAAACACTGTATGAGCTCGAAAAACTCATCTTTATGCATGGGGAGAGTTTTGAGGAGATGCCCAGGTGCTCCTGCAGTTGCTAGGGGGATGAATATCGAGAGCAGACAGTTGTGTGAAGTATTGTGAAAAAAATTCAGGAAAAGTAACTTTTTTCTTGTTTGACCTGGAATGGAATGGATGCACTTACCTGCACTCTGCTGTCCAGGAAGGTTGACTCTGGGTGCAACTTGCACAAGGCAGCAGTATCAAAAATCTGCACGTTTGTCAGCTCTAAACACATATAGGACTCCCAGCAGAACCTAATTTCACCCCATTTGCACAAGTTTACATCTGCCAAGCTTTGTTCACAGAACAGCAGAAACAGGGAGGAAATTTTTAGAGGCTGTATGATGTAGATATTTCAAACCTGTTACTGGAAAACTCCCAAATAAAATACTTTATTTGTCATCTATGAAAACTAGGCTCTTATTTCCACTCTCTGAGCCTTGCCCACCTTCTGTGCCAGCAGGGCACTCTCTGGCAGCAGATCTTTGCCACTGCTGGGAGCTGTGCTGGAACAACATGACCCCTGAGATTCACGAGCCACAGCAATGGGCTGGAAGATTTGCATTTGGACTCACAGCACAGAGAAGTATTTTTAAAAAGTTGCTTGACTGAACTATGAAACTTATTTCCTTTTCTTGCAAGCATGTGATAGTCTAACAAGTCAAACCCCATAAAATTTACTTTGTGTATTGAAGTGAGGCACTGGGACATAGCACCCTCTATTACAATGCAGTGATCAGATCCACAGAACACTGACATCAGCCAATATTGTCAGAAACAAAAGATACTGTCTCTAACTTAGGTGGTTTAATCTTTTCTCTACTTCCATGGAGGTTATGGATGGAGCTTTACCTTTCTTTTTTTTTTGTTAATGTGACTGGATGTGATGAAGTTCTACTTTTTAGTGATCGAACCACTGTATTTTGAAAGGCAGATTTTTCCTCTGTTTTTGCCACTGATAAAACATTATTATGTTGTTTGTAGGATTTATGGTTTTTATCTTCTGTCAACAAAATATGCATGCAAATAGATAATTTATAGAGCAACAACATCAAATTAAACTGCTTGTGTAATGACTTAAAACTGGTTATCGCCGTCCTGCATAATATCTGTTTAAATACACCACTTGCAACAAGCTTTCCTAATCAAAGGAGGAAACAAAAACACAGTGTCACTAATTTTATGCATGCCATAGAGTGCTGTTCCACTCTGAGAAGTGCAGTGCAGTGCAGGACAGGGATGCTGTTTTTCCCAATATGTGCTCTTCAGCTTTTACACAGCCCTTTGGAGAGTCCTGTATAGGCCAAATGTCACAATGTAGGGCTCAGACACATTTGAAAAGCTTATGTAGACTGTCAGGCTCATTCTCTTGCTCCTGCCGTGAGGTACAGAAGTCTTGTATGGGGGCTGGGAGCTGCAGGAGCAGGGTCTATGCCGATCTGTCCTTTCTACATTTACCCAGCTTTGGGATGGGAGGTCCAGGACAACCAGGATCATTCAGTCACACCCTGGAGCATTTCAAACACCCACAAACCGTGTGGGGCTTGGGTGGATAGGTGGGCAAAGGCTACCTGCCAGACTCTGGGACAGCCACCTCCTGGCCCATCTGAGCCAGCCAAGGTGCAGGTCTGTGTGGCTGGGAAATCCTGGGAGATGATTCCCTTCCCACACCCACTGTCTCTCGTTGCCTACACCACCTATCCCACCAGCCAGTGTGATTCCTCATTGCATCTGGCAGAGCAGGGCTGGTTTGCAGCACCTCAGTGCCCTGGCATTAGGCTGCTTTCCCAAGCCTCACATTTTGGGCTGCTCTTCCTGGCTCAGCCCCACCTGCTCGCATTAACTGAAAGCTATTAAAATTACCAAGTGCTTCAGAAATGGCTTTTGTCTGTAATAAAGCTGCATTCTGGCTGCCTTCTCTCTGTCCAGAGCTGCAAGGAGCCTCACCCTGACAGCATGAAAGCCACCTCTGTTCCTTTCCTCTGCAAACACAGCAGTCACTTAAAAACTACAGCATCCAAACAAAACAAAGACTGCACCTGCTGCCTGAGCAGTTGGGAGCTGCATGTGGGGTGCACCAGGGACACAGAGTTCGAGCAAGGAGAGGCTGCTCAGCACTTGTAGCACAGTTCTCATCACACTGGAGCATGTGAGAATCTGACAGGAAATAAATTGGAGCTTCAGTCAACCATTTAGAAGTGTTAGAAGCTCCCTTGTGCAGGTCATTTAATTTGGTAAGAAAAGAAAAATCAAGGTGGATTATTTTTTTCCTGCCTCCCTGACTATTTTTCCTCTTGGACTCACTCTATTGGTGATAGAGTTGCTAATGTTATAGAGTAATTGTGGTGACTCCAGTCCTCAAAGAAGGAGAAAATTACCTCTTTTTCTGTGAGCTCCTGTTTTTTCTGAACAGTTTAATGATACTGGGTCTAGAGTACTGCCATTTACTCACAGAAGAAAGTGACAAATTCTTCCCTGTTTTATCTGTTCTTCATCAAAACTACAGCTCTGGTTTGTGTCACTCCTGCACTCAAAACATTGCTCCAGTTGAAGTGCAGGTGATGCCTGTGGCCAATGTGGATTATGCAGGGCAGGCAGGTGAGCAGGCACAGAGCCCTCCTGTCCTGCTGAGCTCTTCTTCTGTCTTCACCTCATGCATGCTCCTGCTGGAAAGAGGAGAAAGAAACCATTCCTCATTTCCAAAACTCTCCTTGAAAGGGAAGAAGAGTTAGAAACTGAATAAATTTTGTTCTGTCAAAAGGGAAAAGACAGAGGGAAGGAAAAATAGAGGTGCTTAGTGGATCCCACACAAACTCAGTTTTGCACCAGCAAACACCTATTTAGAATGGAAACAAATCCTACCCTAAGAGCCTGCCTTCTGTTCAGAGCAAATTTGCTTTCTCAACATTTCCTGACAAGATTATGGATTCATTGAACTTTAAAAGTGATTAATCAGCGCCGTGCTGGCCGTCAGCAAAGGCAGGAGCAGTTCTGAGGGCATTTTCTGACTGACAGCCTCCCCTGAAACACACCTAGGTGCACTGGTGCTTCTCACAGTCCTCATGGAGGAGTGAGAGTATTTCTAATAATACCTGCCTGCTCCTTGGATATGTAACAGATGATCTGTCTCTAACAGCTACAAAATTTCACCTGCAGGTGTAAAATACACCAATGTCAAACTCTTCTATTTGAGACAAGAGGTATTGATTGACAGCCTAGTTGCTAAACAGGCTGAAAAAGAAGAGATAACACTAAACTCAGAGCAGTGGGAAAATATTTGAGCTCTGAGGGTAGATTTTACACATCCTTCTGAAATTTGTGGGCAAAATGTTGGCACAGGACGGCTTCCTTAAATCAAGTTATCATATTTCTCTAAAGGCGTAAATGACCTGGTCTGCACCCGTGTGTTGCAACCACATGGGGTGGGTGTGATCTTGGAAAAATCCCTGTAGCCAAGGAGGTCCTGTGATCTCTGGGCCAGAGGACCCAGCTCCCTGCAGCTGGAGGTGGCCCAGGTGGCAACGCTGGCCCGGAAAACAAACCAGCCCCATGGCTGGGCTGGGGAGCCTCTCACCTCTTGTGCTGCTGCTTGAGCCTCACAGCGATGTGAGACCCGTGCGTTCTGGAAACCATGGCAACCAGAGATTTACTTTAAAAATAAAGGAGTGCTGGGTTTCTGGCAGAGGATACAGCAGCTACTGCAAGGGTGAGCGTGCTGCCTTCCTGAGTCCCTGATCAAACCCAGGCCAGGTTCAGGCTCTGCCCTGCTGCAGAGTAATAGCTCAGGACTGACAAGGCTGCAGGAAGAAGCAATATCTGCTGGTGTTCAAAGATAAATAAATATCCATTTGGCTGGATCCTGAGCTTCCTACTTCGAAAGGTGGAAAACGGAAAAACTATGGTCAAATAGGGACTGTAAAGCCTGACTGGATAGAAACTCAGGCCCCATTTTCTCCTCCCTATTTGACAGCTTTCATCTTTTTACTGAACTGTAATATTAATAAACAATGTATTGGGTGTTCTCACTTTCATGGGCTTTTCACTGATAGGTTGATGTGCAGCTTCTCATCCTTTAACATAAAGTCTGAACACAGCATTGGGACTCTCTCTAGAGTTAGAGCTGACAGCTTGGAGCTCTCACTCATCACAGCTGAAGGCATTAATAAAAGCTATTGTGCTCATGTGCATGAAGTTGAATCTTAGCTCAATGACTTCTTTTCCTGCCACAAGAAGGAAAAAAAAATAAACTGTATATTCTGAAATCACTTAAGCCTTAAACAGAAAACCAAAGGAGAAAGTTTTTACTAAAATGCACTCAGGCCTCTGAGCAGAACTTCAGACATTCAGAAATGCAACAAAGGAGTTTTCTCTGGAGCAGACCATTGTGAAACGTGCAAATTGTACTGAAACACTGAATTGATGCATTGTTAGAAGCACTTAAAACACAAAATGGAGCAGAAACAAATTTCTTTGTTCTCTTTGTGGGCGGTAAGGAGCTTTTAGATCAATTGTTATGTAAATCTAGATTCCACCTAGTTTAAAAACTATTCTCCAGTCACTTAAAATCAGTCTCTAAAGTGGTTATTCCAGGGAACTTAATTTTCCATAGATGTCAAGATGTGGCTTTGCATTTTAAAATGTAGCTGGGAGCCCCATTCCCCTTTCACAAGACATCTGGGGGACAAATACATAATTCAAGTGCACCAGAGTACTGAGCTTACCCTGAGCCAGCCATCGCAGCCAGGTCCACCAGAAAACCCACCCAGAATAAGGGCTGGTGTTCTGCATGGATGTCTCCTGTCTAAGAACAAAGCTTTTGGCAGGTTGACATGGGTGGACCGAGATGTGTCAGAGCAACGGATCAGACGTGACCTTGGGACACGGTTGCTGGTCTTGTGACAAGGTGCTAGCTCAGAGCAGTGCCCCAAACCAGAGCCCAGGAACAGGCGGCTGCTCTGGTGAAGCAGACTGTCATGACTTCTCACATTTGATGGTAGTCACTTAGCCACTTCCACCTGCCAGCTCCCTCAGGATGGATGCATCTCATCATGTCCCATGGACTTGTGCACCTTCCGCTTTCCTCAGATGTCCTTGAATCTGATCTTCTCCCATGGTGGGTGGTTCTTCCTTCTCCCAGTCCCTCCTTTTGTCTTCTGTGGCTTGGGCAGTGTGGCTGGAGCACTTGCTCGTGAGGCAAAAAGTCATTGAATACTTCAGCTTTCTCCATATCCCATATACCACACAACCCTCCTCTTTCTTGCAGCACTTGGTCTAAAGCGAAATATCACACACTTCATAGCTCAAAAACTGCAGAGGTTTGCACTTCTTGGCAGGGGAGTTTACATGAACTTGTGTTTCGAGCTCCCTGGTCCCAGACCACAAGCCATTACCTGCTCCTTCACCTCTCCAGAACAAAGCCAAAGTTTCTGTAAGACTGGCGCTGTAAAAGTGCTCCTGGATTTATGGAACCAACCACCCAACACAGAGCTGCTCTGAACACACCATTTTACACCAGGCAGACTGGTTCCCCTGTCAGCAGCACACCTTCCCAGCCAGCGTGCAAGCGAGTAGGTAAAATGTGTAAGGATGTTGTTAGTCAGCACACCCAGTGTGTGTGACAGCACACACAGTGCTGAGCCCTTCCCTGAGGGACCTGGGTTTGCCTGGCTGCAAACACAGCCATCCTGTGCTCACTGAAACCCGAGTGAAGAACAGCAAACACCACAAACTGGGAAGCATCAACATCGCCCCAACCCCGTAATGTGCAGGGGATCAGTGCTGGGGACTGGGGACACCAACCTCAGCCTGGGAGCTGCTGTATGACCCAGCACACAGCACAGAGAGCAGCGGGAGGGCGGGCAGGATGATGGAGGATAATGGCTCAGCCTACGCAGAGGTTAGATTCCAGGAGAGCCATTATCTCAGCTCTGATGTCTGGGTGTCAGAGTCCTATGCCTGTTTTATTGGTTAAGTACATGGCTTTATTGCAGTTTATAGAACTACGCCTGCATTCTGAGCAGCAAGGGAGCACATTAGCAGGGAAGCACTGAGCTTGCACCAGCTGCTGTGGAAGAGCATGCAGACCCCGACCCAGCCTCAGTGAGAGGCCTGGAAAGTGCATGAGGGAGGCTGCCTCAAATCTCAGATCTCCGGCTGATGTGTGAAAGCAACTCAAAACACATTTCCTTCTTGATGAAAACATTCTTAACAGGGAAGAGGGAGTCAGATGAAGAGAGGGCAAAGACATCCCTTCTCTGTGCTACATTTGGGATGTTTCCTCTATCTTACTTCCAGGTTTGTGAATATTTCTGCACAGAGACATTTTCTACAGTAAGTATCGCCACTCACTAGTGATATCCTTCTTAGTACACTTCCAGGGGAGCCCTACAGCAGCTGGCCATTGCAGCAGGGTCTTAGGCAGAGTTCAGCAACATCTCCAGGTGTCTGGGTGATGGAGGACCCCTTCCCAGTATCCCAAACTTCAGGCATTAAACCGCATCCATCTTAAATCCTCACCTCTTTTTAGAGCACATGAAAGGGTGATGCCTGTGCCAGTCCACACTTTCCATTATGCTCTCTCAGAGCAGCCCTGCTCCCAGGGGTGCAATTTCCCCACCTTGAAAAGGCATGGCACTCTCTGCCTTTGTGATGCACTTCGGGAGCTACTGAGGAAGGCATTGTTATTTTTTCTCCCTGACTAATTAAAGCAAAACCAAATATTTGGGCTCAAGCTGCTCTGCTGAACACTCTGTCCTAGTTCTTCCTAAGGAACAGCATCCCTAGAGTAGTCACTGTACATTAAGAACTTCTCTAAAAGAAGGCCAGTGTCCCACCTGATGAACACTGCAGAGTCCATGTGGTGTGGGAAGTCAGGAGGGCAATGAACCACAGGGACTGCCTGTGCTGGTGGGCTGGGCAGAGGAAGGATGTGACATTGCACTGCCCCCACAGCCAGCTCTGCTCCCAGCCCCATCATCCCAGGGGCAGGCGGAAGCCCTGGCTCATGGGACTGTAACTCTCACCTGTGGTGGCTGTGCTGATGCTGCCCTGGGAGCCCCAGAGCCGTTGTGCTCTCACAGCCTGGCTTCTGGGAGGATGGCACCATCTGCTACAGAGCACCCGGGTGCCAGGTCAGAGTCTGGCCCACAGCAAAGGGCACTGGAAGGGAATCAGCTGCCTCTGGGGAGATGTATGTTTACAGGACACCTGTGTCCTCCCAGAAGCAGGAGACATCCAGCTGTCACCCATGGAAGTCCACAGACACCTGGACTTCACCTGAAATAAGCTCAAAATCTCTCCTAGGTACGTTCAGCAAAGGCAACAAGAGGCAAGTAAATCAAAAAGTCCTCAAACCCTAACCATGAGATGCCAGAGAGGCTGGGTATCTTGGTTTCAAAGACAGACTGCCAAGGAAGGCAGGAGCCTCCACTGGAATGGAAAAATATGAACCCCATCCCTCCAAATTATTTTAATCTTGAAATGAAAGCAAAGACACAGGATAGTATGTATCTGTATGTCACGGCAGACAAACAGCAGCAGCGCCAAGGAACAGAACACAAACTCAATGCCAGCCTCTCTCAGCTGCAGGGTCCAGGATTTTCCCTGAGGCACCCGAGTAGATGGCGAGGGTCCTTTCCAGTGATGTAGAGCGTTAATGAGGTCCCAGCTCAATGAGTGCTCCCACGAGCAGAGCTTCACTCACCATAGAAGAAAACAAAACTCCGTAGTGGTGCCAAATTCTCCCCACAGTGACGGCAGCCTGCCTGCCCTCCAGAGCAAAGACTGAGAAAAGATTGAGGAGCTGCCCTTCCCCCATCCTCCCCAGCCCAAATCTCACGGTACCTCTGCCCNAGTGATGTAGAGCGTTAATGAGGTCCCAGCTCAATGAGTGCTCCCACGAGCAGAGCTTCACTCTCCATAGAAGAAAACAAAACTCCGTAGTGGTGCCAAATTCTCCCCACAGTGACGGCAGCCTGCCTGCCCTCCAGAGCAAAGACTGAGAAAAGATTGAGGAGCTGCCCTTCCCCCATCCTCCCCAGCCCAAATCTCACGGTACCTCTGCCCTTCCCAAGAGAATGCCCCTCAGCTGCGAAAATAAAGCCAGCTGCACTTCTCCCCCTTCTGCTTGGCTATATCTTCCATCTCTCTTAAGTACCAGTCGTTATTTTCTCAGCAACAAATGGCAGAAAATTCCCTGAGAGAAAGAAACAGAAGGAAAAATCCTAACCTCCAACACTGTGGGAGTTGGTATATGGAACACTGCAGCTCTTTGCCCCTTTTTGCAGGGTTTCACTGTGCAGGCCTCGGCAGCCCCACAGCATCCCACTGGATATGTACATGCCCACACCACAGCAGCGGGTGCCCAGCAGTCCCTAGCTCACAGCATCCCCTGTGCCACCTGCACAAGGGCTCCGAGGAGAAGGAAAAAAGAAATGAGTGGGAAAGTACAACCTAAAATAGCTGTATTTTTGCTTTGCATTAACGCTTGTTTGTCAAGTAAAATTGCCTTCTCCTGGGGCTTAGAGTCCTGAAATATTGGGATATTTAACTGCCAGCCTTTCACGGTTTTCTTCTGCTTCTTAACACAACTTGGGGCCATTCTGAAGATTGTTCCGTTCCCCCTGCAGCACCATTGCTTTAATGATGTCTTTACAGCTCTAGTGGATGTCCTTGGTACAGATTATAGCCCTGCTGGTAAAATTTGTTGCAGGACAATGTTTAGACTGATAAAATTGCTTGTGGGGGATGAGGAGTTCAGTGCAAGGGAATGCAATTCATAGAGCTCCATGTGAGCTGTGTTCGCATTCACACATTCTGCATACAGAGAAAAATGAGCCATTAGGAATAATTGTAACTCACTGGGCTATTTTGGTTCCCATTTAATTTAGAAAAAGTCACAGGACCATACATCATCCGTGAGATGTGTGTTACAAACCAGCATGTTCTGGTGCAGTTTCACCAGCAGTTTCCAATAGCTGCTCATGCTGCAGAACACAAGCCATGAATGTGCCCAACTCTTCCCTGTGGAATCATGTTCCAGACCAACTCCTCCCTGCGCTGAGCCCCCACACACCCAGCAAACAGCAGTCCCTGCCCAAGTAGCTCAAGGTTTGGGTCCTTCACTGCGGAACACTGCTGCAGAGGAAGAGTCAGGCGTGAGGTTTAGGCTTCCATGTAGAAAGATCTTGCATGCACAGAGAAGGTGCAGAGCCAGCTTGACTAATGCAATGCTGAAAGTTGTGTCTGGATCCTTTACAGAGCAGAGAAATTACGTGCTCAGGTCCTTTCAGAGCCCTTCAGGAGTTACTTACTCATTATATGACTGTCACAGAGGTTTTGCAATACATCACACAGCACTAACAATCATCAAGCTACTTAACCATGGAAAATTGCTTTAATGTTATCTCAATGCTTTAATGAATGATTCATTCATTAATTCAAATTATTGAACACTGGCCTTGCTTTCCTGCTAGGCTAGAATGACTTCATGCCAAACTCAAGCAGGATAGCGGTGTCTAAGGCAGCTCTGAAATCATGGTGGTCATGAAATTATGGCAGCAGCCACCACTTAACTTGCTGCAACGATGCTGAGCAAGGGAGAAAGCAGGAGGCTGCTCCAAGCGGGAAAGATCTTTGTGGTAAGAGGGAGCAGCCCGTTTACAGATCCAAACCATCACTGCATCTCACCCAGAGGAGACCTTTAACCTTGAAGCTGTTTTGAACTGATCCTTGGCAGGCCCAGAAATAAAGGCAGATTTGCAGATAATTGGCCATGCTGCTCATGCAGGTGATGATGCCTTGGGCACACACAGAGGAGAACCAGTTTCTGATGCATAGCCATTGTGCCTTTTTAATCTTCCAGAGCAGTTAGTAAAATCTGGGAAGCTTTTACATCCTTTCTTTCTGCAAAGAGCACTAAATTATTAATTCTACACTAAAACCAACACAAGCAATCCATTTGGATTGTTTATGAAGGGGCTACTAATGTAATAAATCACTTGATTCAGGAATAAATTCATTATAGTATCAATCACTTAACTGGCCATAAGCCAATGATACCCACCAGGCAATGGCAAGAAACTCCATGTGTTTTAAACATAGCAGCCATGCAACTACAAACAGCTGAGGGGTGACTGGTAACACAGAGAAGAGTTGGGTTGAAAGTTTCCACGTTGAAGATAATGTTCAATGCCTGGAAGCTGAAGCTGGGTGTATTTAGACTTAAAACGAGCAGCAATTTTTCAAATGGTGGGAGACTAAACGCTGGAAGAACAGGGCAGTCTTTAAAATTAGGTCTTTCTGAATCACAAGAAAAAAATGGAAAAAAATCCTTCTGAAGTACAGGAACATACCAGTCTGGAGAAGACCTGCACACAGCAGATGGAAATAAATCAAGTGTCACTAGACATTTGATTTATTTTTGACCCTGAGAAGGTCAAAACAAGAGGCAAAATGAGTGAAGAATAGACTGAGATCTCCTGAGCGCAGAATTTTTCCCTCTGGTATACTGGGATGCTCATGATTCAGAGCATCCCATAAAAGCTTGATCTCACTACATTGGAGGAAGAAAGCTCAGTGCACCCAGCTCTGCCCTGCAGCAGCCTGACTCCCTGAGGAAGCTAAGTTTCTGGAAATCACTGAAACTTCAAAAAGTCATGGATGATAACCTTAATCCACAGCCAGGAGGAACTGCAGCATTGGTTTTAATGGAAGCAGAATTTTATCAACTCCAGCTCCTACAGAAAAGCTTCCCAAATGATTGTTACTATAATGCAAATCTCTGTGGCGCAAACCACCAGTACATTGTTAACCATTGCCATACAAAAATTCATAAAACTAAAAATCCTGCAAGGGAAGAAGACTCCTTCCCCCCCAGTACAGAGCAGCAAACGAGGAGGTGAGAGTTGAAAGGACTCACCCCTGGTCTCTCTGAGCACCACAGCAAACCAGCACATTCTCAGCTCTATCCCCTGCCTCAGAAAGGAGGCAGCTCTTCTCCTCAGGGCCAGGCTGGCAAAACAAGAGGCACCTTATTAAAAAGGGAAGAACATCTCCTGGCCAACAACACTCCCCATCTCCTTTTAAATGCCTGGGGAATCAGGTGTGACCCTGAAGTAATTCAGATGGGAGGGGAAATAAAGAAACCCACAACTGTAAGGTACTGATGATCACCCAATTATACATTCAGGAGTCTGTGTTAATTAGAGGCTTTTCAAGGGGAGAGTCAAAGGACTTTGCAGACACAGATGGAAACAGATTTTAAAAAGCAGTGGTAAGTGCCAGTGTTGGAGAGGCAGGTCCAGTTCATACAGGGGAGGCTCCAGCTGAGGCCATGCTACACCGGCAGCCACCCACCAGCAGCCAAGTGCAAGCCAGAGATCAGTGCAATTGATTTTTTGGGGGAGTACTATGATATTAAAATGAATAATCATGTAGGCACTGGTAAAGGATCTTTCCCTACACAATAGTCATAGCTCTTTATAATAGCCCAAAAGCACCTGGGTCATCTGGTCACTCAGATGCTTTACCCAGGGCTCAGGGAGGAAGAATTGATTTTTTTTCTTAATGATTATGTGTAATGTGGCAGCTTTATGCACTGTGGGCAGAGACCACGGCTGTTTAAGAGGATCTGATAATAGCTCACAACTGAAGTAGGTTTTTTTCCAAGGCAGAGGGGAGTGCAGAGCAGGGACTGGAACAAATCACAATTAATTTTCTTGTTCTTTAGACTTTTCTATGGTCATCTCTTTTCCTGCTTAAGTCAGGGAAGCTCAGAACATGGATGTGGATTTGTTTACAAGCATCAAAATAGTTCCTTTAATTGTTACATGCACCTTCTGAAAATGGGCACAAGAAAGTCATTTAAGAATTAAAAAAAAAACCCAAAAACAAACATCTAAGAGTCTGAGCAAGCTCTTAGTTTATCCCCAAATGAGCACTAACTTTGAGGTAATTCTTGCAGTTTATTGCACTAACCAAGAAAACCAGGTCATATAAAATGAAAGAGCCCATATTACCTGTGAAGCAAAAGTGCCTGCTCAGCAGAGGCCTGTTCACTCTCTACTTTTCCTAGACCATTATTTCACTTCCCTGAGAGGTGCTTTGTGGGGAATACTACAGGGACCAGACATCACTTTTGGTGAACTGTACTGCATGGGGCTGTGAGTCAGAAACAAGGACTGCAAGCCTGGAGATGTGACAGAGGGAACATTCTCCTCACCCTGAGCAGCATGGAGAGAAGTGTTCCTGAAAGCACCAGAGAGGAAAAACTGCCCAAACACCGCAGGCATAGAAGATGGACTCTCAGACCCCAACAACTGCTGACCACCTGCCAGTGCCCCAGCCCAACTTTGCCAGCAGCTTGTTTGTGCAGTGACACTGCAGCAATAAATGGATTGATTTTTGACACAATAAACCTCAGAGACCTGAGCAGGAGCTTCCAGACTCCCCTGGAGTGCAAGTGCGACTGCTCCAAGAAACAAACCTTGGACAGGCCAAGCGCCAGTGTTGTGCTCAGGACGTTGTACCAAGGCTGAGCATGGCTACAGCATCTCCTGCAGCAGTGGGGTAAGACTGGCTGGGTTTTGCCAGCTGTGTCCCTTGGGACTCCGTGCAGCACATCCAGCTTCAGCAGCCAGTGTTACAGCTCCTGAGGGGTTACAGGGAACACCTGGGGCATCAGAGCATCAGCACCCACAGGAACAAACCTGGGCCTGGCTTGAAGTTAAGTCACTTCATGAAAATGTAATTTTCAATATTTCATTAGGATTTCTCCCATCTGTTAAGCATCATCCCAGAGAGTTCGGTGACAGTCTAAATGAAGCTGTGAAGAGATGTGTTTGTTTTAGATGTAATTGGACAGCTGTTTTATTATGAGTTAATGAACTATGATGATTAAAAAGAATTCAGTTTTAGCAAACCATGTATTAACAATTACTCTGGACTAAAATCACAGCTAAGCAAGTGCTAGATAACTTTCATGACAATAACTGGAAGCAGAAGATGAAAGGGGAAACCACTGAGGTACAGGACAAGAGATGTCTCCCTGCATCAGGCATGGATTCCCTGGGCTCGCCACAGGAACCACTCCACACCACCGCCATCTCCTCTGGCCCAAAGCCCCTTTTGGCCCAAATCAGTCATCAGGGTCTGCTCACACTCTTCCATCTTCCCAGACCCTCTTGATGCTCATGTCCCCCCTCTCCCTTGGCCACAGCATCACAGAGGTGCTGGTGAATGGAGAGGGGACAGAGATGGCAGCAGGCTCAAAGACAATTGAGACAGAGAGATAACTGACATCTTTGTAGCTGCAAAACATATTTCAGACTGCTTTTCCCCCTGCTCTGGATCACTTTGGCTGAGGCTGTTTGCCCTGGAGGCATTGCACAGAATGTGATGCTCACCGATGTAGGGCCGTGTCCTTCCTGACTGTGACGAGACCTGAGCATCGTGGAAAGCTGATCCTGAGCTGGGATGTCCTGCATTTGTCTTTTCCACACTTTCTGGTTTAAAAGAGATTTTTGTATATGAGCTGGGCCCAGTGCCAAAGACCAGAAGCCGCAGAAAGCAGTTGAAGTTTCCAAAAAGGGTTCCCAGCTTGCGGTTTTTAAGCCCTGGAGTCTTTGCTCTGAGAGTTTCAGTGAAAAAGCTCTTAAGAGTTAAACGAAGACAGGTCCATATGCCACATGTGCAAATCACTTATCTCCTTCCGTTGAAATTAATCTGTTCCAAATCATTGTGACTTCCTGACAGCTGCCTCCTGACCTTTCTCCACCTCAGCCTTCCATTTGGCTTTCTTTTCTGCGTTCACCCTCAGCAGCGTCTGATCCTTCTTCACAGCCTGGAAACAATTTGGTGGAAATCATTGCACGCACACAGTTGCCATCACTAAATTTCCCCACATTTGCACCACTTCCTTTGACATCTCACTGTCCTTTTTGATATTTTGCAGTGATAGATGTTAATCTGTTTCCTTGTTATACCACATTTTCAGCATTTGCAGCTCTGATTAGCTGGAGAATTACACTGTAAATTGTTTACAGGTGCACTGGGACTTGCAAGTCAAACTGGAGACCCAGCAGAGGGGTGGGATAGGGAGAAGAGTCACAGCTCTTGGTGACAATGGTGGCATCCAGGCCAGGCAGGCAGGATCACAGGACCCTCATGGCTGACAGATGTCAAACAGAAGCAGGTTCCATTGATACTGCCTGAGCTATTCCATTACCTTTGGCCCAGCCTTTTGTTGAGTCACCGTCATATAGGGCTGCACTGCATATTGCACTGCACAGGTTTATGGCAGAGAGGGCCAGAAGCAGCACATTAATCAGCAGGTTTTGCTGATGTCTCCTCTGTGGAAGGGGTGACACAGATCCTGTGCATACATTGCTCATGTGCATATATTCTCAAACCTATGTTACCCAGCTGCTTATTTCCAAAGAACATATATAGAGCACACATTAAGTGAGCCAGTTCCCCCAGAAACAAGACTCACTTCTTTGCCTGAGATGATCATGGTCACACAGCCCAGCACAGTCAGCGCAATCATGATGTAGCAAACTTTTATCCTGACAACGTTCCTTGCTGTGTCCAGGACCTCCAACCTGTGGAGGACAGAGCAGAGTTTGCATTCTGCAGCAGCAGGTGTGAAATGGGATCATGGGGAGATGGATAATGAACGCTCAAGTCTTGCAGCAGCTTCCTGTCAATGTACAATGGGGTTCAGCCTTCTCTTTCTGCAGCTGCTCAAAGGAGGACTGAAAAAATTAACCTGTGGGGAAAGGATTTAGGTGGGGTATTTCTACTCCCTAAAGTCATCAGTAATAACAGGATTAAAAGCTCTTCTCCTGTATTCTTTTATTGTGTGAGAGAGTGAATGCCTGTAAAATGATAGGGACAGGAAAATCTTTCCATTGTAATAATGAAGGGGTGACCTGTGGGTGCTGCAGGGCAGGCCATGGGGTCCTGTGCAGCACCAGGGGACACTGGGGCCATGCCAGCAGAGCCAGGCAATGCCACCCTCAGGGAATTAAAAGCCCACCACAGCACAGCCTCTGCTGGGCAGTGAACACCAGCTCCACGAGCATCTGCCTGCGGTGGGAGGCTGAGTGGGTCAGAGCATACAACTGCACCCGCCAGGAGTCTTCTTCCCAAGCAGCTGAACAGCCCCATCCATCGCTGGAGAATCTCCACCACCTTCCATGAGTAACACCTGGCATATAACCAACAATTCATGTCTGCAAGAAGCTGCAGCATGGCAATGAGCCATCCACGAAATTATATCCAGCCATGGATTTACTCACACCTGCAAGGGGAAGGACAGCTGGAGGAGAACCCAGGGTGTCACAAGTCAGAAGCATTAGGACTCCAAAATCGAGTGACAATCCTTTAACAAAATATCTCAGCAAGGAGGTGAAACCACAGCCCGTGCAGGAGGAACTCACTGCACATGTCTGTCACCAAAGCTGTATGTAGCCCCAATGTCTTATAAAATTTATGCAGCATTATTAACCACTAATCCATAAAACCTAGAAATGCATCTAAAAACCCAGATGATATCTTACCACGGTGGCTTCTGAGTTTCAAAGCCACTTGTCTTGCAAAAGACACTTCAGCTTAGTCTGAAATTTATAATAACTAAAATAAGGAAATCCAGTTTGCTTCACAGGGAATGACAAAAAGTTACAAGAGTTACAATTATTTACAGCTGTTTTTAGACACCAGCATGGGGGAAGGCACTAACCCCCACCACACGAGCACAGTTCTGGGTGACGCAGACTGAGGTCTCAGTCTGTGTGTTCACAGCCAAAAGAATCATTCTGACGGAATCTATCCACTTACGATATGTGCCTGGGAATGTCCTCCTCCTTTTTAAAGCGTCCTGACCATAGTAGCACCTTTTTATCAAAGTTTGTAGGCCTTCTCTCATTCCTGAAAGCTTCTTTACCTGTAAGAGATTTTGTAAAAAGCAATGAGCTAAGCTTAAAGTGAAAACAGCTGTTGATACAGAGGGAAAAAGGATTGAAAGTGTAAAATTACATTTTTCTATTCTCTGGAAGCTAAATGTGCTTTCTAACGTCAAAAAGACTCAGCAGCTGGTGTGAGGTGCTTTGTTACATTTGCAGCTTATTTAATTTGACTTTCTTCCCTTTAATTTTGGTAGGTTTTAAACTAAAAATCTCTCCTAAACTTCCTGATTAAGGGGCCAAATGATGTGGGGCTGAAGTCTTTAAGCCCAGAGCAACATCTCACCCTGTGAGCATCTTGCTTCTAAATGGCCCAACTAGTGAGTTAAGCAAATTGCCAGCAGCACAAGTAGCTAACTCCTCAACAGCTTCCCCTGAAATCACTGATGGAGAGATGATGTCTGCTGAAATGCAGCCTGGCGGGAGACTGGCAGTCATTCTCATGCAAGCTGGGTACCACATTACTGCACTCTAATGATGATACATTACACCCCATCAGGCTACCACGGTGATGCCATTTGCATGCTGTCGCCACAGCACAATGAGAACAGGACTCTGGCTCCTCTTGATGGAAACAAGCCCAATAACAGGACAGTGGCACAGAGACCCTGAAAAACACGGTAGGCAATGGCTGGCTCAGACCCCCTGGCTTTTGCAGTGCACACCTGTACAAGTGATCTTTGCAAGGGTGCTGACTGCTCACCCAGTACTTACAGCCAGGTAGGTGCACCCAGGAAGCCACACTACAGTGCCCTGTGCTTGCAAATGTGGGACTTGGGTTGAGAAATGTTCAGGTGTGACCAGGACAGGCAGGAAGAGATGGACATGAAGAATCCAGCCTGTTGCTGCATTGCTGGTACTCAGCTGAAAGGAAGTCACTGCTGCTACAGAACAGGGCATGGGGAGCCTGCCTGTGTTGAGATGTTGAAATCACAGTAAGTGCCTTGGCCTCAGTCCTGGCCCCAGACCAGGATTTGTAAGTGGCTAAAAAAATCCCAGTTGTAAATCTTTGCCCAGGTAAATTTAGTCTCCTGCTTCTCCTATTTCTCTCACAAAGTGCAGTGAGACCTGGAGAGCTACATCAGAAAGTGCCAAAATCAAACCTGCAGCCAGCAGTTCCCTTGCTAAAAGCACATGCTCCATCCCAAGGAAGACAAGGGCAAAGCCCCAGCCATCCCACAGGAGCACAGGCAGGCCCATGCAGCCCAGTGCTTTCCTAGGGTGAGGGGTCTGCAAAGGCACAGCCAAGAAAGTGGTGGTGCAGGTTAAGAAGAGAAGCTGTGTCCATACCAGGAAGCTTGTCCATGTGGGAGCAGCCCATGCCTGCTCCTTGCCTTGTAATCCAGGGCACAAACACACACAGCTGTGGCTGTAACCTGGCAAGGAGCA
This sequence comes from Bombycilla garrulus, assembly GCA_013400315.1. NCBI lineage: Eukaryota > Metazoa > Chordata > Aves > Passeriformes > Bombycillidae > Bombycilla > Bombycilla garrulus. The sequence goes on from VXBU01002212.1 coordinate 411,444, forward strand.
GAGGGGAGTTAATCCCCCACTTGCACCAGCCCTGCACATGCAGGGACATGCACTGGTCCTCCTCTGGAGACCTGGCAGCAGGGTAAGAGGAGGAACGTTTATTTGTTTTAATTAACATATTCCCTGATATGAAGTATCAGTTGGTATTTGCTGCCACAGGAGAACACCCATATAACAGAAGAAACGTTACCCCTGTGCACTGAGCTGGTCAGAGCTCTGGATGTGCTCCCTGTCCCAGGAGCGTTTGTAGCCCCGGAAGATGAAGCGCCACAGCAACTCAGCCACGGCTGAGAATGAGAGTCATCTTCCCACCCCTTCCTTCAAATACTCTTTCCCTCCATACTGCAGCACGAAACAGCGGCCAAAGGCTTTCTACCCACCTGGATCAGCCGTCTGCAGAGCCGTGTCCTGGGCGTTCTTTGCTTTGATGCCAGCAGCTCTGGCGGGGTGCAGGACTGGCCGAGCAACCCGCTGCCACAGCCCAGGGCTGTGCCCCAGCAGCCTCCCCAGCATCCTGCCCTGGACCACCACTGCCCCACCAGCCTGGGCAGGAGCCCAGCAGGCTGCTTTCTAGGATTCAGTAAAATAAAAATAGCCCTTCCTGTAAGAAGGGAGTAGCATGAACTTCCACCGTGACAACAGGCTTTGCTTATGTCATGATGACGAGTTAAATTTATCACCTGTGTTTACCAAAATGACACACCCTGGGAGCTGGGCAGGCAGAAATCACCGCTGTGGCAGATCACACCCAGCCCAGACTCTGCCCCAGGTTCCCCAGCCCAAGGAGCTGCTCAGAAGAACAGTGGTTATTTACATTCTTTTCTCAGTTTTTACTATGGGAGAACTGAAATAAGACAGTGCGCTGTATTTCCCCAAAGACAGGCTTAGTGAGTGCTAATTATCACAGCTGGTTAAGCTATTAGAGTTCTTAATTGTTCTCAGCTACAAAATAATCTTGCAAATCAGTTGCTTTAAACAGATTTTTTGAAAAGGAGCAGTGTTTACCAAATCTCAGAATAAACGTGGTTTGTGGCAGGAAAATAAAGTGGGTATCTGTACCTATAAATGCAGTATGGGGAATCCATCTCACATCCAGACTGCAAACTTTCCTAGCAAAGAAATACACTTCTGAAATGCTTCAGGTTTAAAACAGTAAATTAAGAAATTATAACAAAAACCTCAGCTGATGTAGTATTTGACAGTCAGCAAAATTGTCATTGAAATGTTGCAATACCTATGAAGTATTTGGCCTCCACAAAGTCTGGATAGTGCTAAATGTTTTCCATAATGCCAGTTGTTCTAACCAGAGAAAGAACCACAACCAATGCTATTTTATCACTTTGACATTTCTCCTGCATTTTGCACAAAATTCTTCCTGATATTTACTCTCCTTGGACATAGAAGGCCCTAAAGCTGATTTACAGGTAGGGAGAAAAATTCCATTCAAGGAAAGAAGTTGTTGCCAAAAGGAAAACTTTCACAACTATTTAGTGATATTATCAAATGCAATATTGCAGATAATCAAAATGTGTCTAAGAGCAAGGGGAGAGACTGCAAGGGAAGAGTACTGCAGGTGTTTCTGAAGGGGCTGAAAGGAAGAAAGATGGGAAACAGATGCAGCTCTGGCTCCTCAACTTCTGCCCCGAGAAAAAACACTGTCATTTATAGATACATTATATATTTTTGGGGAGCATGGAGTTAATGATACTGAGGAAAGAAGAAAATCACAGCAGTGATAAACGTGGTTTTTCCTCTCTCGTGAAAGCACCACGATGTATCCGGACATAACACAATGTGTTCATCTTAATTCACTTGTAATTTGGTAAAGCAAATTAGATCCATTTCCAGATTAGAAACCCATACAGAAAATAAATAGTGTTTTGAGCTTCCAGCTGCAAACAAGACCTGCAAACAAGCAGAAATCAGTGGATGTGATTATGTTTAAAAAAGCAGAAGGGAAAGCTGGTAAAGTCAGAGAGGATATTTGTGTCCTACTCAGGATTTCCCTGTGGGTATGAGGAAAGATGCATTTATAGCCTGAAGTTTATAGCCAGCATGCCTGAGCATTCCCACAAGTTCTCTTCTCACCTTGTGGAAGAGAAGTGAAAAAAAGGCATTGTACATCTGGACATCCCTCGGTCCCCAAGCCGGGAGGGCAGGAGGGGCTGTGGGCAGTGGATGGGATGCGCTGCCTTGCTGCTTGTGTCACACTTGGCCCTGCCTGACCCCACAGGGGCTCCAGCTGTGCAGAACATTAGAGCATCTTCACTTCAACAGGCACTCTCCAAAATCCTCATTTCAGAAGTGACTGTTCTTTCTGTCGTGTCTGATTATGGATTTGAAGAGGGAAAAAAGAACATTTTTATATTATGTCTTAATTTCTCAAAAGGGGAGAAAACTGTGGGGGTTGCAGGCCTCTGGTGCTTATCCACCTAGGGGTTGCCAATTGTTTCCTCGAGCAGACACACCAGCTGTATTAATCATGTCTGCTGTGAGCAAAAAGGCACTTCAGGATTTATTATGCCAGCATTTGGAAATGCAGAGACACAGAGGTCCTCACGAAACCACAGAGGCAGTTACTTGTTCCTGAATTTTACTTGTTTGACTGGCACCGTGAATGCTCAATGATGGGCTGAGTTTTACTGCAGTGCATGAGGGCTATAGACACTTTTGTGTTAAGAATTCCAGCTTTCGCTTCAACCCTCTGGATCTCCCTGTGGCCCAGAGCAACTCAGATCCTTTTCTGAGCAGCAGAGAGATGCAGAATGCTCTTGGACCAAGGTAGACTTGTGAGCAGCCTGATGAACTTTGATCTCCTTAGAGATGATTTGTGCCCGTCTCAGGGCATGCACATCCCCTCTGCCCAGGTTACAGCACATCCTCAGGAGGCTGATCCACTCACTCCCCACACCAAGCCACCACTTGATACCCATCAGTGACTCACCACCAAAGTGCAGCCACTATTTCATAACCATTACGTTCATGGGGAGAGAGTTTATTGAATAGGAGAAACAACTTGTTCAGATACAGAATTAGCAAAACTGGGTCTAAAACACCATCTCCTCTGCCTTCCTTGTCCTTCTGCCAGGAGGAGAGCAGGACCCCAACTCCGGAGCTAGCCCTCAGACAGAAAACACTGATTAGCCCTACAGACATTGCCCAGGCTTCTCCTGACCTCACTGCATGGGGAGGGCAAGATCTGAAGGGGTTTGAGTCACAAAGGACCAGACGAGCTCAGACAGAGCAGACGCTGGTCTGCAGCTGTGGTGGTGCAGACTTGTGACATTTCTGGTTTCTGTGAGAGTGATATGTAGCTGCAATACTTGTTGCACACTGGTGCCAACACTGAAGATTTAAACTAAACAGAAAAGCTCACAGGACCCCATCCTGGTTCTGCATCCTCTTCACACCCCTTCTGTCACCTCAAACTGTGCTATTTCAGCTGCCTCCACAGCAAGGACAAGCAGCTGGTCCTTAAACATACTCAAAAACCTTTGCAGAACTGGAAATGAGAGACAACAACAAACTCCATTGTGTTTGTAAAACTCCATTGCTCTGGCTTCTGTCTGAGTCATACTGTTATTCCCAGTGCCTTAATTCTGATTATTGTTTGAATTATTGCAGTAATGAGAAACTTGGACTCAGGTTCTCTTCACTTGTCCTTCCTCTGCTGCTTTCAACAGGCAGAGGAATGCTTATTCCTCCAAGAGCCCAGGTTCCCACCCATCTCTTTACTCCTCCTTGTTCATTTTCATAATAATGCATAACTAATCTTTTTACTCATACACAGAAAATAATTCATATGAGTATTCAAAAAGACAAAAAAAAAAAGAAACAATTACTCTCCAAAGCTGTTTCCAGTGTCCTCAAAAACAAGTGGCTTACCATCAGACTCTGGTTTGCATGCCATGAAAACTTCTTACATGAGAGCTGTGATGGGGAACATAAGATAATCTTATCTTAAAATTCTTTGCCTTCCCCCATCTAATTAAATATGCAGCAGAGCTCTGCCTTGGTTCCTAGACAAGATAAACAGCAATCCTGGATGGGCTTGTGGCTTATGAAATTCTGAGTCAGGAAATATTTTTCCACTCAACTGGATGTTCTCCAGCAGCCCAATTTAACACAGCAAGAGCAATGAATTGCTTTGAAATGTCTCATTCACCTGCAGACTCCCAGTCCAAGAGCTGTCCCTCCTCTCCAGGGTCCCCAGGGAGCAGCACTCTTCCGCTGCAGTTCTCTCCAGATGAGTCACCTCCTCCCCATATCAGGGATTAGTCTACCCTAAGGAAACTCAAATGCAAATCCCAAGAACCAAAAGCTTCTTAACTGTTCCTCACCATGGTCAGGTCGAATCAAAGGAATAGATACAGCATCTTACAACAAAACCAAAATTTGAGGACTTGTAAAGAGTTCTTTACAGAAGCACCAGCATGAGGCTTTAATCAACTCAGGACACTTGGATTCATATTTTTTATAATCTTGAGTGTTGTCAATGAAACAAAACAATGAAGGAGTCCTTACCCTTTTTGTGCATTGAACTTCAGCTTCACTTAAAAAAGTATTAAAAAAATCTTCTATTCAGTTACTGAGAGATCATGCATTTTCTGCCAGAGTTGTCCCTATTCCTCCAAATTTTATAGTACCACTACCATTTGAGAAATCTTGCCTAGAGACCATAAATAAGATACCAAACCATTGTATTTAAATAAATAAACAAACAAAACCAAGCCCAAACTCCGCTGTCTCTGGTAAATCTTGCCTAATTCACACCACATGAGCCTTTTGACATCAGACTCTTAAGAGGGAAAGGTAAGACAAGAGAACCCATAAACCACATTTGCTGTGTTTCCTTCCATCAGTTCTGTGTTTTTAGAGAAGATGCAATAGAGTATTTGTTGGACACAGGAATGCAGTTAAGAATTGTCTTAACAGGAGCCAAATTCAGTGGAGCATGCGAGTTGCAGCTGGAGTCACTAATCTCTGCAAGCAAACACTGTAAAGGAACCTGGAATGGGTCTGAGGTGTCCTGGGTACAAAGTTCAGGGTTTGCAACAGCTCATGGCAGTCACTGCTCTGGCTAAGGCCCAGTTTGACTTCTCCCAGGCTCTGGGATGATCATACAAAGGTGCTGGTCCAGCACAGGGCAACTTGGCTGGTGCAGCATCTGCCGACACATGGGCTGAAAGGTGGGGTAGCCCCAAGTGCAGCTTCATCATGGGGGAGCAGCCAAATGTGAGCAGCAAAGATCGCAGGGCACATGGAAAATCATCCAAAATAATTGGGGTGCTGTGGTGCAATCACAGCTTTTATCACTAGGGAAAGCAATGCACTAATGAGCTTTGCACCAGACCCCTGATTTCTGGAATGGTGCACAATTGGACTGTAGAGCAAAAATGTGTGAAACCCTGAAGAAAACAAAACCGTCAGAATCTTAACAGTTTACATTTTGACTCAGAGTTTGGAGAACCATTTAATTTAAATGTTTTCCACACCTGTTTCCCCAGCTGAGCCAGAGAAACACATTGACAAGGACAGACTTGCTGTTCCCTTCTCACTTAATGATTTTCTTTCCTAAGAAAAATGGCATTGCCTTCAAAAACAGATGCATTTACAAACATTTCAGTCCATTATTCAATAGTTTAGGGAAAAAGCCCTCTAATTTAAAAGGATTGAACCATTCTGTGTGGAAATTTTTTTCCCCACACTTGTTTTAATACAAGAATGACAATTTTTTTTCAGCTCCTGCAGAGAAGTCATATATTATCAGTCAGGCCAATAAACCAGCTGATATCACCAGGATCCCGTTCATTGTGGGGTTAAATTTCTCTTTCAGTGACTGGCTGAAAAAAGCAGGTAATCAATACAGGAGTATCTCAGGTAACACAGTAGGAGGCACTGCCCCGGGCATAATTTGCACCAATAATGAACAACACAGCAACCACAACAGAGCCAAGTGCCTCCTCAAATACACGAATTGTTTCTTGACAATCCTCCTAAAGAGACCATAAAATGCTCCTGGGTGAAGCACAACCCACACCTAGGATGAGAACTGCTTGCTCAACAACTTTTTGTGTCCAAAGGAACCACAGGGAAACACATCTCCTAAGAGATGCATGGCCACCCAAGTGAGCACGGAGAGGGCAGGAGAGTGAAAATCCATCACACAAGTGTCAGCATAGTGGCCTGGGGGCTTTCTCTTGTTAAACCACTGGCTGTGTCTGTCTGCACACTCAGGGGTGACTTCACTCATGCTGGTGGCTCTTCTGCTCCTTGCTTGTGCAGTGCCCGGCACGAGGGAGTCCCGGGCAGCTCCTGCTGATCCCATGGGGTCTGGCAAAGCAATAATGAGGAGGGAAACGAGACACTCATCTTGAGGAGATGAATAATGACTGCAGGGGTCCCAGGAGCTGCTTAAAATTAAATTACATCCTACATAAATAGGACTTCACTTCTTCAACGGTAACTCAAAACTGTCCTGCATTTTTGGAGGATGCACATCATGGAAACACATACACAATCCATGACAAAAAGCTGTGTCACTGATGGAGGGATTTATTCAAAAATAGAGTTTCATAGATATATGAAATGTTTCCACTGTGCTACCCACATTAGATGGGCACTTTTCATTTGCTTAATCTTCAAAAAAAGTCTCTCACAGGTACAAATACCATCCTTGGAAAACTGGGGTTCCACAAACAAAGACAGTTGGAGAAGGAAGTAGCTAAAGTGGGGGTGGTGTCACCGAGCTCACACAGAGATCAGTGATAAGACTGCCTAGGAAAATTGGAAGTCTATGTTCTATGAACGGGACGAAGAGCACATGGTGCAAAGTCAGGTCTTTGGGTCTAAGGATGAGGATTTCTGACTGCATTTGGTGAACACAGGATGACACCAAGCTGCCAAATGGATGCTGCCATGGAAAAAGCAGATACAACTCTAAGATGTACAAGAAAAGTCATCCCAGTTCCTTATTTAGAGAAAACAGTTTTAGTATTCTCACATAAAATACCTGGAATAGCCTTCAATACTCTGCTTGTTTAAGCAAAAAAAAAAGAAAAGGAATAAAGGACGAAATGAGAGGAATATGTTTTTTTCTTGGCTAACAGATTATAAATTGAGAGGAATCATAGTAGATGTCTCTCTGAGAAGCTCAGTGCAAAGGAAGAAGGGCAGTCAAGCTGAATCACAACACCGATACCTGAACAAAAGGGAATAAGCTGCTCCTGGTGGACGCCAAGGGCTGCACCTCTTCTGATAGGGCTCCTTGTACCTTCGAGCACTGGGGCAGGAGCTGTCCCCACCCTCCCATTAGCTGATGAAGCACAGGTAGCAGAGCCAACAGCCAGGCCACAAACTCTCCAGGCTCCTGCAGCACTGGTTTAACTTCAACCCACAACTGCACAGTCATTAGTGTTTACAAAACAAGTTTCCAGAGAAGCAAAATTACACACCGAGGAAATAATAAGCAGCAATGTAATCAGATGTGAGAAGGAGATCATTTCATTACCTGAACCAGGCTTCATTATTCACCATTTCCCTGGCAAGAGCTGATAAATGCAGGCTAATGAATCTTTGCACTCGGACGAGCAGTTGGAGCTGCCGGCTCCGTGCTGCCACATGCAGAACAGGACCAGGGCATCCAGCCCTGCTGAAAGCCCAAGAGGTAAAATATGAACTCATCCATTGCAGGACTGCAGTGAGAGGAGGGAGAGGTTTTAACCATGCCTGGCTTGGTCCTACAGAGTCACCTTGGCTGTGGGAATGCTGTGGCTACTATCTGGCTCAGAGGAACAAACTCTGAACATCCCAAGAACAATAGAGGACGCTGTGTATGCTGTGTATGCAAAGACCAGAGCCAGATCTTTGGGAAAAGCCTTTCAGGACCAATAGTATCAGTCCTGACAGCTCCTTCCCAATCCCCACTGTTCAATATCATCCTCAGCATGGTCATGATACAAGATAACTACAGAGACAGAGGCAACAGCATCAACACAAAAAAGCAGGACCTTTGTCCACTTCTGCGGTGCTGTCATTGCTTTAACATCGTTCTCTGTCGCCTATTGTAGCTACGCCTCCTTCTAAAAAGCAGAGAAACAGAAAATACACCATTCATTGTAGATAATTATTTTTAAAAAAATCCACCCCCCCAAAAAAAAAATAAAGGAATCCCAAAACACAAAAGAACAGAAAACAATCCTAAAGAAAATATCAGAGAATGGGAGCAAACTTCCTTAACATAAACGAGTTCTCAGAGTTGTGAAGAAAATTTCTGCTTTTCCTATACTTTCTGCATGTGCCACTAGCAACGTGGATCCCAAATTTTATGTGAAGAAGCAGAACATTTGGCAAGGCTCCTCTGGAAAGAGCCCACTAACTAACACTAACAGCCCACATAAGATGAAAACCTTTTCAGAGAGGAACACACATGTCCTGACATTACAGGGAAATACTGCCCTCATCTGTCTTCCAGTGACAGGTTTTATTTTCCTGCCTAGTATGCCTAAGCCATTCATCACTTCCAGGATGAAAAGGTGACTCTGTTGTTGCAACCAGCTCCAAAGTCCGTGCCTGAACTTGAGCCATGGAGCAGTGCTGCTGTTGGTAACTGGAACCAAGATGTTCATGTTGCTGTAACAGAGTTTAGATGTGGAAATTTCTCAATTCTCTTCACTGAAAACAAAGTCTAGGCCCAAAACCAGAAAATAGTGCATAGATTCTTTACAAATTAAAACCAAACAAAAAAAGAAATATTCCTAATGCCAGGAGAACAGGAATGACGAGAGGTAGCACTGGGATTCAGCAAGAGCAGAGCAACTCCTGCTGCTGCAGCCATTCTCACTCATCCATCAAGCAGGGATTTTGGATTTGGGCTCTGGGTGTCTGCAGTCCAGACAGTTACAGAAAGCAGAGAGAATGAGGTTGGTTTGCCTCTTTCATCCACACTGGCAAAAATCTGTCTCACATACACACACACAGACACGTTTTAAGCACCATCAGGGGCCCTCAGGAAGGTGACATGAATGAACAAATGAACACATACATTCATATTTCATAAAAGCTTTGAAGTTGGAAAAATATATCTAGTAGACAAAGTATAGTACTAGCCAGTTCTGCAAGGGTTTGGGGTACAGAAGGATCCTCTATTGAACCTCCCTCAGTGAGACAATGCCACTGGCCAGCCCCCATGCTCAGAAAGTGCTGTGGCTGGTGAAAGTGATCCCAGCACTCATTTGGTAGCATTTCAGAACTCCAGAGGAGCCCGGCTTTTAAAGCAGATGGAGGTGCTTCTCCATCAATGCCTGTGCCTTTTAGTTTTTTATTGAAGTTAGCCCTGCTGAAACTCCAAACTAGGAGCTGGAAGCCCAGCTCTGCCAGTTCCCAGTTTACTGACATCTCTCCTTGCTCGTGCCTTATCCCCCTTAATTCCCATTCCTTTTGATTTGATTTTGTAAATTCCAGATTTAATCAAAGTCATCTGCATCTCCAAAGTTGAGTGTACAATTTCACAACATCTTAATATTAAGTTCACTCTCCAGGACAGTTGTATGAGATTAAACCACAGGTCCAGAGCAGGCCACCATCCTGTCCCTTGCACCAACCTGGATTAGACACCATGGAGGAGCATAAGACCCACAGAAGCATCACAGAACCCTTGACATAAAATTCTCAAGGTTTCCTGAACTGGGAGTATTATCTTGTTGAGAGCTGTTCTTTTTCATTTGTTTTTCTAAATAATTTTGAAACCGCGCAACCATTTAGTATCAACACATTTTAGGAAGGAGCTCTACAGTTGGACTGAGCACTGGGCAAAACATTCTCCCTGTGACTTCAAAGCTAACACCGAGTTAAGTTCCCATCATTTATCTGGTTTTAAAATTGCTAAAAATAGTGAATAGCCATCTGTCTTGGTTTTAGAGATAAATTTTAGGAGAAAATGCCCTGGAATGAGCATTTCCTCTGAAAGGGAAAGGGCTTCAATTACTCCCTTTTCTTCTGCCAATAAGAGACATTGATAGCAGCGAGTGAAAGGGAAAAAATAATGAACTCTTTATTACCATAAAATAAAGGGGGTGTGCCTGCAAATCACATAAAATGATTGAATAAATGCTGGATATGAATTCCCAGAAACTCACCCTCTAGCCACACACAGACCCACACAGCCACCAGTTCAAACTCTCAAAGGCTTAGGATCACGGAAGCATTTGTGGTCACCAACTCCACACGCAAAATTAAAAGTTTCCAGGTCCAAACCCATTAAAAACAGAAAATCACACTTTATTTGCTGGTTCCAAAATCATTAAAAACAGGGGGAAAAAAAAAAAATCACATTTTCTTTGGCCATAAGGTGTTGATTTGTCACAAAAACAAACAAACAAACAAACAAAAACAGTATAAAATATACACCAAGGTATGCAGCTTGGGCAAGAAAGCCACTGTCTACACTCCTTCACGTCCAGATAAAGTGACAAAGCCCTGAGAGGAAGTGGCAGCTGAACACCGTGCTGCTTTGTTCCCAAGGCACCATTATCACAGTGCGAGAGATGTTCCACAGCACACCAAACACATTCATTCTCTTCATAGTCTTTTTTTCCTCCTTTATCAGGATTCACTTGTATTACAAGTGAAGTCAGTTTCTCTTCACCCAACCCCCTCCTGCCTATGTAGATGTACAAGTCTGTGTTCCCAACTGCATTACAAACTTCATAACTTTTCATTAATCTCGTGATTTCAGCAAATTTTGGAATAACAGCTCTACAAGGTAGTCGTAACATTCACTTGAAGTGAAGCTCTGCTTCTTTTGGCCCTACCATAACACTGTTTGAATCTTTGAAAAAAGCACTTTGGGTTTCCTTTGGAAGGGAAAACCCAAATCTGAGTGAAAGAAGCACAAAAGAACCGGATAGGTAAAGCATTGATGAAAATAAGAGAGCAGACAAATCAGAATTCAGTGGTTACTCTTTCATTCTGCGGAGCCTAATGACAGAATATGGAAACACGAGGGTTTTGAATTAAAGACAGATGAGCACTGAGCACGGGGCATGACAGAGAAGATAGCTCTCTAGGGATCCCAAGGGGAATAACGAGAAATAGAAAGCAGCCTGCTTTTCACCATGCTTAAGCCTTATTTCCTGGGATGGCAAGGTTTTGCCACTCAATATTTATATTTGTTTAGACAACACACACACACAGAGCATACTCAACATCAGTTCCTGAGCAAGGATTAGACAGAGAAGAATTACTCACATTCCCTGAGCTCAGTGCCAGGCAGCAGCACACCCATTCCCCTCTGCTGACTGCACACCCCTGGGGTGGCAGAGCACAGCAGAAGGCAGCAGCTGCACCTCAGGACACGCACAAACAAACACACACTCTCACACACACACAGAGCACCTTTGGGCTCCAGCTGGGGAGCACCAGAATGTCCTTCCTCTCCTCCACACCCCTATCTGCAGTCCAGCTGGATACCAGTTGGATGGGGTTAAGCATGCCCAGTCCAGCAGCCTGGGGAGCCTGCAATGTATTATCCTGCCCTCTACATATCTGGTGAGATCTCAGTGCCTAAATGACACGTTCCTCCCCAAAGACTAAAACGCTAAAAATAAATAATACAACTCGCTTTCATCTGGGGGCTGGATTTTAAAGGGGCAGGGGCATTGATTTGCCTTTTTTTTTTGGTCTTTTCTTTTTTTTTTTCTTTTTTGCCTGGTCCCTTCCCAATATTAAAAGACAAAACCCATATATATGTTAAAAAACAGTCATCCGAGCAGCCATCTCATTGTTGCTTGTATACAAAGGCAGACACAGTGGGAATCTCGTGCTCCTTTTTCTTGCTGGGATCCACCATGTGGCTGTACCGCTCTCCTCGGTGGCACTCCAGGTAGGGGCCCCAGTTTGCTGCAGGCCGGCAGCAGCTGACGAGGCGCTGGAAAGCAAAACCAAGAGGCATTTCACGTCTTACTTTAGCCCAGGCTACTTCTAAATTCAGTAAAATTACAGCTCTAGAGATGCACTGCAACTCAAGAAATGGCAAATCACCACAGCTGTTTAAAATCGTTCCAAATATCGTTGGGGGGGTGGGTTCTGGACACTGAAGTCAAAGAACAGGGAAAGCTGCGACCAACACAACTCTTTGGGAAAGAGCAGAATATCTCAGACCTGTGGCTTGCTTCTGTGAGGAATGGGAGGCAAAACTCCAGAAAATTATATGGGGATAGAAGGCACCAGAAATTCTTGAGAGAATTTAAAGGAGCTGGAATAGCAACAGAACTGATGAAAAGTCTCTCTTGAATGGCATGTGTGCTCTCTCAGAGAATTAGACTTTATCTTCTTATCAAAACATGGTAGGGTAGATGCACCTTTGATGCAACTACCAGAGATAATGTTTTGATCTAAAAATCCAGTTGAAAAACACATCAAAGTAGTAGATGTGTTGGAGAAGAAAGCACAGGTGGTCCTAATAATACCAAAGAAATCAAGATTTGAGGCTATGACAGTGGGGTTTTCTGCCCTTACCTGAACAAGGTTTCCTTCGGCTTTAAATATTTTTACAACAGCAACAATGGGAATCCAGATAACGCAGAAGATGATCATGCACCAGCCAACAGCAGTTCCCCAGGTTGGGTATACCACTGAGCCATAAGTGGGACGTGAAAACGTGATCAAAGACCAGACCAAAATAGCCTAGAAAAAAACGGCAAGAACAGTGAGAGATAAAAGCATGTTTACAGCAACATTGAATTTGCACTGCTTCCAACTTGGTTTAACAAAAAGAAGGGCTCTCTACAAGTTCTGCACAGTTCTATCCTGCTTTCTAAGAACAGTTGTGCAGGATTTGGTGTTCAGTCATCACCAAACAGCAAGTCTGGACTGGAGGGGGCTTTGGTGACAGTGAAATGCACTAAGTATATCTGTGTTTAAACATAACTTGATCTCTGAGTTCTCTTAAAATCTTATGTTGGATAATACATATGCTGCTGGCTGAACCCAGTACCTTTTCTATATGTTTTATGTGTTCCTGTGTTCCATTATTTACAGGAACATAGGAAAGAATCCTAGATTAGAAATCGGCAAATATTGCTTCAGAAACTGGATAGTTTTAAGCAGCATTTTCTAAACTGTAGTCTGGGCAGATTACAGGTAATGTGCTGGCCAGAGTGACTTGCCACTGCTCCTGGATTGGGGATGTTAATAAATTCTGTCATAGTAACATAATGCAACCATCTACACTCACAATTAGAAATACAGGAGTAACAAAAACCAGACGCACAACAAGACATTCAAAGATCTCAGTTAGGCAGGATAGCAGCAGAACATCTGACCCAAAAATGTGATTTCCCTTGAAAGGTTTTTCAAACCAATCTCAGTCTAAAATGAAGATAATCCATCTGCCAAGGCAGAGGATCTAGTTGCTCTCTTAGTCCTTGGGAGTGTAGACCCAGTTCACTAGAAACTGATCTCAAGCTCCAGCCTCTCCTGGACAGGATCAAAGGAGGAGGGAACATATCAGAAAGCAGAGACAGCCCATAGCTCATTTCACTGGCACACCTATGCCCCATCTTTATACACAGAGCCTGGGCAGTCAGCCCTGAATCTTCACACAGAAACCTCCTTGAGTTTAAGTTACTAAACTCTGTCACACTAACACAATCCAGTCGTGTACACGCACCATTAACAGCACAGGAGTGATGAAAAACCAGCACATTCTCCACCACAGCCAGAACAAGCAGCTCTTCTTTCCAATCATCATTTCAATGTCTTCAATGAACCGGTTTCCTCCTGTTGGAAGACAATCACAGGGCTCACTGTAAAGCACCTCCCTTGCAGGTGGGGTTACACAGAAGTGATCAAAGAAAGGCAATGATCAAGGACAGTTGCTCCAGTTCCGCATTAATTATTAAACTTTTTATTATTGCATTATTTTTCAGATGGTTAACTTATAAATTCTTTATTGCAGTAATTAGTATTTAATATCCCTGGCACTGTTCAAGGCCAGACTGGAGGGGGCTTTGAGAAACCTGGTCTAATGGAAGGTGTCCCTGCCCATGACAGGGGGTTGGAACAGGATGATCTTTCAAGTCCCCTCCACCCCAAAACCATGCTGTGACTCTATGATTTACACTGTTCCTGGGATTGCTTTGTTTAATTATGTATTTTCAATGCAAGCAACTTACCATAAATGTAGACGACGCCTATTATCTCCAGGACAGCTGCAATAAGGATTCCCCATCCAGCACAGAAGTGATCTATTAGGTTAACCCAGTAAATTCCTGCCTGCAGAGCAAACACTAGAGGTTAAAATTTGAGTAGTAGCATACTTACATAAATAAGATGCGTTTGTTCAAGACAATTTAACTAATCACAATTCAGAGTTTGTAAGTTCACTGTTCTCCAGGTCAAGTACAGATTTGTGAATATATTTTCTTTACATCCCTCTATGTAAAGTTGAAGAGCACATCTAACAGAATACTTTAGATACTAAAACCAAGATCAATGTATATATAGAGCATATATAAACAGCTGAGAGCAAGATTTCAATTTGGAGCTGACAGGAATAAAGTTGCTGCTGAAGTTTTTATACTGGGCTGCAGCAATAGCTATACCAGTTATCAGTTCTCAGAGGCTTCTATCCTCCTACAGGCACGACTTCTCCGTGGGGTTAACCACAGCTTTAAACACCAGCATGCCACAGCAGGATCACAGAGCAGGAAACAATCTCTGAGCCATTTCGCACTCCTGTGTACCAAGTCCCTTGCAAGCTTCCCTGCCACCCTGTTTCATAATTTACGTACTTTGCTTGACCACACAACTGACTACTCACCACAATCACCTCCCTCACATTCTAGTCTAATTACACACATAAATCTGCATTTCTAGATGGAGTAATTGCAGCGAACCTTTATACATTCAAAAGCAATTGCCTCAAGAAATTTTACACAGTGTACTTAAAACTCCTTTTCTGTATGTCTATTTATATATATATACACACATGCAGGAGAAGTAACTATGCAATCTGCAGATGCTCATGAGCTAATAGGTTTTTATTACATGAATAGGCCATTCCTCAATTCCTGTCATGTTTGGTAGTGAGCTCTGAACAAAAAGATCCCATCGGCATTTATTAGCAGTACCCATTGTGCCACAGACATGTGATTACACAAATAAATTCCTGAACTGAGGAACGATAAATCAGGCTGATAGTTCACAGACTCTGAAAAGGCCTTCTATTTAAAAGCATGTCTCAGTTCAATAATCACAGAAAACCTTAGGTTCTTCAAGCTTCCCCTGGGAATTTTTTACTTGCATGTCCAGGCACACTGTCAAAATTCAAGAGTCTCTAAATTGATCCACAAAGACAGGAACAGTTGGAAAGGGTATTTTGGTTGGAGTCCATCATGCATAGCGTAACTAAACTCCAAAAAAGATTAATTTCTTACCTGAGTAACACAGATAAGCCCAAGAAAAAAGAGCACTGCACACAGACCCAGGGTTACTGGCATTCTTAATTTTTTCATCACTTTGGGACATATATCTTGAATAGTGGTTGTAAGTGTTTCTGCAAAGGAAGAGGTAGGGAGTTTGAGCAGCACAATTAAGAAAGGCAATGGTCATTTGAAAAGCCATGAGTCACTTAAAACCCCACTCACCTATGCTGGCAAACTGGGAGTCAAGGCCCAAAAGCAGAAGCATGAAGAAAAACAAGAAGGACCACAGAGGAGAAACTGGTAACTTGGAGAGAGCCTCTGGGTAGGCTACAAAGGCCAGGTCAAACCCTGGAAAGCAATGGAAAGAAGGATGTTATTGTCATGCCTTGGCCAGTGCAAGTCCCAATACCAGTGTGACCACCAAAGGATGGTCTCAACCATCAGCCCACCTGAGTCCACGACCTCTGAGACGGGTCTCTGGGACACAAATGCCATGTGTCCCAGGATGGAGAATATTGCAAAGCCAGCAAATATGCTGGTGACACAGTTGGTCACACAAACTAGAATGGCATCTGAGTAGCAGTTGTTATGGAATTTGTTGTATGAAGACAAAGCAACAAGCCCGCCCCATGCCACGGACAGGGAGTAAAATATCTGGGTGGCTGCATCTTTCCAAACCTACCAAGAAAAAAAAAAGAACATGAGAATTACTGTATTATCTATAGTACTTATCATAAACATTCAAGTCTGCTCTCTGTTGAAGCTCAAGGGTATTTTTTTTTCATTCAGCCTGTATATCTAATTCTATTTCATATGAATTTTAGGGAGGATGGAATATAGCATGCTGGTGACCTTGAGGTCTCAATCACAAACAGTATCTCTATGATCTCCAAAGGTCACATCCCAAGCATGTTGCCAAATACTTAAACCTTAATGGGTTAACCCTGAAGAAGAGATGCAATTTGTTCACATAGGTGGGTTGTTGAGATATGAATCTTGCCACAGAGCCAACAAATAAAGACAACCAGGACTGGCTGCTGGAGTGAGAACTTCCATGCACCCTCCCAGCTGTGTGACCCAGACACACCATGACCCAGACAAACCTCTTCTGCCCCTGATGCAGCCCCTCAGCTAATGCCAAGCACCCACATAAGTACCACAAATAAATACCACACACACACAGAGCACACACAGCAAGCACATGCTTGCTTTTGATAAAACTGCAGTAATATTGGCATAAGCCAAAACAAAAAAATTCCAGGTGCCCTTCCTGGTCCACCTAATTACCCAAGGTAATCTCCAGGCAAGGCACGGCCCGAATTTCAAACTCAGGGATCCCTTCAGCCTTCTGATAAAGTCCCTCAAAATTATCAGCAAGAACTTTCTCAGCAGGTCTTGCTAAGATGAAACTCCAGCATAACCCCAAAGAATGGTTTAGAGGCAACAGCACAGTTGTCATCACTGGTGTGGCAGGGAGGGGGAAGAAGGTGACTGCTGGGAATAGGGGCTTGGACTTTTTACACAACCAATTGCTGATACCAAATACAGGGCAGGGTCTGAAGCACCTGACTGGATGAAAAAGAAGCAAGCCCACATAACCAGGGAAGTGTGTCACACTTCTGGGGCTGACACTATCTCTCACCTCTGCCTCCATCAGCTTGGTGATGTTGGACTGTCTCCCGATGTAGTATTCGATGCCATCCAAAGCACCTTCCAGGGTGGCACCTCTCACCAACAAGATGAGCAGGATGACATATGGGAAGAGTGCAGTAAAATAGACAACCTGCAGAAAGATGGGCAGGGACACACATTAGGTGTGAGGGGATCCACAGACCTCCGTGCAGGAAGGCTGGGCAGGCTTTAGGCTAAGGTCTGCTGGTAAAAAAAAAAAAAACCCAGGCAACCAGGGAAGTGAACACATCCAAACTGCCCAACCATGTGGCTAAGCCGGTTCTGGAGCTGCATTCCAGCAGAAGCAGAAGGCCCAAGCCACATATCCACATTTCAGATAGCACTTGCCCAGTTTCAGAAATGCGTTTTTCTGATGTGATTTACTGCTGTAGCAAGGTCTGGACTCAACTACCCCAGACATCTAGGTAGTGCTTCTAGTGAGTGCAAACTGAAAGCCGGGAAAAACTACGTGACAAGGGTGGAATTATCTCCTGATGAGCTCCCTGCTACTTACCCCACCCCCCCAAAAAAAAAAGCCAAAACCAAAAATTAAGAAAATGCCACTGTTCCAGAAGCTTTCTTTACAAGGACAAGGAACAAGGACTTTTAGGTTCTCTCAGACACATGTATTCAGTTGTTGTTTGGTCTAGCACAAAGGGACCAAGGCCAGCAGTAGAGTTATCGTCACATAGGCTACATTCAACAATCCTCTGGTTTCTTGAGTCTCAGTTTCAGTGTTATGCAGACAGGTAATTGACTCAGTGCTGCTGGTTCCACCAAGCCAGAGCATTGCACCATCATGTGGTGAGTCTGACATTTCTGAAGCCCTCCTTCATGCTTGCCTAGAATGGACAATGCTCTTTGCTTTTCCTTACAAATCTGTCTTGTTCCTGCCCAGCTAGATTCTTCCAAGTCTCACCCTACTCTCCAAAGAAGATTTCCTTTGTGCCAGAAAAGAAGTGACAATGGGAAGAGCCAACTGCCAGGAACCCAAAGAACACCAGACTAAGAGGAGCCATGCAGTCAAATAACTGAGGCTGGAAAGCACAGATACTCCACCCCAAAGCACTGAAACAAGGGCAGAAAGCTCCAAAAAAAAATCAAAACAGGAGGAGACAGCACACTGAGCAGAGGAAAGCAGGCAGCAAGGAAACAAAGAAAGGTACAATAACAGAAGGAAAAGGGGGGAAAAAACAGCGCAGAAAAGGTGAACAAAAGAATAAATGCAACTGAAGCTGAAGAAGTAGATGATGGAGATGCAACATGAAGGTGAGAAAAGAGTATGAAGAGGAAGGAACAAAACAAAGAAAAGGGTCTCAGGTGAGGAAGGAGGAAATTCAGCCTGTCTGAAGTCAGCCTAGCCCAAGAAAAACTCGGGACAACCATGCTGCAGCTTGTGGAAAGAGGAGCTCAGCAGATACAGATTCTGAAAACAAGCATCTAAGTACCTTGCCCCTAAAAATCATTTCAGCTCTTGGGAATAAACAACATTTCATAATCTGGCAGGAACCTACACACACATCCGTCCACAGGACCTGACCTGTGTTGTCCAAACATCTCAGCCAGACTGGAAGTACAAAATAATCACCGGGTGTTCCCGGGGCGTGTGCCCATGTGTGCCATCGTATGCGCGCTTCCATCACACAGCCCAGGCAACTGCTAAAACTCAGCTGGAATCACCGGCACGGCTGCAAGATCCCAAAATACAGGGCAGCCTGGTGGAGCTGAAGCCCAGGTGTTAAGTAATGGCTGCGTAATCAGCACCTTACTCATTTTATGTAACTGTTATGAAGCCGAGGACAGGAGGGAAGCCAAATGCTGAGGCCAGCAGAGGGGCGGTGCGTTAGGACTGCATCCTGCCTTGTGCTAAACTTCCCTGGGTCCAACTGACATTGGAACGGCAGAATCAGGCCAGAAGTCATCTCCTTGCTCTTCCTAACATACCTTTCCAGAAGATTTTATTCCTTTAAACAGGGCAGCTCCAACAATAATCCAGGACAGGAGGAGGCAGAGAGCCAGGTACCACACGATCCTGCCGGTCTCGTCCAGCCCACTCGAGCGCTGCAGAGTCACTTTGCTGAAAGCACACGAGGATGCTCCCGTGAGCAGGGGGTGACAGCAGCACAAACACACACACACAAACACTGCAGCCACTGCTCAGGAAAAGGTGAGCTGGTGTGTGCGGCTCTGCAGCCTCTTCCAAGAGTGTGCAGCTAGAATTGCATGTTTGGCATTGAGAAACTGTATCTTTAAATCCATTTTCCTCTCTTTTTGAAGCCTACCAGCACTCATCTCTCCACACATCTCCCGTAAGGACCACCTAAGATATTCTGAATTAATTATGAAATTCTGACAGGAAGAGAAGAGCCTGTAAGAATCAGTTTCCAGGAACATGAGGCAAATTGAGACCATGGGGCTATAAAGAAATGGCAATTTCAACACAGGCCCAGATTCAGAATAAGGTGATCATATTTCACCCAGTAACTCCTGAGAAAAATACAAGTATATGCTATATGTAAAGATGCCAAGTAGTGCCCACCAGGACTCCAGAGAAGAGCACTTCTTTAAATTGGAGTATTTTTCATTTGGTTAAAGGTTGACTCACTTGCTTCTCTTACTATACGTAATGTCTCTTATAAAGGCCAAACTTACAAATTAAATTTGAAGTCCCCTCTCTAGTGATTTGCATGCCTATGTCCCTTGACTAGATTTTTTCTGGACTGCAAGACAAAAATAAAAGGTACATCCAAAACCACAATGCATAAAAAGGTATTTTTAGTAATTTCTCTAAAGCATTTACTTACTTCCAGTATTGCTCGCTGGGAAATTGCACTGGTTTGTAGCTTATGGTGTCATTTATACATGTGAGATTGTTGCTTATGATGAATGAGTAGTTTACATGAATGATTTCCCCATGCAAGGTTGTGTTGCAGTCACTCACTGAAATCAAGAAAAAGGAATCATTAACACTGGGATGACTACTATAAATTAAAAAAAAATATCAGACTGATACAGCAAATGTGTTTCCCAAGCAATTACAGCTTCAGTTTGCCTGCTAACAATATTTAGAAACAAACCTGAAATGTCACTTGCAGCTGTGACTTCGCTACTTGACTATAAATCAGAATACCAAGAATCTGATGTGCTCACCATATTTTACTTATCCTCAAGAATATTCATAAAAGTCAGAACTAAGCATAGTTAAAATTGTAGCCTTAGTTACTCTGTGGAAACCTTTGTTCCAAACCAAGGTGACACAAGTATCATCTGGTATTCATCTTATTGTGGCAGAAGACTTATTAGAGCACTTTAAATATTTCCCTTGGAGCAGGGTTGGAGGAATGGAAACTGGGATTGGGAATTTTTTGCCAGAAAAATAAAGTACAATAAAAACCACTTCATTAGCATACATTTCAGCAGTTACTGGAAATTCTTGTTGAAGCCTATTTCAGGACAGCTTCTTCAGTTCAGTTTTTTTGTTCCCCCAAAACTTACAAATTACCTGCTGAAATATTTTTTGTTTTGTCAATAAATAATCACCAACTTTCTTTTACGTAAAGCATCTTAGAAGAGATTTTTCAGATATATGGCTGAGATATATTTACATTAACACTTGTAAACAACACAGTCCATCCTGACCTGTCCTTGCTATTTTAATAATCACTGGTTACCTGGCAAGACATTTCCAGCGGCTAACTGGTAATTACCTCAGCAGTTTCACCTTTTGCCTTAAACTGGTCAGATATGGAAACTGGTGAGATAACAAGTGTTTGGCGCTACATCTGCTGTCAAACACAAGAACAATAGAGTGGAGATGCATTCTAAAGAGTCAATGAAGTGCGAAACCAGTGCCTCAGTGGTGCTCAGGATTACCGTAGCCACAGGGGAGGCAAGGGGTGATGAAAAAACCTTGATAAAAACTACTGCAGTAGTTTCTCTCATGGAAGGAAGGTACTTTTTTTGCCACGAAGCCTGATGAAACGGGAATGCAGTATTTCCAGGGATTTTATGTACTAGACAAAAGCTGAGGTTTTTAAAGGAGAAAAAAAAGGATCCAACAAGGTGATTTCAGCCCAGCTCTCTGTAGATTTGCCAAGCACCCAGAACTGGTGGCAGGGAAGTGGATAAGCATCACTCCTCTGTGTTCAGATGCAGAACTCCAGGAAGGATTTTTGAAGCCACAGGCAGCTGTCTTGCTCATATACTTACATCCAGAAAACAGTCCAGTTACCAAAACCAATATTAAATTCTATCTGGTGAGTATGGTACCTATTTTTGTCTTGCTGCAGAATTCATCTGCCCAGGAAAAGCAGTCTGACCATGGCAGCACTTTTTGAAATGAAGCAAATAAGTAGTAGAGTGCATATGCAATGATAACGTTGTAGTAGATAGTCACAAACGTTGAGATGATGACCATTGTGATGCCCACTCCTAGGAAAGAAAAAGACACAATATCTTAACCACCCCAAACTCAAAAAAAAAACCCTACCAAAAAAAATAGGCTTCAATTGACATTTAAAAGGCTACTTGGGAAGAACTTGAAGTTGGTTTTTGTTTGGTTTTAAAATATTTTTAACAGCAAACAAACAGTGAAATTTTAAACTCGTGAAATTATGGATATGATCCAAACTGACCCTCTCAAACATGGTTTTGAAGTAGAGTTTGAATCAGGCTCATAGAAAAATTGGAGTATTTGCAAAGTCTAAAGGAGAAATTCAGTATTTTGTTCTCTCCCCATTCAGAGGGAAACTTAGTAAAACAAAACAAGCTGTACTGGGACTGCCCAAGCCATTTTAAAGATTCCACTGTAATGAATGCTTTAAACTACAGTAAATCTTTCCAATATTACTGTTCTCTCCCTTGTTATAATAAGTTTTGTTCTGTGAGTTTGGGAAAACCTGACAAACTGTACTGTAAGTCATTTTAGAAGCTATATTTAAGTTTCTGTCTTCACAGACACATAAAAGTTACGCTGTGTTTAAAAACATTTTTTAAAGATAAACACACTGCTTTCATAAAAGGTTCTTGTGCTGCAAAACAGAGACTGGCAAAAAGAGTAAATATTGAGACAACCAGTCTCCCTAGGTGATAGCAAATTCTTGTTGCATCAGAAGGAAACTTCCTTGTTCCTAGATTAACTCCTCTGGTAGATTAAGACAAACAAAACCATTGCATAGTCCTACCACCCATGGTACAGGACCGGGATGGACAGGTGTGAGTAAAGCACACCGTTGATTGTTTCCAAACAAATCTCCCTATGAAATACAAACCCTCACGGAGACAAACTACCACTACAGTGTGAAACCATTTCTCTTATCTCAAGAGCACTTCACTTCAAAAGCCAGAGTCCAGGCTATTTTATCACACCAGCAGATGACTGTGCACAGTATGGCACAGAGCACCCAGACCTGTGTGTCTGTGCCCGCACTGGCTGCCAAATACAGAATTAATCCATCCAACACACAGTTGCCTTGCAAGCTACACTGGATGTGAAGCATAAAGAAACAGTGATAAAGTCAACTTCTAGAATTTATTTTCAATCTGTTGCACATAGAGGTTTACTGAGGTTTGCCCTCACACAGCAAAACAGGGATATTTCCTTCTGCCTGGACAGCTGGAGTGAGGGTGATGTGCTGGGTGATGTGATGTTTAACACTGGAAGAATCATTGATAAAACCTTTCATAACCAAGAATATTTTTGGGGAAATTTTTACTCAACATCCATTTATTAACTGAATAATGAGGAAGTAGGTACCTGGGAACAAAACATTGACCCTGTAACATTGGGAATAACTGCTACACAGATATCAGTGTCTTAGAACCAGTAACTTCTTTAAAAAATCATTAATTCACAACAGTTTACTACTGGAATAAAAAGATCTTGGGAAACATAAAAAAAACCAACCTTGAAACAATGGTAGCATTCTCCAGACAGAAACCGGCCCTAGACTGGCAAACTGCCCAAGGGAACATTCCATGAAAAATAAGGGCAAGCCAGCTAATGCCAACATCAGTGTGTAGGGGATTAGAAAAGCACCTGAGAGAAGGAGATAAAAAAATGAGGGGGAAAGCACAATCACACACACAGAGAAAACAATGCATCTTTCAGCATTCATCACAGTTTTATTCCATTTTATACTCCCCTTTTCCCCCTTGCTCAAATACCTCACTTTAGGGGCTTTTTTTCAAAATAGAGAGATTTGTTTCTAAGTCCTGTTTTCTACAAGACTAAATAGTACCTGCAATGAAGAGACACAGACTGTAAGATCTGCTGAATTTAGAAGAATGGCTTCTCTTCTAGAAAGTAAATTAATTTTACAAAAGCTATTGAAGACGTGCTCTAATACAAGCAGGAACATTGCTCAGCTGTAGGCACCACCAGCCTTGTCCACTTTCAATTTAATCTTTCAGCTTTCAATTTAAAGAGGAACAGAACCATTCCTGTGTGTACTTAGCTGTGTTTTGCAACTGCCCTGTTAAGCAGCTACTGGACATCAAAGCATGAAGAATATTTTCTATGGCTGGCTGAGTCCTGTGTCAAACAACATCTCCGGATGGCTCTTGTTCAAGTCCATTTAAAAGTGCATGTTAACCTGATATCAGTGAGCACCCTGTTCTGCGAAAGGACTGGCACTTCTTTGTGTGTGCACAGAAGACAGGGAAAGCGAGAGCACAAGTTTCATAAACACAACACGATATCCCAGCAGGAATCTGTCCTCATCACTCTCAGTGAATTTAAAGCAATCAAGGACCCAGTTCTTCAAGGAACGGCAAATACCTGATGTAATTTCAGGAAGCAAATTGTCCCAGAGAATTAACTGGATTTCCCCTGTGTTTCGAAACAAGGATGTAACAGTTGTCTTTATCAATCATGGGCAAGGGGCACAGAAGAGCATGCGAGCAGCAGCACAAATATGCTTTAAATGCAAAGTCTCTGCTGCAGCAGATAAGAAAAAAGATCTAGTCCAAGGGCTGGTGTCACAACTCATTTTGTTTTCACAACTTCCTTCAACAAAACTGTAAGTAATGCAAATCAGCCAAGCTCACTCCAATACTAATTCTGTATTGAGAATTCCTCCTTATGTTCAATGTGCAGCCGTGTGAGCTGTGCTGCATTTACAGAATTTGACTTCAACGACTGTTAGGCAGAGCAAATAGGTACACATAAGTAAGTTCTCTGCAGTTACTATTTACGCACTCTTTAATTACCAGGGGCAGCCTGGCATGTAGATAAAGTTCTGGAATACAAGCCAAGCAAGCCAGTGTCTCTGCTTGGCTTTGCCATTAGTTTGCCACCAGTTCATTGTGTAAGCAGGTACAGGCTCTCTGTCTCACACTTCCCAAGTATCTGATCTGGGTAATTAATGACCTGGGATAATTATTCCAGCTGAGATTGTTTGCATGGGAAAACAAAGGTGCAGAGGCAATTCAACTGTTTGCTATAAACACACCAGGTATGGTATATAACATAAACTTACCAGGAGGTAAGCACTGGGGAGGGAGAACAGCTATTTAGACAAATAGAGGATATTGGCACACGGACAGAAAGGTACATGTTGGTTATGAGTGATTCAGAAGAAGATGGAATTCTCAGGTAGAAATTTGCAACTCAGACTAAATACTATTTCTTTAAAGTACACAGATGCCTCTTACTCCCCTTTCCCATGAGCGGGCTCTATCCTAGTTCCCAGGGTGATGCTCACATCCAGCTTTGACAGAACATGCCCAGCTTCAGAGCTGGCCCTTGGAGCTTGCCCTCCTCTCTCCTGGGCATAGCAAGGTGTGCCCACCCAACCCTGCCATTGAGCACAGGTACCTCCTCCATTCTGGTACGTGAGGTAGGGAAAGCGCCAGACATTGCCCAGGCCCACGGCGTAGCCCACCATGGACAGCAGGTAATCGGCTTTGTTTGACCAGTTGCCACGCTCCGAGTTCTCATCGTTGTTGCTGGAGTGGGCATCTTTTTCATTTGTCAAACAGAAGTCCTTGGAAGAGAAGAGGGAAGGCTTGTGATCACCCACCAGGCAAGAAAGGCAATCATATCCTCATTTGTCTGTCCAGAGGCACACCTTGGCACGGATGAGCAGCTGGACAGAGTGGGCATAAGCATCTGGGCTGCCAGTCCATCTGATCCCTGGCAGGGCAGCACAGACCTGTGAGAAGGGTCCCACCAGAGAGCCCAAACCCCTCCACGGACAGTTCTGCCTTAGTCCTTTGTGCTGTCAGCTCCTGGGGGCAGCTCATAGAGACTCCCGTATTTTACCCCTGCGCATGCCCAGATGCCCCCACACTTGTTCAGATGTTCACATCAGCACATACCTGTATGCCCACGTTAAAAAACACCTGTTCTAGTGCCTTTCACACAAGCCCAGGTGTTCATCCCACTATACCTTCCACCACCTGCTCGGATCTCAACTGCCCAGACTTCATACCTGCCCACGGCTGCCGACGCACCTGCACCCTGCTTGCCCGAGTGCTTCTCCGCCCACCTGGGCACCTCCACAACCCACCCGCCCAGGTGCACCGACACCTGCCTACATCCTCGCGCACCTGCCCGGGTGCCTCCGCACCCCACCTGCCCGGATGCCTCACCTTCTTCTTCCCGCAGGACAGAAAGCCGGGCAGGCTGAGCATCCNCCGTGCCCGCTTCCCCGCCCGCTGACCCTCCTCCGGCCCCGCGCCCACTTCCTCGGGAACACCCACCTGCCTAACCCTGCCCGGCCACCTGCCCACTTCCCCTCCTAAATGCCGCCTGTCCTCCGCCCGCCCTCGCTCCTCGCTGCACCCCGACCCACTTCCCCTGCCACCAACCTGCCTGGGCTCGCTCCCCCAGTCAGGGCTCTTCAGCTCTCGTTGCACCCTGCCTGGTCGCCTCTCTGTCACTCGCCTTCACTTCTAGCATGTCCCCCCGCTCCTTCCCCTCTCCCTCCTCTTCCAGTACCTACCTACAAACTCTTCTCTTTGCCTTCTGCCTCCAGACTGCCAGCTCTCCATCAAACGCTGACCCTCACCTGAGCCCGCTGCTCCCTGTGCCTCCCCGCGGAGCCACTGCCTGCCTCACGTGTGGTCACTGCCCCAGAGCCCCCGCTCCACGCTGGAGTCCGGGCTGGGGAGAGGCAGCAAAGGAAAGGGCACAAGGGGGTTAAACACCACGGACATTTCAGCTTCTGAACGCACCTTCCAGGTACAGGCACAGAAGGGACAGGTCATAAAAGTCATCGCCAGAGGAGGAATTAGAGCAGAAGGACTTAAGGATTCTTCCAAAACACTCCCCTGCTTCAATCACCTATGTGGCTGTGACATTCCACCCTTTAGGGGAAGGGATGTCACAGTGACCTTCCCCAGGCATTCTGTAGGGTCACACAGGACACTGGTCAAAGCACACTCTGTGTACAGACATAAGGAGACACAGACTGACTGGTTGCTTAATTGTTCCCCTCTATTTATTAATGGTCTTTTCCATGGCTCTTTTAGATCCACGCCTTGACAAATATCCTTTTCTGTTCAAATGAGTGGGACTTTTTGTTTAGTAAAGTGCTACCCAGCATGTCTCAATCTAGCCACAACTAAGAGGTACATCGGGAGTGAGGAGTGTGTGGGACAGCATCTGAAAGGTGGGAAGGTAAAATAAGATTGAATTTTATCACCCTGTGCAGCAGGTTCTCAGGGAGACTTCTATTTTAGATACTGGAAAGATGCCAGAATACTATTATCTTGGGAACAAAAAGCAAGTACAGGTCCAGTGTCCTGACAGTACACAGACTTTTGGAGAAAATAATAAATAAAAATTAAAGAAAATACTCCTTTACAGGCTGCCTGCAAATTTGGAATTAAAGTGGCCAAGCTACAACACCAAACATTTCAGGTTGGTTCTTTTTGGAACAATTCAAAACTCACTCAGACCATGGACACACTGAGAAATTAGTCCTTATTCTTCCATCTGTCTGAACTGTATGTAAACTAAGGGGGCCTTTTTGACAATCCTGATCTGAGTTAAGAATTTGAAATAAAGTGAGAGAATGTGATTTGGCTTTGGGTTCTGGGTAACTTCAGTCTGTGTGGGTCACTATCTTGTCAGGGGGAAGCAGAAACTTGCCAATTAACAATTCTGGGCTTAACAAAAGTTCCAAGTTTTCATGATTCAGAACTCATTAGCAGCTTGTTTAGAAATGATATGGCATTAAAAACAACCTGTTAGCCACAGCCTCTCCTTTCATACTAGGATTAAGCAAATGTGGTAATGCTGCAGAGTCACTGCCAGTGTCATTCTTTCCTTGTAAGTAAAGATGACTAAAACTATACTGGAGACAGCACCTCTCAGATGTGTTTTGTTTCTGACCATGTGAAAGTTTCATTTGAAATGCATTTTCTGTATCTAAAGGAGAAAAGTAAAAATCACAGCACAGGGATAAATCCAGGGTGAGCAGCGGGGAGATGAGTATCTCCAGAGAGGATCGTGCCTGTAGCAGGGCTGTGTTTCTCCTGTTAGCTGTGCAGCTGAACAGCACAGCAGGGGCGGAGTCCATCAGGTTGATCCCTGAAGGCTGGTTCCTCACAGCTGGGATAGCCACCCACCAACTATGCCAGCCAGTCACCCCTGGAATGTCTCAGCCATTATCAGCCAGCAAAGCAGAGCCAGTTTGGCTCTACCACAGATGAGATATCCCATCTCCTGACCAGCAGCCTAACTAACGTCACCTTTCTAGTTTGGAAAGCACCCCTGGATTACTATCAATTCCACCTACTGAATCTTCTGTTAGTCCAATGAGGAGAAAAATTAATTTAAAAATGAATTAATTATAATCTTAACAGGCTGAGAATACAGCAAACAATTCTGACATTTCCTAGCAGCAGTGAGCTACCCATATTTTCCATTTGGTTGCACCAGTGCTATTATCAGATGTTGGGTATTGCCCTTGGCTAACACAAACAGCTCTGGTGATACAGCAGATTGTGTTTGATATGCTTATTTAAGAATATGATGAGTAAATTCTGTTCTTAACCTCTATCTTCTGTGATAGCAGTGCTTACTAATATTGGCACCTGGCACACACATCCAAAACTGATTCAGCAGACAAAGAGTTTACCTCTCCCCTTCCCAACTGGCATGAGCTGAGACCAGAAAACCCACTTTGCAAATCACTTTAGAATGCACTAAATCCTGGCAGGCCAACACACACTGACCAACCAACCACCAATGACAAAAAAAACCCCCATGCTGACCTTCAGGATCTTAGGAAGATGACTTAAATCATTTAGCTGTCTATCAACAGCATGTAATTACTCTCATCCACAACTCAACAGCAATGTTACACTCTTTGGAGGAGAGGATCATAAATACAGAAAGGACTGCCATAAACTGACAGGTGAAGCAAAGCAGAAAACGTAGAATATTGGCTCCTGCAGCTGCAGGAATTATCCTCTCCTCTACAGCTGAACAGAATCAAGCCCTACAGTTCACATTTAAATTAATGCTTTATGCCTAAGAAAGCATCAACCTTGATTTAAAGACAAAATGATAAAGAGTGAGACAATTTCCTTGGTGTTGAACGGATCTACAGGCAACTTAGACCAAACCTTTACCACTAACTTAAAAAAACATATCAATCATTGGTCTAGTAGCCCATGAGAGCAAAGCAGCATTCTCCATCTGTTGAGAAATGTCTTATTTCACTGTGAGCCTGCAGTGAGCAAGGTGGAAGTGTCTCTACAAGGAGGGCATGTCAAGAGGTGGCCCTTTTTTCTTAGGAGACAGAATGGAGAGGCCATGATGGTTTGTTGTCAAGGACAAATTACAAATGATTTCTGAAATGGCCATCTGTGACTTCAGAGAGCTACCTGTGCAAGCAGACAGGGTTGATAGCAAAACACAGTGTGGGAATTGCTGAAGAGGCCTCGTGCCAACACTGGCTTGCCTGGTTCTAATGGCTTCCATCCAACAGTTTGTGCAACCAAGGTGTGAAGCAAATTTTGCTTCCAACTCTGCCAATACCTTCAGGGTGATGAGATTTTGCTCATGGGAAAAGGAGTTGACATAATATAAATCCTTCCTGGATCTATTTTTTTTCTCTATTTTTTTTTAATTTTAGTTTGTGCTTTTCTCCGTAACTGGGATGTTCATTGCTGCTGCTGCTCAACAGGCTGCCAGGATATACACATCTACTCCATATGGATCTCTACCCATGAATTTGTTTTCATTAAATGGAAATCCTAAAAAAAAATTGATTCAGAAACTTTGAAAGGGAACATTGAAAGTTTTCAGTAATGTGTGATGAGTTTGGTTCACTAACATAATAGTAAATAATACACTCCATTATGAATTATGTAATCATATTAAAGACCTATATTGGCAAAATCTCAATGAAATTTTCCTCCAACTTCAGGATTTTGGATTCATTTTTAAGGCCATCTCAGAGGTGAGAAATGCAGCAAGGTCTCTCCTACTTGCCTCTGTGGACAATCTGCTATCATAACCCAAAAGAAGCAGCTGAAACCTCAGTCATTTATCTCCTCACAATGGAACACTTGCAAAAGTGCTACAAATGCAAAATGCTTAAGCCTTCAAAGTCATGCTCATAGGACGGGTGGAGACTTGAAACTACATGTAAAGCAAATTTGCCCTCAGGCCTTTTCAGTGGGTTGCAGCCTGCAAATTGTTAATATTATATGCAGTAATCAAGTTAGTGATGGGGAAGTTTTACATATGCATGTAGGAAAAACTTATAAGGCAGAAATAAATTAAAATATGCCAATAAAACGGAAAGGTTCTGCAGAATTACTCTTCTATTACAATAAGCCTGGAAGATTTTGTTGTCCCAGCCACTGAAGAGGAAGCCACAGGTCTCCATCCACAGAATGAATCAAGGTGTTTTCATGACTCTTGGCAAGACTGACAGTTCTGTATCTATGGAACAGTAATCTCCACTTCAGCTGATTTTATTCAAGAGGTGGAATGTGCACCTCAGTCACTTCACCCTCGGACCAAAGCTCCAGGATAACTGTGGTCTCTCTAATATCACTGTCTCTCTCCAGCCCCTGAGAGCTCATCGATCTGTGAGAGATTACTGAAATTGCCATACAGGAAAATATGGTTGTTCTCAAACACAGAGCTCCATATAGAATAAGGAGAAAAGCAACCAAGAAAGGACTGAACGTTGATAAAGGTCAAAGATGTTCAAATCACAGAACCATCTGAAAACCTCTGCTGAAATCCAGACTTGCGTTAGAGTCACCAAAGCACAGTGAACAACAGCACTGGTGGCCCAGGGCTCTAAATTCCCCCAACTCTGCTTCAGCTTTTGGTACAGAGCATCTCAGGTTGCCATGAATCATTGCAGCCTTGTGCCAAACAAACATCCAAGCCTTTCCAAGACGCATCAGGCAGGTATCACTCTACCTGCCCCCTCCCTGGCCATCCTAGAGGCAGGTTCCAAACACGTTCAACTTGTCTTTGAGCAACTGAAACACTCCGTAAACACAAAACCTCGGGTATCATGTGAGAGAAGACGTAACAACAGATACAATGAAGAAAAGGGAAGAGATAAAGTATGGGAAAACAAAAAACCGGGAGAGTGCAATTATCAAAACTGAAAGATCAATTTTATCAAAACTGAATGCTAAGGGAGCGCAGAGGTGTCAGAATATAATGAATTTCCTATTAGGAAATATTTCAGAGGTGGGGCAAGTAGAAACTAAAGAGTCATTTTTAATTGAGTAAAATAAAGCCTAGGAGTGAGTACAGTGAGTACAGTAGTAATTTTCAAATACGCTGTACTGAGTTCATCAATCTCATTAACAGTTTCATTTTTAAATTCTTTCCCAGCACCAAATGCCAATACTTCTGGAGTTCAGCACAGCCAAGAGATGCTGGTAGGTAGTTTTTCTTCCCCAACCCCCCAGTTCTATACTTTCTTGCTAGTTGCTTAAAAAAAAAAAAAAAAGCTTTTCACAGAAGATAACATAAATGCATATTCTTGAGAAGCTTTTGACTAACAGTAAGGCTTTGAAATACAGGTATTGGCTATCACACAGCAAAAAGACGACCTTTCAGTTCAGTCCTTTCCTTGAGGTAATTTTACATATTGACATGCAGTCTTGCTATGTGATAGCCAAGAGAATTATCTTTGTGATTGTCCTCCTTCACAAAAGGACAAAAGCCTGGCTGTTAGTCCTGCCTGATATCTTTGGAATGGAAATACCTCCATCAACACTTTCCTCTGTGTGATACCTGTTCCTGCAGGTTAGCAATTACTCTCAGAAAGAGCTCATCCAAATCGGTGGGGCTTCTCACATAAGATAAAACAACCTCCTATCAAGTAGCAATGCCATAAAGTCACCTGTTGCAATAACACGATTCTGAGTCCAAAATGAAAAAGCAAGATTTGCAGGGACACTAGAACAATTTCTTAGCTGTGCATTTTCACAATTTGAGGAGGAAACAAAAAGGCATTTAAAAGAATTTAAATACTGGAGGTGTTAATATTATTCCTTCTGCTATCTAGATCTCTTACAATTATTTTCATTACTAGACTTAGAAATTCTTTCTAGAAGAAACCGGTCTTTTTATCTTGTTTCAAGGGTGGTAGCAGAGATAGGGCTCAGGTATGTAATATAGTACAAGTTCAGCAGAGAGCATATGGACTGCAGTGGTCACAAGCACTAGACCCCATAATTTCTTTAGCCTTAGCACAGGACCTCCTCCCCTCTAAAATCAGGGAGTGCATTTGTATTCCCCTTAAGCAGGGAAGAAAGCTGACCACCCCAAAATGATCCATAACTGACTGGAAAAAAAAAAAAATAAAATAAAAGCTTTAACAAGAAACACCATAAGTTATTTTACTACCCACAACACTCACCCTGGTTGCCACAAATCTGGTCACTCCCCTGACATTCCTTTCCAGGCCCTCAGGCTCTTTCCCTCTGGCTCAGACTCTCCTGAGCAGCCCATCCTCACAGCCCAGACCATCCTTTTCTCCTGCAGTATCAGGAACAGCCATATCTGACCCCAAAAGCCCAGAGAATGGCTGGGTGGAAGGGATGTGGAGGCAACTCCCTGCTTGCCATGGCCCTGCCATTAGCACGGCAACAGTGGCAACACCTGCTCTGGGGTGGATCCTCCCAGCACACTCTCACCTGACCCAACAGCCAAAGAGAAGCCATTTTCTAATGAAACGCTGATTTTAACCAAGCTTCAGAACTCCTAGCACTGAGGATTTTCAGGACTTTGCCTGACTTTCTGTGCCTAAACTCAGGGCCCACAGATTTTAAATGTGTTAGGCAGCATCTCAGCATGGAGCTTCTAGGGTTACAGTTTTGGATTAGTGTTCCACATAATTGCCACTTTGGACTGGTAACTTTCTGGGGGGAAGGGCTGAAGTCTCTATCAGACTTCAAGGAGTCTCAGCATAGGAAGGTAAGGGACTGAGCACTGTCCTGATGTGAGGTCTCAGGGCAGCGGTACCTCTGAGAGGTGAATTGCTGAAATTATTTTAGTATATCAAATGGCAACAACCTGCTTCCACCAGGTTACAGCTGCTCTGTAGTGCAAAGGGTGCCCACTCCCACAAATGTTTTACTTCAGAGGATTAAAAAAAGGTACATCTCCACTTTCCTGAAAGCTGAAGACTAGTGTATGAAGTTTTATGCTGATATATTTTATTCTCAAAGGACCTGCATTTTCTGTGGCTGGTTTTAATGTTCAAGTGAAAAAAGTATTATGAAAACATAGTCTTTTTCCTTAAAGCTGAGACAATTATATAAAGGCTGATATCTGGTATATCAACATTTGGCGTTCATCTGGACGACTCTGGATTGTGAAGCTTTGCAAACTTTTAGACAGTCATGAGTTTCTTTGCATAATCTTGGTCTGGCAAACCTATAATCTCCTACACTCCTCACTGCAAACTTCTCCTTGACTGGCAAACAAGGGAGTAAAGTTTGAACAAGAGTGCAGAAAGGCAAAGTAAGGAAGTGCACTGACGTTCTTCCCATGAGATGAAGCAAGACACAAGAACCTGTGTTTATGCACTTGGCAGGGAATGCCAGGACAAGTCAGAGAGACTACTGAAAACAGTGGCTTGAGCAGTCCCTGGAAAGGTACCATAACAACTGTGATGGACAGCAAATACTGATCCATAGGGGACTAGATGTAAGAAATGCTCTGGTTTATGGTGACAGTCTGGGGGTGATGGCTGTACCATCTCTGTTGGTTTGGTTTTGCTTTTTTATGAAGAGTTGCAAAAGCTGAAGAAGAGAACCAGATTTTCTGTCTGTGATGGGAAGTCTCCAGGTCTGCTCCACACAGCACAGAACATACGCAAGTGCTTTTAGGATCGTGTAAAAATGCCCTGCAGGTTTATTGCTGAGTCGTGGTACCCAGTTAGAAGTCAAAAATAGCAGCAATCCCCAGAGTTTACTCAGAATGGCTAACTCAAACCCAAGAAATGTGGACAGAGATTGTATTTGTTTGTATATCCAGACACATGCTTTGCAGCCATACCTCCCACACCAGTACACGTAGGAGTATTTACCCTGTTTTAGCAGCTTGAGGTATGCAGTTACAACACATTACATTTTCAGGCTACTGAAGAGAGGACCCGCCTTGATTAAAGAATTTAATCAAGTAATGTGATTAGATGATTTAGTCAAAGCAGATCCTGTCCTACTGACATCACAGAACATGATAATTTTCCCAGCTGCACAGTGCAGCACCTGGAAAAAGTCCCAGGAAACTTCCCTCTGTTATTCCACCCAATCCCATGCACTTCTGAGCTGATAATTCAACGCTTAGCACAATCACTCCAGAGCTGTTGTGGTATGGAGAAAATTTGAAACAATAATTTTTAAGTGTTTATTGTCATATAAAAATCGATGGTTTATGTCCAAACCATAAGATTCTATGTTTGTTGATAATCAATTTACAGAATTTCATTAACTCAGAACCTATCACTTCCTTCTCCAGATGTTTCAAGGTAGCATTCCATTTAGGACATGCTGGTGATAGATATAAATGAAAAGGTAAATTTACAGCATTGTTTCCAGCGGAGTTTGTACTGTCAGCAAGTGTCCAGTTTGTGGAAGAAATGCCAACCTTGCTTATACAAGATTCTGTGGTTACAAAACGCTCCTGTGAGGCAGGGCTTTTTTAGTTATATAAAAACTTGCTTTCACTTTGAAACGAGGGGTTCCTTTGCTGTTGTTTTTTTATTTGCTCCCTGGAAAGTGAATGTTTATGTTGGAACATAGTTAGAAGGAATTGTTCAGCACGTAACTTGGTCACCTCTATTCTGATACATGTGTGTGGAAACAGAACAAAATTTGTCTGAATCTGAATCTTCCTAGGGTATAAACCATGGTTGCCTTCTTTACTGGAATGGTGAGGGATGGTCCCAGCTATGTCTGCAGCATTAAGATGAACTGATACTAAACTGGGCACTGATAGTAAAAGGGGTAACACACGGACATGAGTCCTTCCAGCAAGGGCTTAATACTGGCTGCTTTCTTTTTCTAATGTTTCAATGCTTCCCATGTCTTGGCTTTTGTCCACATACAGTGTGGCTTTACAGGCTAAATTACGCAGCTTTGTGTCCTTCCTTTTAGTGTTCTTCTTAGTTAAGTGAATGTTGAAGCAGGAGAGGAAACATTGAGGTAGAAAGTAAAGCCAGACAAGAGAGCTGTGTTTATTTCCCTGCTTAACTATGAAGACAATCACATTTTTTCCTTTGTATTTAAATTTTGTTAATGAAATTTCATAAATTTCATTTATTCTGGGCATATACACCTGAAATGCTAAATAAATAGATATTTTTATTTGTTAACTTCAACAAGAGTACAAGGAGGTTGATGGTGCTGTAAAAGAAACATTTTCCCATAAAAGTCTAAGAGACTACTGGTGATACAAGTTCAATCAGAAATCCTGGTACATTTGTCTTGACTGTTTCCTAAGGCTTTCCAGGGTCCACTTGACGAGGAATATTCTTTCTCCGTGGGCATGCATTGGCTCATGAAGTGGATGTGAATGGTGGAGAGGAAACTGAAACCTAGAGAAGAGTTCCATCTGCCACTCTGGCAAACATTTACTGCTATTCTGCTGGCTGTTTATATAAAGATTGAGGCCAGGTCCTTCCTTATTTGCCTAAATCAAGGCCAGATAACATCTCTACTAGACTGAATATTTCAAGCACAATATTTAATGACATGGACACTTGTTTTAGGCCTTTCGTTTTGAAAGATAATGATTACCAACACAAGAACACAATCACCACATGGCACTCTGAGCAAGGTCAGGAGATTCACAGGCACACAAAGGTCACAAATGATAAAACAGACTGTAAATGGCTAACTTGCTAGCTTTGCTCCAAAATAGAAAGGGTATTTGCCAGCTTGGCACCTGGATCTCCTTTACCAAAAGAAGGTATCAAGCATTCCTGTAACAGGGTCAGGAAAAAAGAAGTAAATATTTCTATAAAAAGTTGTTAGAATGGATGTCCTGCAAGGGTTTATCCTAGTTGGCTTCTTTAATGGGAAGGGTCACTGTGGTGTCAGAAGGCACAAAGCAGGAGTTAGGAGACAGGTGGATATAGGCTGTACAATCCAATAATCTATGGACAGTAGTGTCATTCCATTCCTCTCAAAATGGTCAATCCTCAGTTTAACCTGTTAAAATTTTCCACCATTGTTTCAGACAGAGCATTTCCACAATCTGACACCTCTGAAGACAAAATGTACCTTTAACAACTGTAGTTGTGCTTAATTCACTTTCTTTTCCTCCTTTGCTTTCCCCCCACCTCTCCCCATTCCTCTGGCCTTTCCTTTTGCCGTTTTCTACTGAGACCTGTCATATCTCTTCTTACTCTGGTATTTCTAAGTTAAATAAACCAAATTCCTCTCTCTTCACCTCTCATTTCCTCTGGCTCTTCTGACACCCTTTCTCTACACATCTTCCAGTCTGGATTAAGCTCCTTTGTACAAGGGTAACCACAGGCAAGGACAAAGAGCAGGGAGGGCAAGGATGCAAACTTTGAAGACAACCTAAGCATCCTGTTTACATGAGAACCCAAACAGAAGAGGCACATTGTCAAGCCATTTGAAAAGCTGTTTATCCTGGCAGGGTGATAAACTAGAACCAGTAAATTGAAAGTCTTTATCAATTTAATACATTTATTTATTAAGGTGTTTCTTTGGTTAGTGTTTGAAGGTAGTTTCCCACTGGAAATAAAACAAACAACTATATTTGCAGAGGGTAAGATCATATTAGTCTGTTTTATAAAGAGAAAAATATCTAGGAGGAAGTCACTGGAGGTGAGACGTCTTTCTTTTTTAAATGGCAAACTCAATAGAACTGACTTTCCAAAGGACTCATCCTAAATTCAACAAAAAGCTCAAGCACTGAAAAAAATTTAAATGCTGTAACATATTTTTTTAACTTTTATTTGCAAAATATCTTTTAAATTTTGTTGTAATTGCCTTAATTTTTTTTCTTCCAACTTAACCTGAGCATTTATACAACAATAGGCTCAGAAACAGAACAGCTCAGGCAGGAAAGTACCCCTAGTCCAGAGTTCTGCCTATCAGGTGAACAGGTTTTTGCGTTTTTTATATGAAATCAAGTAAAGAGGATGGAAATTTAGGCTGAAGCAAGCAGTCAGGTTTAACTTTACACTGAAACTATTTTTGCCTTCAGAAGGCAGCCAGGAGAAATGGCTTATCCTCATCTCAGAGTGAGCAGAAGCAATCAGAGGTGGCCTGTTTTAATACTGTCACAGCAGACATTTCTGCTAAAAATCCTGAGGTCTGTCTTACTGAACCTGTAGTAATGCAAATTACATTCCTGAAAGAGAGAAACTGAGAAAAAAACTTCCATACTTAAAAAAATCAATACCAAAGCAAAAGCCTGCTAGAGATGAGGGAAAGAAAAAATAGTGAAAAAAAAAAACCTAAAAGCTTCTAACACCCTAAAATCATTTAAAGTTATAGAAAAAAAAAAAAAAACCCAACAAAACAAAACAGTCATAGAAAAGCAATTCAGCAGAAAAAGGCAGAAAAAAAGTCATCAATGTTCATGAAGCCCAGAGATGCAGTTTGGATATATTATGGCACTTCACAGGCCCAGCAGGCAGAAAGCAGTACATAGGTCATCTCCTCATGGCCCATGAAACAGAAATTCTTGCTCAGCTAATGCCAGGAAAAGAGAAGATACTTTTCTTCTGATAAAAAAAGACCAAACCCAGTAAAGACCTGAAGCGTTTCCCCCCCTCAGCTCTTCTGCTGAGATGTCATTTGAGATGACATGGGAAACTGAAGACGTGAGAGCAGGCAGCAGAACAAGAAATCACAGCTTCTATTGCTCCATTGTGTATCCCATGTTAAACAGTATGGTAGATTCATCACATACACAAATGTTGTGATGATGCTATGAAACCTTACAATAATGAAATAATAACGCTGTGATGTCATCCAAACCCTTCAGCTGTCTTTCTGCAACTCTCTCTGAGTCAACTGGCTGTATCTATTGTCATTGGATTGAAATTTATGTCTAAGTCTCAATACCCAGGTCCCAATACCTGATTTCTCGCATTTACTGAAATCTGCTAGGCTCTAAGTTTTTTGGCTACACTTATTTTCTATCATGAATGAAAAAGATTTTGCAAATGAAGTAG
This sequence comes from Bombycilla garrulus, assembly GCA_013400315.1. Classification (NCBI taxonomy): domain Eukaryota; kingdom Metazoa; phylum Chordata; class Aves; order Passeriformes; family Bombycillidae; genus Bombycilla; species Bombycilla garrulus. Next base: position 449,197 of record VXBU01002212.1, read on the forward strand.
ATAAAGTCTGGGGGAGGTGTGTGTTGGCTATTTCCTTTTCTCTTTGAGAAATGCCTTTGCATCTGCTCTTGTTTTTTCCAGTTTGGACCACCTGATATATAACCCAGACACACTTTAACCAACATACACAAAACCTAAGCCACATGCAATCACAAAAGAAATTCCAATTTCACAGCAGGATGGTGAGAAAGAGACAAAGTTCAAGCTTGATTGTGGAAGAAGGATAGCAAGCACAACTTGTTTGTTTACTATTACTATCTCCGTTCCTCACCCCTCTGCTGAGATGCCGAGCTCAGCCTGTGTACAAGCAAAGCTGAGATGAGCCTTGGAGCCTGTGTTGGCCACGTTGGTCAAAGACACTCAGATGACCTCCAAGCTCTTTCTAAAAATACCTACTTCTTCCTCTTCCAGAAGCTGCATAACAACTGTTTTCTACAGGAGGCTCACTCGTGTTTACAGTTGCTGAAGAAACCAAGATGTGTTAAGAGGACTGAAACCCACAGGGCTGGTTTTGCTGATGACAGGACCAGTCTCCTCCTCCTTCTCCTTGGCCAAGTTTTCAAACTCCAGCAATGACCAGACGCCTTCTTGGACAGGCAGTTTGAAACACCTTGCGATGGAGCCTGATGAATGTGCTGTCTGCCAAGGCAGCACCTGCACACGGGCAGCCCTTCAGTTCTGGGAACAATGGCTCTTGGTTCTGCTGAGGGCAAATTCAGAGCCAAGAACTGAGAATTTATTGAGAATAAAGCTGTTTGCTCAACAGCAACATTTGAGTACTGGAACAAACTCCCATGTACATCAGTTTAGTTGTGTCTATTGAGCAAAGTCAATAGATAAAATGCCAGTACAGCCTAAACACCTTTCTGTATGTTTTATTCTTCCCATCCCCCTTCAGCTCTTTTTATGACAAAACACTCGGATATCATCAGAGGTAGAGTCTCGCTCAGTGAAGAAAACTTCCTTTTTAGATAAACTTTTCCCTCTTGTTTTTAGAGGTAAGATAGAGGTTGGATAGCAATGGAGTCATAGTTTGCTTAAGCTAGTAGTCAAAGGGTGTTTACAGCTTTTGTAAAAGAATGTGATTATTTTATACTTGTATTTATTCAAAATAAGAAATCATCATCAATTTCCTTCTATTAGCATTTTACTTTCTTCCACTGAATTCTATTCCTTAGATTCTGTTTTGAAAAACTCAAATAATTTAATGTTTAGGTGCCACTACATTTTCTCTGGATTAGAGTATTTAGACCACGAAAGAAATGTCAGACTTGCTCTAATTCTTTGTTAAACTACACCATCATCTGTCAGGTGGATGCCTGACAGATGTAACAGCAATTTTCTTTTTTATTTGCATTATATTCAGATCACAGGACTTTTGTATGAGCAAAGAGAGTAATCGTAGACCAGGTAGAAAACTGGATTCCAAAAGGCTACATAAAATTCCTTTTATTTCCCAAATGGAATGCTGTAGGTCCCCATGGAAGTTGCCAGATTAGTTTAAGTTCCACTTAATTATATCTATCTTCACAAAGCCTGCTAAATGGACCCTATGAAGATATGTTAATTGCTTTAAATACTGCAGTAAACTACTGCCAAGCTAAGCCAAATCTTTTAGGTTGCAATGTCTTTTCCTTGTTCTTCCAAACTCTGACTCTGTCAGCAAGTCCTAAACAGAGGAAAATTGAAACCCTTCTGTGTTGCAAGTCCATGCTGAGCTAAAGGAATCATAGATTTATAGAATAACTCGAGTTGGAAGGGACCCATAAAGATTGAGTCCAACTCCCTGCTCCTCACAGGACTATCTAAAGCTATCCCATATGACCAAGAATGTTCTCCAGACACTCCTTGAACTCTGGAGCCTGTTCCAGTGACCACCCTTCCAGTGAAGAACCTTCTCATGTCTAATCTGAACTTCCCCTGACACAGCTTCATCCCATTTCCTCATACTGTGCTGGTCACCAGAGAGAGGAGATCAGCAGCTCCCCTTCCACTGCCCTCCCTGAAGAACCTGTAGTCTGTGGTGACGTCCCTCAGCCTTCTTTTCTCCAAGCTGAACAAACCAGGTGACCTCAGACACGCCTCCAAGTCTTGCCCGTGAGACTTTTCACCATCTTGGTTGTCCTCCTTTGGACATGCTCTATAATTTGATGTTCTTCTTACAAAGAAGCATCAAAACTGCACATGAGACTCGAGGTGGGGCTGCAGAAGCACAGAGCAGAGCAGGACCTCCCCTCCCTCAAATGGCTGCTGATGCACCACAGGACATGGTTGACGTATTCAGCTTGCCATTAACCCAACCCCCCAGTACAGTTCTCACAAGTTGAGATGCTCAGAAAGCCTGAGGAGCAGGGAAGCCTTGTTAGAATTGTCCATTTCAAGATGCCGCAAGGTCTGTTTTGTTGTGCTCACCATCCCATGTAACGAGAGGGATCACCAGCAGGCAGGTGTGGTCCTAAGTGCAGCAATCCCCCTTTGCTCACAGAGTCCCAGAAACACACACATGCTGTGAAGCCCTGCTAGGTGTAGATGTAGGATGCTTTGATAGCTGTCATGGAGCTGTGCAAAGAGGCAACTCCCAGATACTGTCAATTGTCTGGCTCTGTTTCTGTTTTCTGGCTGGTTTGTTTCAAAGGTGTGAGGTTTATTTTTTTCAGCTTTCCTTCAAGTTACTTGGCCTGGCATTGAGGAAGGTAATTTATTTACATAGTAAGGGCTGGAGTTTAGACACAAAGATGATCCAAGATAACCTTCCCTTCCCTGTTTTACCCAAAAGGAATTTACTGAAAGCCTTTATCGAACCCTCTCCTCTCACAGACTTGGGAGCAGGAAGAGGCATAAATGGATTAGTGCATGTTCCACCTGCAGCACTCACAGAGTAAAGGCCAAACAGTGAAAAGTTCAAGAAAGTAGGTAACATTGTCACCTCACAAAGGTCTAGGCACCAGGTCAGTTGTGAAACACGCTCACAGCACGGGGCTGGCCCAGCCTTTGAAGCAAAAAGCTGAAAACAAGATTTAGTCTGACACCACAAGGAGAGGAAGCACTCGAGCTCAATCAGGAGGAATGTGTTGTGTTGCAAACTGCAGGGATTTAATGCAATTCCCACTTCCAGTAAAATCACAAGTGGGGATCGGGGGGGCTGGCTCTCTCCCCGTACTTGGCACAAGAGGCAGCTCCTGGTTATTCAGTTTTGTCTGCTTAAGCCTCTCCTGTAGCTCTGGGTGTGTTGTGGTTTAACCCCAGCCAAGCACCACAGGCCACACTCAAATTGCTCCCCCACCAGCAGGATCAGGGAGAGAACTGGAAGGGTAAAAGGCAGAACACTCAGGGGGTGTTTCATGGGGAAAGCAAAAGCCATGCACACAAGCAAAGCAAAATAAGGAATTAATTCACTGCTTCCCTTGGGCAGGCAGAAGTTCAGCCACATCCAGGAGAGCAGGCCCCCAACACACATAAGAGTGACCTGGGAAGTGAATGCCATTGCTCCAAACATCCTCCCATTCCTCTTTCTTTCTTTCCCCTATTTTATATACTGAGAATGATGTCATGGGGCATCTTTCTACAATAAAGACCAGTGTCATAACAGCAACTACAATTACTGCAGAAGGTAATTCATTTCATTTGTTAAAAGACATAACCTCACCCAGGCAAGGATAAAGTAGAAATAAATGTGCAAGTGTATATGTCCCTCACAGCTCATTTTGTGTGTATTTCACACTCCAGTACAAACTTGCTGCTAATTCTCTGTAGCTCAGTTGTATTCACTGTTTGCTGAACTTTCCTTCAAAAATAGGCAAAAAGCTCATGGCTAAATTTGGGTCAAACGAGATTACAGTGCTGAAATTTAGATTCAACTTTATTTTTGTAACTGGAAGCTCATATCAGCATTCCAAGTTTAAAAGCAAGACTCAAAATCAGGCAGTTTTCATTTTGGATTCTGCTCAGGAGAATCTAGGCAGACAATTCCACAAAAAATAAAATTTTGACAGTATTATGAGCATCATCAACAATTTGATTATTTTTCTAGAGATGTCTATTTGTCAACTGCCTGAAGTTAAATGTCCAGAGTCAACAGGAACATGCTGACAGAGATGCAAGAAATAACAACTTCATTTTTTCAAAGACCATCTGATTGGTATTTTCTGAAGATTGAAGATAAATAAATGTCAAACTCCCTAACTTTCCTTTAGCCTAGAAAATCCTGTGCATTTATGGATACCACACACATACAGGCTAGGATTCCATTGACTTAGGCAACACGGGATTTCACCTGTTGCTTGGGTATCTATTTTTTGCAATTTCCTTCTCTTCAGATAAGAGGAAGCTCCTGTATTGCTTAATACAAGGATTTATGTCCTACAGCTTGCACTCCCTCCAGCAGCCTCCTCTTCCCACTGAGCACAGCCTTAAAGACATGCAGTGTTCTTCCATAAGTGCCAGCAACAGTGTTCAACAATTTTTCACTTTGTTTTGGTCTCTCCTTCAGTTACTGCCCTTGCCATGACCCGATCTGTCCCTAGGATTTACCACAGTTAAAACATATTTGTTTTTGTAAGTAACTGGCCTACAATATTAGCTTAACTACTGATGCTAGGAAGAGGCTCTGTATTAAAAATAACATGCCTGAAATCATACTGAACACAAAGGATCTTGGAAGTCACACACCACGGGGCTACCATTTTTCACTTACAGGTGCCTGGATTTGGCTGCTTTGGTAGTAAGTGCTGAGCAGCTGGCACCTGTTAGAGGAAATTCAGCATTAAACACTCTGTTATCTTGCCCATGAAGCAGTCACCCCTCTTCATTTGCATAGTAAAAACTTTCCATGCATGTGGCTCTGCATTGTCCTAAACACTGAGCTGTAAACCTGAACCATATCACAAAGAGAGCACGTGAGCGTGTATCAAAATGCTGCTCACACCAGGCAGAGCTCATGGCCATGGCAGGGACCCCTGGAAGGAAAGCGACCACAGAGAAACAAGAATTGGATGTGAATCATCATCTTCCAAAGCATCAAAATCAAAACAACATTTGGTGACAGATACACACGCCGAGACAGACCAGCTGCACTTCCCTTGCCAGAGCAACACAGAGTTCACTTATTATTCTTTCACAAGCAACCAGCAAGTAACTCCTGCAAAAAGGACACACAGGACAATGTGTGACAATGCTGCCTCATCCTACTCTTCACGTGTGCTCCTCCTGCCCACCATAACACCTCTGTGCTTGTTCTGCTGAGGAAGTGTGGGCAGCAGGAGCAGATTCACCCCAGAAACACAGAGGCTGTGGGGCTGTCTGGCAGAGCTCAGTCAGCTCGTGTGGGAGGTGCGCTATTCTCGTACCACCTTTCATCACCATCACTGTGGCATTCAGGTCAAGGTTAGCACGCCCCAATCTTCTCTTAGTAAACGCAGCAATATCAGCTGCAGGAGTTTGTTTGGGTTTTTTTAAGTTCCACATTTGCTTCTGATATTGATTTTGTTGGTGCTGTACATGCCTATAAGAGGGATAACCCTACATGCCAAATGGCAGTGGCAATGCAAAGATAGTTTGTTTAAAGCACTGTAAAAACCTTACAAGATCAAACACACACACACTGTTGAGAGAATGTAAACAGAAAGAAATATCTTGTATAAGCTGCTACGCATTCTTAATCAGGAAGTTTTCATTGCTGTCAATCTTAGTTAGTCATTACCTTCATTGTTAATTATAACCCTCCCAAATTTTATTCCATATGATTCTTAAGATCTAAGTTTTCTGACTGAGACAATCTTTGATGCCAACAACACAATACAGAAACCTCTGAGACAGAAGTGCCTGTCTGTAACAAAAGGTACATGGAGGTCAGCCCAATTAGCCAGGTAAAACTCCCTGTGACAAACTTAATGGATAAAGGCTCCCTCTTCTCCTAGTAACTTCAATTTTAATATTTTGTTCTAATACAAAGTCACTGTTTCATATTATTTGTAAAACTTATTAAATGTAAAACAGATGAAAATTCTAAAGATTTAGTAAAACTTCAGAATGATATTTCACTTTGGCTGAAGTCACAGGAATCTAAAGTAGGAAATGCAAGTGGACATTGACACTAGACAATGAACAATTTGTTCAAGCAAAGATTTGCAATTTTGTTAAAACTCTTACATATTGTGCAAAACACTAATGAAAAACCCTTAATCCTGTGATGCAATATACACACTTCTGCCTAGGTCTTACATGCATACAGATTTTTTGGTTGCTGATTACAGTGACCCCTGCCCATATTTCAGCTCTCAGACTGAAGGGTACTTTGCCACTGAGTACTTGCTCTTCACGTAGAGATACTCTAATTATTTGTATGTTGTGAAGACATTTTGTAATCACTATTAATAAAGCAGTATTTCAATACTTTGAACATCATCTGAAAGACCATCTGTATAGTTTTCTGAATTAAATAATGTGCAAAAAATGTATCCATCAATGTTCCAAAGTTTACTGAGAACAGAATTTGTGGTTGCTTATGTACAATGCTCCCTTTTCAACTCGAGAGCACTCCAACAAATACCTAGATTCATCAGGATGGCTGTCAGGACTTCAGAACTCCTCTTGGGACTGCACTTAGAGGAAACATTATAAGCTTCCTCATACTCTAAAGAGATGAAATGTTATGGAAAGGCTGGTTTATCTGAACAACAGCTAGGAAACAAGGTCAAGCTCAGAAGTGGAGCCACTAGACAAATTCAGAACCAGAGCTCTGAACTGCAACCCAGATCTTACGATGGAATTTCAATCTGCCTTAGGTAAAATGCCATGTCCTTCCACAGAACTGGTCAATTAGATTAGAAATCTGGTAGGGAATCATATTTGATGAAGAATTTTGTATGAAGCCATGTGACTGCTTAAGACCGTGTACATCTTAAGCAGAAAACAGCTTAAATAAAACTGAAGGTCACTACTGACTGTTTACAGTGCTGCATTGATATTAACTGGTAGGGAGAATTTGGTTTGGCCTTCAGCAAGGAAATACTTCTAAAGGTTATCACAGACTAACACAGATTGTGAAGTTTGGGGAGGGAGCAAGAGGAGGGATTCTGGTAAAGGAAGAAGGAAAAGACTGGAAATAACTGTCGGGTCAGAACCACTTATTCTCAAGATTCGATTTCCTCATTGTAGTAATAACCTGACCTGATTCAGTGGAAATTATCTCAAGGCCAGGGAAAAGCAAACAAATGCACGCATAGGAAAGCTGCAAATAGAACTGACATGATCAGGATTTCTTCACTTCTAGGAAAAGACAGTCTGAGCATTTCCCACAGGGAATACCAAAGCAATCTCCTCTGCCCTACAGGCACATGGCTGGATCCAAGGCAATTGCAGAGGAGAAACCAATCACCTGCCCTTCCAGTAAGGAACACAGACAGCTCTCATATCACCATGCCCACAGCAGTTTTCAAGGATCAACTCAGAAACTACTCTAAAAATAATTGGCAGTTGCCAAACTAAATACTCTGAATGTTCTATTTGTTTCATAACTTTATGTCTGTTTCTACCATATTGCTGTGAAAAGCTGTGGCACTTCTCATCAGATGCCTCTAATTCTAAGTTCCTATAAAAATTATTTGCCACGGGGTCTTAGGAATGATGGAAAACCCCCACCAGTCTGAATCTTTGGATTGCTGTTAGATCTAGCAGGAAATTCACCCACAGAACCATTTTCCAAAGGAGCCATAACTTGGTAGTGTTGCATAAGGGTCTTCGCCAACATTAATTATGTATCTGTTCTCCACAGAAATATTTTGTTTTGACTTCAAAGAATTCAACGTTAATCTTTCTTTTAGTCCAATAGAATTAAAAAGCTTGGGTTTAACACTGCTGGAAAAAATCATGAAATGCCTTGATCTAGTAAAACAAATTGTCTTTATCTTGATCATTTAGAATTAAGTTGTATCAGAAAAAAATAACAGTAGTAAATAATAAAAAGGTCAGCTTTTCATAAGAATTCCAAAGAAAAGAATTTTTAGGCTTCTACTCAGAAAAATTTTCTTTTTTTTATTACATTGTAAAAGCAGGTAAGATTGACAGAATTACTGGCGTCATTTCACTTTCTCATGGCTCATAGTACATTCTTAGAAATTTTAAATCAGAGACCATGTAGCTTGCCAGACACAACAGGGAACTGGAAACTGCAGACATCCATCCTGAGTCTGACACAGACTCACTGCTGCTCAGCTCCCATCTTCTTGCTCACCCCCAGCTCTCAGGGAGCCTGTGGGAGGCTGGGATATGCCTGGAATGCAGACACGTGGCTCAAGAGGGCGATTTCATCTTTCTTTTTCCTCCCATATGGGAACTGGGAGAACTACTAAGCTACAAATCTCACCTGAGATTATCCTTGCACAGCATTTTGCAGTGCAGAGCAACTCAAGACCTTGCACCTGATTGATTAATCAATAGGACTAGCACAAGATTAAAGATTATGAGAGATTTTTCAAAAAAGCTGTGTATAGACCTGTATTTCTCAGTCCTGACAACTGATGTGCCTCAACAGAGGCAGAGCCCAGAGCCCTTGCTGCTACATCCCTTCCAGAAGCTGAGTGCAGTGAAGAAAGAGGCAGAGGTTCATCATATGACCAAAATCTGTACCCCCTTAACCTTCCTTCTTCCCTCACCCACCAGCCACTCTGCGCTGGAATTTGGGGGTAGATCGCCGGTGGGGTGACAGTGTCCAAAAGCAAAGCCTGACCAGCTGCCACCTTGTTCCCTGATGGCTGCTCGAGGATCACACGGGTGGTAAAAATACCAAGAGCACATACTAGGGGAATGACTACGGACTCTATAGCCCCTGAAGACAGCAAAGCTGAACGTCAGGCAGCCTCTCAGGAGCTGATAGCAGACACACAGACTGGGGAGGAGTACCAAGAGCACAAGAAACTACTTAATCTTTTGTTAAATTATCGTGATACCACAGGGTGCAATTAAGTCTTAGGACAGTGTAGGCTCTAAAGGCCATACTTGTGTGTGGGAGAGGGGTGATTTTCTCCCTCCCAAAATTTATGTACACATTCCTCGGCTCCAGTGACCTCACTGAAAGGGTGGAGGAAAGTGAGCAGGGCTTCACCAAAAGATAGAAGACTTCCTGCAGTTGTAGAAAGGGCAAGACTGAGACCTTCTCCTTCTTCCAGGCCCCTATCCCACCACATTCACCTGCTGTTAGGATTCCCCTGTGGCCCTGCATTTCAGGAAAGTTAAAACCCCACAGTCCACCCACACAGGCAGCATTTGAAATCTTGTGCCTGTGGTACAGTTTGGCACAGCGAGTTCCCAGAGTGCCAAGGCAGAGGCACCTCCCCGCTCCAGTGAGAGGGACACAGACAACTTTCTTCCTGTGCAGGAAAGTCCTTCCCTCAAAGGCTTCTCCCCTCGAACTGATCAACTGATAAACACCCCTGGGAGCTTCTTTGACTCGTACATGGATGTAGTTGGGAAGAAATGTTCCCACTCATCTGGGCTGGTCTGGAATCTGACCAGAATGGTGCCTGATTTCCCAACACCAGTTCTCAAGTGGTGCTGAAGCCCTGCCAGCTCAGCACGATGCCACAGCGTGAGCTGCAGAGGGTCACCTTCTCCAGCACAGAACAGCTCATGGCAGATGTTGGATTTGTAATTCTTTGCCTTGTGTTACTCTGTGCTCTAGCTGGACCTCCCCAAGGAAGTCCTGATCCAGAGAAGGAACAAAACTGTTGCGCAACAGGGAGATTTTTGTGAGCGTATGAGACAAAGCTTCCAAGAAATTGGAAGGAAACCAAGAATGTTTTGGTTGCCAAATCAAAACCAAAAAATGAGCAGTCCTTCTCCCTCCATTCAAAGGTAAATACAACAGCAGCCTTTTCCCCCAGCACAGCCCCAGTGTGCTCCCAGCAAGTTTCTGTCCCATCCAAAAATCAAGTAAAAGCAAAACTAAAATCTCTGACCTGCTGCCTGGTGGGAGAAAGAAGAGGAAGCAATGTCACTAATTGTTGAATGGTGTCCCAAGGCACATTACTGAGAATTAGAGAAATACCTGTTTGGAGGATTAAGACCTGCAGCAAAAAGGTTAGAGGATTACGCTGAAATAATACCTGACCTGTTCTTCAGGAACTACTACACAGATTTTCATGTCATAATTTTTGAAGGTAGTTTTCTGTGCAGTCTGCGCAGAGACCCAGTGGAACATTCACAGTTACAACTACACAAATAGTTGTGTTTTATCATGACTCACAGAATAAGTTTAGAAGGCTATTAAAAAAAAAAAGGAAAAAAAAAGAAAAAAAAAAAAGAGCTGACTTGTAGAAAGCTATTAGTTCAAAAATCTTGGACAAACAACAGGCAGTGATAAGAAAAAAACCAAAACGCAGAAAGACAATTAGGATGAACTAAAGAAAGATCCTCTGGGGAGGTTTCTTCTTCTCCAGTGCTGAGCCTGGGACAAATTTAGAAACAGGCGTAACTACTGGATGGTTGATTTAGTGATTTCTTTGGATTTTTCTCCATGCAGTAAAGAAATGTATCTGCTAAAAAGTAAGAAAATTCTAACTGCAAGTATTTTGTCTTATAAGGCCTTTCTCTACATGTTGAAAGTTGCAGAAAGAGGGCTTGACGCTGGAGATCAGAGATGCCTTGAGAGCCCACCACACCCTTTCTCCTCAAAGAAGATTTACGGGCTTTGCTGCTATTTCCAAGCATTCCAACTGCAAGAAACTTCATTTTCTGAAGCTGAAATGGAAGAAGAAGCTGAAGGAAAGAAAGAAGTCATAGCTTGCCTCTCATCATCTGTGTGGTGGGGTTTGAGGGAAGGAAGAGAACGAGGTTAACAAATTGGAAGAAACTCACTGTAAAGAACCAACTCTCAGGTCTGACCATTTGCAACTTGCTGCCTGAAAGTTAAAATCACTCAGTGAAACGTTTTTTATCAGAAGGAAAACAAAAGTAAAGCTTACCAGTTCTACTGAAATCAAGCAAAGCCAGGAAAAAGAAAGTAACCATGGAACAGGAGACAAAAGGCATGTAAAATCAGACAGAAAATCTAACTTCAGGTCTGAGGAATGCAGTACTAAAGCTCTGTAATTGCTGTGAACCACGTAGGAAGATGCATAAGTAGAGATGGCCAGAGATTTGCAAAACAGAAAAGGTAAGCTTAAAAAAAGAGGAGTAGAACCAACAAGGACAAATAGGTTCAGATCTGAAATGCTGACCTGACAGCTTTGGTAGGCTGCACAAAAGCAAAAGATAGAAATGGAAATGCAAAGATTTGTCTGCTTCTGTCTTCCATCAGGAGTTATTTCAGTGTATGATACTAATGGGCAGCAACAGATATCTCAATATTAGCTTTCCTTTTTGTTGCAAATGGCAAAAAAAGATCTGATAGTATGGTGTTAAACAGAATCTTACAGAAGAATGTTCCCTCTTGGCTGAAACATGCCGTTTTTCTCTCTGTGTGTTCCTTCTACGTGCAATTTTTATCTGTATTATTTCTTCAGTTTTGGAAAGTTAAGACATTAGTACCAAGGAATTTTGAAGCTTATCAGAAAAGCTGTAGAGCATTCCTTCAGTTCTTGTATCTTAGCGGTTTATGAACATTTCCTCAATTGCACAAGACAGAAAACACTGGAGGATTCTGCAGGCAGAAAGTAGAGCTGCTGATAAATCTGCCACATGGCATTTATTTACTCAAGTAATTACTTTGCTTCAGATAGGAAAGAGAACAGCTTTTGTAAAGGTACCAGAGAGAGACATGGCAAATTTGCTTCTTGTCATCATACGTGTAGGAAGGAGAACACCACTGCTCAGCTGCAGCCCACAGGGCTCCCAGAGGAGGCACTGCTCGTTGCAGTGTCAAACATACCATTTGTAGACTCTGATTGTAGTTCATTATTCCTGGACTGTGTTTTGGAAGGGGACACGAAGATAAAGTCTGTTGCTCCCTTCAAAGTTGACAAACCTCCAACAAGATTTCCTAACAGATAAAGATTAGCAGCAGCAAACGATTTGTTTACCTGAAGTATATTGACTTCCATGTACCGAATATATTTCTCCATGATCAACCCAACTGGTTTGTAAATAATACTGGTATCAGTGGCTCATGGGTGGAGGCAGTGTTGTGTAGACGTAGAAGGATCAGCAGTGGTGCCTGCGACACCTTTTGACTTAAGAGTGTGTGAGTTTGCATGTGCAGATCCTGTCACATGCACTTTTGTTCATGTTCCGCCACACACGTCATGGTTTTCCAGTCTGATGGAGAAAAACCCCACAGCTCTGTGGTTTGGTGTCTCTTGCCCATGATCCCTGCAGACCAGGGGACTACTTCTACGAAGAATAATTATAATTACAGCCTTGTAGTACTCTCTTGGTCTTACCCTTTCACAGGATTTTTTTCTTTTAGGATTCCTATATCCAAACAGTTAGAAAAACACAACCTGGCTGAAGTAGGACTGTGCAGGAGATAAGAGTAGTCAATTATAAACATTATAAATATCCCTCTTATCTTAAAATCTTGGAATTTCAGATATTAGACAGACATAATGAAACCCTTAATCTCCCACTAGCCTATGTGAACTGTCCTCTTCAAGAATAGAACATGTATCCAAGAGCACAGCTGGGATAGACTTGATATTATGGGCCAGATAATTGGGAGGCATTAAACCCCAGCTCTGAGGACTTCTGTCCCTATTAACTTTTGACTAACTTTGTTTTTTATTTGCTGTAATCTAACTGTTTTGCTCTGGAATTTATTTATTACCCACATAGATGCCAGACTGAGTTAGAGCTTCTATTGAAATACGTAAAAGAGTTGGAATTGCCACATGAAACTGCCACACTTTCCAAACATAATAAATAATTCACTTAGGAATAAAATCATAATAATATTTGTGGATTTGTCACAATGACTTCTCTAAATATAGCTTTTACTCTGAAGTTATGCAACTTAAAAGTAGAATTACTATTTTTGCTGTTATATTGATATCCCCATTTAATCTGGTACACAACAATTTATGCCTGCAGCAAAACGCCTCAAACACAGAAAAAAAGCTGATTTCATCAATATGTAATCTTACATGTAATCTTATCTTCTGATTTACCCTTTACTTCTATGTAAATTCTTGTTTTTTTGAGGAGCCTTGTACAACAGAACCCCATTCTTAGCTACACAACAAATTAAAGTGACCTACTGGCATTCCATGTCACCAGGGCATGCACTGATGACATGTGCAATCCCATTGTGGCATTCCCTGTGCTTGCAGGAATTGCTAAAGCATTGATGAGCATAGTGAATATTTGTAGATAAGAGGTATTTTCATGATACTGCTTGCATAAACTGATACAGGCACAAGTGCACAGAGACATTGATTTTGGGCACCTCCATTTCTGGATGTTTCAAAGTAGATACTTAGGACTTAATGTGGAATGTGCTAAACTTACAGAAGGTTCCAGCTGTCAGTGACTGATGAGTGAAACTAAGCACCAAAATATGACAAAACTAAAATTTAAGAACTTTGTTTCAGCCATCTTTTTTGGACAACACTGTGGCTCAGGAGGGGATATGGAAAAGAGCTTTTTCTCCTCTCAAGGAAATTGCTTCATGTTGTGTAGACGACTAATTTCAGATAAAAACAGGGATTCACCTGCTATCCTGAACTCTGTACAGTAGACTCACCTTTGATAGCAAAGGGAACTCTGAATACTAGAGCATGCAATACCAGTATTTAAGAGAGATGACTCATACATGCCTTGAGGGATTATTCATGCCATCTACCTTAGTTATCCAAGCACAGTCCCCTAGGAGAACATTTCCTCCTGCAGACAATGCATGAAAAGCCAGGTATCTCCAGAACACAACAAAGACACCTTAGGTCAAAACCCCCACAGTTCAGACCCTCCTCCAAACATACCAGTACCCCGTGCTCTCCTAAAAGTCAATGCAGAAAGAGGAGCAGTGCCAGCAAGTAATTCAGATTTATAGCAAACTGCAGGGGTACCTTTTTTTAACACTGAATATAAAACAAGGCAGAGATGCTGCAGTGCCAGTGGTATCTCTGCAGCACACAGGGGTTTTCTGTGGTGCCCTAGCAGCTGGTCTGGCACCAGCAGTTAATGTTCATGAGCATCTGTTTCACTGCCCTGCACCCCTCACTCAGCTGTGGCAGAGTTCTGTGGGGCAGTGGGGTGTTCACAAATGTGTCAGTTTAATTACCAGAGTGGGACTCTTTTCTGAGTGCTGCACTGAACTTTCAGGAGCTTAAAGATTCAGTTTTTATGACAAGCACGTGGATCCACCTGTAAAACCGACACACCGAATTTTTAAAGTATGGCAAATTGAGATCTGATTTTTAATATCTAACAATATTGTGTTTTTTTAAAAACCTTCCATAAATAGCATTATTATTGCATCAAAGTTGTTGTCATACCTTCCAAGCAGAGAGTCTTCTGCAGCAGTCCATAATTCAGCACTAGGTGGCCTCTTTCTTCTTTCAGAAAAGGTCTGATACATCATTATATCACCTAATGACTAACCAAAAGTAAAAAACCTTAGGCAAATCTAAAGAACTTTCTTCAGCAGGATTTTAAGATTTCATATATTGCAAAACTGCTAACTGGAATGCATTCACTCTAGCTCAGAATACAGAACTGATTATCTGTAACTTGGCTTGCAGCCTGAGCCTTGAGCAATGTTTTATCCACACAATTTCCTAGGAAGTACACAGAGTATTTTATTCCTGAAAAAAAGCCCAAAAACAAAATGTCCCTTTACCCAGCTCATAGATTCAAGAGCATAAAGAGGGGAAGAGGATGTGAAGATAAAATAATTACACTTTTGTACTCAGCTTAGGATTTGCCAGGTGAGATCCAAAGCAGCAATTAGAGCTTCACCTCCCCTTCTCTAAACAAAGCTCATGCACTCCAACAGCATGTGCTCTTTCTGTCTAGTGGTCTGCAAAAGCAGAAGACTTTGATGAATCAGATTTAAGAGACTCATGGATGGTAAAAAAATCTAATGGGATTGAGGTTTCTAATGCAGAGGCCAGCATAATAATTTAATTGGAGCATTTAGCTTTCCTGAAGAGGCTAACAAGGAAATGAGCATTGCCTACAGCAAAAGAGCACTCTGGCAAAATGGCCTCAGGAAAGGGGTTCTCAATTTGCCTTTCAGAATTTCCCAGCCACCAAAAGCACAATCACTTCATTGCAAAATCACTGTGCTTCTGCAGGATAAGCCTTGTGCTAAACAAGGGCTTGTAGCAGTGATTAGGTGAGATCGTATGAGGAAATAAAATATGTTTTGCCATGGTGTGGCTGAACAGCAACTTCCTCCATCAGTTGAAATGGGATTATTTGTTTACAGACCAGGTAAATGCTTCTTGCTAGGCAAAGAATGAAGACTGGAGCCTGTAGAGCTAGTAAATGTGAGCCAGCAAAGGGTGATTTATGAAAGGCTGCTTCTCTGGGGAGTTCTGTGGACATCCCCATGAAAAGGAAAGTAGTGACTTCTTTTGGTCACCACATGAAGGGGAACACGTGGCTGTCTGTCCCTGTTGTGCTGCTCTGCCTCTGACTTAACACCTCTGCTCCTTTGGAGTATTTTTCTTCTCAAACAAGTAACAGGAAGGGTTTAAGACCCCAGTGAAGTTGAAGAGAGATTTCCTCTACACATTTTCATTAAATATTTGGTCTGAGACAGAAAGGAAGCAAGGCCAAAGGAAATGCTCTGTATGACAGCTTTAGGTGTCAACTGCCAGCATTGCCAGACTTTATTATGAGTTCTGCTGGTCTGAACACTACTGTACACCTGCAGTAATGTTACAACAAAGATTATAGGACAGGCATGGGCGGCGTCATGAACATGTCAAAGATTTATGACAGGATCCACAGCAGGAGGGAGCTCTGGGATCAACCTCTCAATTCTTCACGTGTCTCCAACTGCATCTCTCTCGGGTCACCTGGCCTCATGTTACCGGTGTCGGTGTCGCAACAAGTCCAACTTTCTGTCCCCTGCCCTGCGACCCAAGGAAAGCCTGTGAACATTCCTCGGTAATTATTCAGAGGCTTTCAACAGACCCTCATGCTGAACCCACCCTGTTCATTCCACATGAATCTCTGACATTCTTTAAAAGGTGGATTTTTTTTATTTTTTTTACTTTTTATGGCATGCCTTACAAGAGTCTTGCTTAATGCAAGTGCTGTCTCTGCAAACAGCAAGTACATGATTTCCCACCCAGCTTGGGTATGGATAAAATCTGCTTCAAGACTGCTCTGGGTACTACTGCAGCTGAATTAGCTACAGGGTAGCCCAACATTAACAACTTTTTGTTTTCATTACCTGTTTGTGGTCCTCATTCATCTTAAAGTTACCTGCAAAGTATCAAACCTCAGAATAAAAATAGTCAGAAAAGCAGCTTGTTGTGTCGTAATTCAGATTCATGTTTGACTCAGAGCTGAAGGAACAAACATTCCTGACTCCTGTTGGTAATTTCTTTTTTGGGTGTTCCAGTGGGTACAAGAAAAATCTCTTTTCATTCCTGCAGGGGAATCAGCATAAAATCAGATGAAAGACTGTCAGATCCCAGGCTGTGTGCCAGTGATGTCCACAGGGCTTTACCCAGTTAAAACAGCATATTTAGTGTCATACTATAAAGTCTTTTTTAGTTAGACTTCTCCTTGAAAAAAACTCCCTTGGGTTGTATAATTTCCCTAGTAAAAGCCCATATATACTGAACTACAGCAGTCTATTAGCACAGTTTTAAAAGAAAATTTAATCTCTTCACTATTAAACATGTTGATTACATTACAAAGCCTGTCTTGGCCTAGAAGCACATTCTTAAGCAGACCTTTGTCAAACATTTTTACTGCACACTGAATGCAGTAAATGGAGGAGTCCTCGTGTAAGGAAGCACAAGCACTTTGAAGAACAAATTCTGCACACTGTACTTATCTAACAGCCTTTCAGAATTTCCCAATCACCAAAATGCTGAGCAGCACTACTGACAGCAAACAGCTAATACAGTAAAACAAGGACGCTTAGCACTTTTTGATAAAAAGGGATTCATAATGCTTGACCAAAGTAGAGATTTCTATAGAGAGACAAATTGCAGAGTCCTTCCCTTGGAAGAAACCTGGCTGTTATTAGTGGAGGTGTTTGCAGGGTGAGATGGAGCACATGAGTGCCATAAGATCTATTTCACTATGTGTAAAACTCCTCAAAGCACTCACCAGATCAAATAAAAAACCACAAGGTAATGCTGCTCAGCATCTACTGAGAGCACTTCCCATGCTCCCCTGCAAGTGAAAGCCCTAAAGAGTTGTGTGTCACATAAACATCACCTCTTGGAGTGCTCCGTTTTCTCCAGAGACTGGGTACTTGCTACATATTTTCCACCCTGCCATGACACAGCTGCAGGCCTAGCACGCTCTGTACTCATCATTTTCACTTTCCTGTCACTGCGAAGCAGCTCATGTTTGGATGCTGTCCTGCCTGTTCCTGCAGATGTTTTGCTGTGCTTGCTGAAGGACACTGTGCTTTGGGTATGGCACTGCACCCTGCCTAGTGGGGCACCCCAGAGTGCCCGGGGCTGGATGGCTGACGGCACAAAGGGCCAAGTTTAGGGCACAGACAAGTTACTTCAGAGTTCAGTCCCCTGCCTCCAGCACAGAAACACCTCTACATGCATGTACTTACTCACGATGAATGAACTGCAGTATGTGTGGGCTGACATTAAAGGCACAGCCTCAGAGGCATCACCAGGGAATGCAGATGATACAGTTAAAACCCAGGTTTATCAGTAATAGTTAAATGCTGGTTCTGTCTCCTCATGGATATTTTATATGAACATGACATCTTTTTATGTCATTGCATACAAGCTCTCCCACACATCGTTCAAGAGTAATTGTATCTCATATATCCAATACATCTCTGTCCAAATGCATTTAATGATTATTCCATTTCCCTTCCTGCTAGAAATGCTTATTACAGTTGTTGCAAGGTAAGTGTGATTTCTAGAGACAGCTTTGTCTCTGTTCCATTTTAGTTGTCTGTCGTGTCTGTTTGACAGCTGTGTCGAATAAGTTACATTTGAGCTATTGCAGTTGTTGATTTTCTTATTTAAATTTACAATACTAGAAGCCAAAAATCACATTGGATCCTGGCTTCTCATAACTGCTTGTCTTACAGGGATGAAGCAGAACTTTGTGATTTTATGTTTGTTTGCCAGTGGCTTTCCCTGGTTGTTAGAAGGGGATAAGGGGGCATGTTCAGATGTATCTCATAGCAGGAAAATTAATGTCATGATCCTCATCCACTGATGTATCTCATAGCAGGAAAATTAATGTCATGATCCTCATCCACTTCCATATCCCTCTGCTTTGTCCCTAAGTGCTTTGAGGATTAAGTGAGTTCTATCCGGAGCTTACAGTGCCAAATCCAGGCTCTGCCTCAGCTGAAGAGGAAGTGGAAAGTAAACATTTGAAAGAGGCAATGAGAGAGATTGGCTTGCTCCCTATCCTGGGACACT
Organism: Bombycilla garrulus; assembly: GCA_013400315.1. Classification (NCBI taxonomy): domain Eukaryota; kingdom Metazoa; phylum Chordata; class Aves; order Passeriformes; family Bombycillidae; genus Bombycilla; species Bombycilla garrulus. The sequence goes on from VXBU01002212.1 coordinate 467,718, forward strand.
CCACTCCAGGACCCCACTGTTTTCAATTTAAAAATGTCAATTTTTACCTCCTTTTTATTTCCTATTTTGGTTCTAATGAAGCCTGGCAAACAGGAGGGAGCATCCTCTCTCAACAGGTACCTCACTGGATGCTCTGCCACAACCACAGCAACAGGCTGACCCCTGCACCCAAACCAGAGGATATGGGATGTTGAGGACAGTAGCCTGGGCTCCTTCTGTAGACAGATATCTGGTAAGACAAAGCTGTGACAGACTCCAAACCCTTCCTGGCAGAGCCCATGGGCCACAGGAACAAGCTCCTCTCTGTTGTAGCTGGCTGGATCCTGCAGCAGGCAGATGTGAGGAAAGCACATCCCAGGATTGGAGCAATCCTTCCCAACAACAGCAGTCATTTTCCTCCACGGGAAGGAGATTTAAGACGAGATCAGGCAGGCTGCCAGCTTGGAGCAAAGGCTTCCAGACCACCTCAATCCCCACGCTTCAGGTTTCCTGCGTTCCTGCCCGGCCACTCAGAATTTCCAAAAGGCCTCCTTTTCATAGGGAAACACAAGCAGTTCACTTGCTCTGTGGCACCTCCCTGCCCTTCAGCCAGGACTGGGGGATGTGTTGTGAAGGGAAGCCAAGTTGTGGCAGTCGGCTGCAGAGTGGCAAGATGATATTCCTGCTCAGAATCTGACAGGAACAGGGCCAAGGATGCTGAGTGGGTGCCAGCAGAAGATTAAGATCCCTGCTAACTTCAGGAGGAGAACATGCTGTACCAAATATTTCTTATTGAATATCTTGCATAAGCAAAACATTTAGCTCACCACCCAGCACTAGCTCATAATAAAAAAGCCAGTGGCTTTCCCTGCTGCATACACTGAAGTTGTGTAGTCAAGTCAGCTCAGGGACACAGACAGGATGGTCAAAGTGGTCTGAGCAATCATTTAAGCTGAGAGCAATCCACTAGAGCTAAAAAAGGAAACACAAACAGGTTTTCTGAGCAAATACATCAGAGACAGACTGACCCATGTAGGAAACCATCCCTTCCATCTCTCTTTGGGGAAAGACCATGTGACAGGTCCAGAAGTGCTCCAGGCCATTCCCCTCCCCAAACCCATCAGAATTTCCATATGGTACATCACAAAACACCCCATCTACAGCTTTCCCCTCCACTGACACTGCTGCACCACGGCAGAGCCAAAACCCAGTGGTTGCTCATAAATCCACTTTTCTGCACTTGCAGAGTAGGCAACCTGAAGTGACCACACACTCTCCCAAAGCCCCTGCCAAAACTGTGTGAATGGCTCCAGTGTCCCAAAGTCAGGGTGGGTGCTGTGGGATGGCCAGGCTGACCTGAGCTTGCACACCCCATGAAAGGGCTGCAGCACTCCTGCCTTGGAGGAGTCTGCATTTTTTAGGAGACCCTAAGGCAACACAGGGCTTGCAAAGGACCAAGGTGGGAGATATACTGGGGTCTGACTGACAGAGGTTGCAGCCCTGCACAACTATCAGAATAATTTTCAAATATTAGCAAAATTTTACCTTGAAAGGAAAAAAGAAGCTTCTAAATTGCAAGGAAAAAAATCTGCTTAAATTTCCATCTGCATTCTTTTGCTGAAAATCATGAAAAAATAAACACAACATGCAGAAACTGTGAAAACCCTCCCACACACGCAACTTATGTTAAAAGTCCCTCAGAAATCTCATGAGAACTTGAGTATGATGGAAGAAATTCTTACAGTTTAACATTAATCAGTTTGGTCTAAAAATAAAGCAAAATTCTTGATACAGCACCTCCCCTGTTTCTCCCCTCTTGAGACAGAGTTTTTGGGATGTTTGTTTAACCGCACTGCTCAAATTCATGACCTATTAGAGGTACAAGGCAGATCTAGCAAACAAAAATGTCACACTGGGGTCACTCAGTTTGTCACTCTTGCAGAATATGACCTTTAGGGTAGACTTCTTTTGAAACTGCATTTTGAAAGAAAGAATTTTCCTCCCCTCTCAGTTCACCTCACATTTAATACTCTTTTTTTTTTTTCCCTGTTCCTAGGAAAGGGACACTGGGTGCAGCTGCCTCAGCCCCTGCAAGTGGTTATCAATCCCTGCCCTCCAGCAGCCAAACATAAGTTTGTCCCATAAGAGTGGGAGATGCTGCATTGCTTCTTTCTCCTCGGGAAGGTTTTATTCTCATTTTCTCCAGGCTCTCACAGCTGTAAATGCCACTGGATGTCAGATTCCTGTAGTATTTCCCTGTCAGCATAAGTCTGCACAGCAGGCAAAAGGCACAATCCTTGTTAAACACTGTTGTTTTTAGCAGGTCCAACCTGACCTGCAGAGAGCGTGCAGCCTGTGTCTTGTCTCAGGACAGGTACAGCTGTAGCACAGGTACCACGGAGGTCAGATGGTGCAGGTTAGCTTTTGTTTTGAGACTCCGAAGTCATCAATTAATGTCCCGCTTGTGTTCGTTACTGACCCTTATTGCAGCAAAGGCAAAAAGCTTCCACAACCTCTTATTACCTCTCTGAGTTTGCTGCCTTCCTTAAACACCTGGCGATTTTCTAAGTGTGCTTTGTTTTGCTGTAGCACAACTGTGTTACTGTCCTCATTGCTAAGCAATTAACAGTTTGTCCTTCCAGAAATATCCAACGCCCCAAACACCATTAGCTCCTCGGAACGTTTTCAACAAAAACATTCCAGGGAAGCTGCAGCAGTAGCTCTGCCACTTTCAGGGATAAGCATCTCTCCAGCCACATACCCTACCACACAACACCAGAGCAGGACTGGGAGAGGGTGTTACTTATGGTCAGGCCCTGTTCTGCCCAGTTCTGCACAAACTTTTCACCTCCCATCACTCTGAGACTGCCGCATTTCTTGGATAATCCAGTGAAGAAACTTACCCCTACCCTACCAGAGAAGTGAACCTGCACCAGGTTGCTGTGGCTTCCAGCCAGTTGGGACTTCCAGGGCGGCCGGCTTGACCCCTGGATCAAACTGTGAATGCAAGCCTCAAGAGTAATTAATCAGAGACAATTCCCTTAAACTAATGATTTTTTGGTCACTCACCCTGGGGAAAACCTGCAGGCAAAAGTAAAGGTGCCAACAGACCCCTCTATTAGACTGAGCGTATCAAAGGGTCCAAGAGAACCAGTATCTCTCCATCAAAATAAAATTTCAAATAAACATCAAAAACAACCTCAAAATAGAATCAGTATTTCCCAGATACTTTTTTTTTCCTCATTCATTCTTTTAGTTAAAATGAGTAAACTCACAGCATGGTTTTGCTTCAGAGTCACTCATGATTTCTGTATGAAGTACCCCAAATTTACACTACTAATTGACATTTAAAATGCAAAGGGTCCACACAATCAGCAAGTCCTTGCCACGAAGGCTGCTGGACAGTGTGTGGGGCTCAGCATGCCCACGTAGCAGCGGGACACTGCACGTTCACTTCCTGCAGCATTTTCGTCACAAGTGACCACACAGAATCAAAGAAAGGACCATCTGGCCTATGGACATGTTACCTGTTATAAAAAAGGTATGAAAATGTGTACTTTTTGGTTTTACTTTCCCACAAGAATACCCTCCCACCTTCAGCAGTCTGCAGAACCATATGTCCACACATTCTCAGGATCCCAGGCTGAAGCAAGCTGGAAGCATATTTGATGCATTTTATATAAATCTCTAGCCATTTATTAAAAAAAATTAAAATATACAAAATAAATGTCAAAATATTTTCTTATATATAGGTGCAGAAGTATCTGCACTGTTTTATTTACACATTCTCTAGTGAGAATCTCTTTTTTAGAAAATCAGTTTAAGGTATAATACTCAGCACCTATGCAATTTTAGCTATGGTGTACTGATTCTTCACTAAATTTAGACTTCTTGTGTTGCATTTAACACTTGCCTGATTTCAGCCATACAAAAAGCTGATATTTAAAATGCCATCAATACAGTTATTTGTCAGAACCTTCCCTCTCTGTAAAACTTGAGTTCTTGTTGAACTCTTGTTCTTGAGTTCTCTTGTTCAACAATTCTTATTGGGGAATAAATTCCCATGAATGACAAGAACAGATTCTCCTTCAAACAGCTGGTGAATGAACGGGTGCAAAACAGAAGGAAGAGGAGAGAGTAATGTCACCAAACAAAAGGAAGAGGAGAGAGGAATGTCACACGGCTGCAGGGACATCCAGCTGCACTGACATCACCCCACACCATGCCCCAGTGACTACAGGAAAGACTCAGGTTCCCCTTCCTTGCCCATGGGGATTTCAGCATCCCTGAAGCAGCTGCCCTTCCTGGCAGAGGAGCTCTCCCGGTGGCTGTTGAACTGGTAAACCCTTCTCTTGAACAGGCGGTGCAGCTTCTCCTGGAACTGGTTGCCAATGAAGCAGTACAGCAGGGGGTTGATGCAGCTGTTGGCGAAGGCCACGCAGATGCCGAACGGCAGCGCCGCGTCGATGACCCCCATCACCTCGCAGCTGTCAATGACGCCCATGTGAGCCAAGGCGTTCAAAAACGTTAAAACGTGGAACGGCAGCCAGGAAATCAGGAAGGCCACGACTACGGCAGCCACCAGCTTTAGGACTTTGTCCCTCTTCTGCCTGCTTTTCCCAAACTCCTGCGCTTTAAGCAAGTGCCTCCTGATCCAGACGTAGCAGGTGGTGATCACTGCCAAGGGGATGAAGAAGCCGAGGGTGTTTTTCAGGAAGGCCGTTGCCACGGACCATTTGGCATAGTTCTCATAAGGAAAGGCCATAATGCAAGCATTGACCTCCAAGCTTTCAACGTAGTAAGTGTCTCGGAAATAAAAGGTTGGGAGGGAGGACAAACAGGCGAGGCCCCACACAACCAGTGCTACAAAATAAGCTTGTTGTGGAGTTCTCCTCTGGGAGTGAATAGGATGGACAATGGCGTGGTACCGGTCCACGCTCATGCACGTAATGAAAAAAATACTTGCAAACATATTCAGACACAGGACAGAACTGGAGATCTTGCACATGAGAGACCCGAAGAGCCAGTTGTATCCCTGAGCGTAGTAGGTGGCCCAGAAGGGAAGCGTGGCCAGGCACAGCAGGTCTGCCATGGCCAGGTTGAAAATGTAGATATTAGCAACTGTCTTGGGGCCGGTGTGGCGACAGAGCACCACAACCACCACGCTGTTGCCAACCAAGCCAAGAACAAAAACCACAGAGAAGAGGGCTGGAATCAGTGAAAACTGATAATCTGAAGAGGTCAGGGGGCAGGGAGGGGATGAGTGTGACACAGCCGATGAGTTTATCAGCGCTGTAGACAGGACTTGGAGACCTTCCCTGGTGGTGACAACCAGGGAGTAGTTGCTCTGCATGTTGGTGCTGGTGGAAAGGGCGTTTCCTCAGGAAATTCATGGGCTGGCAGCACTTTCCTGTCACATCCCTCACCTGCAGGTCAGAAACCACGTGTTAGATGTGCACTCTGCAGCTGTCTTAGCTCTGAAATCACACAGACACAATAAAAAAAAACAACCATCTGAAGTTATATCAGTAAGCTGAGTGCTGAACTACCAGGCAGCCCAGCTGAACTCCTTACCTCCATCCCACTGACAGGACACAATTAGCCCTGGGGAGGTCACAGCACTTTTTAATTAGCCTGGCAGAGAAGAGAGCAGCTGGGGTTTATCTGTGATTACAGATGGTGCTTTCTGTGGCCAGCAGAGCAGAAGGATTATGGACTCACAAGCTGGAGACACTTTAGGAACTTCTGTGACCCAAAGGCCATGCTGAAGCTCCTCATAGTCCTTTTCTCAGTTTTCTCATGTTATTTCCAGCACTCTGAGCAGTTACAATAATATTAAAAGGCAGCAGTCAACAGTGGAGATCAGGTACATCACACCAGAGGGTCTCCAGGGACTCCACAGGCATGAAAGCAGCCTTTTAACAGGACTATTGGGAAAGCAAGCTGTGATTTCTTTTTTCTTTTCTTTTTTTCATTTCACAGGGCTGGACACAAAGACACTGAAGGGTCTTTGCAAAATGTCATTTACTGTCAGTGTCTTTCTGAAACATAACTGCATCTGCTTCCCTCATGGCAGCTTTAATCAGTAAAAGAGATCATTTCCATGCAGACACAGGCAATAAACCCAGTCCTTGCAGGCACTGGATTTAACAGCACTGTGTGCCATTCATTTAGAAATATCAGGACTGGATTTCAGGAGGGGGAAATGTAGCTGTAAAACAGCTAAAATAAGAGAGTTCATTGACAGGTCTGTCTTTGCTGCATTTCAACAGTTTGTGTCTGCACTCTGAGCAGGTCATTTTGCAAACTTTAAGACTTTCTAAGTCTTACTGAAGAAAATAACATACCCAAGTATTTTATTTTACATACTAGAAAGAGGCAATTAATTTTTAATTAAGTTTTTGTGGAACCAGTCAGGCATTTAAGAATTCTCAAGGAGCCCTAAAAATAACAGAAATTTTCACCAAGACAACAGATTTGAGTAATGATCTCTTATTTAACAGAAGGCAACTGATAATTTCAAACATATTTTTCTGTATCAAAAGTTTAATGTACAGTAGTTTATCATTTGCTCAATGCAAAATATGCAATATACTACTCTGGATATACTGACAAAAAATTAATTTTACATGTATTGTCTCAACAATGAAAATTCGGCAGGGGAATTTCTGCAGAGTGCTGGTGTTTAAAGTGACACATAATTGATCATAAGCCCTTGTTTTGTATTCAAACAGGTCCTAAACCCAATGAAAGCTTTTTTGTTTGGGAGCACAAATATTCAGAGAGGGTCTGGAGTCCCATTTCACCCTTAACTCTTATGTCCTGAGCCTTTCACTTTAACATACAGAAGCTGAAATCTCAGAACTGGTCCCAAAGCACTACGTAGCTCACTGACTCCTAGCAGAGAGACCACAGCACGATTACTGCATTGCATTACAGAGAACAAGGTTTCATTGACAAACACACTCCCCCGCTCTGGTCATGAACTACTGGTGCCTTAGGATCTGCTCTGGGCTACTCATTCCTGCTCTTACTGCAGGCACGAGACGTTCCAGCACAAACTGAGTCAAATCAATGGCAGTTATGTTCTAACAGCAGATGGAAAACCTACCTCTCAAGCCTCACGTTCGTCTGGATGCAGCTCTAGAATTCCATGGTCCTTTTCTCCGTTCTCCTCCTGGTGAGTATCGCCAGCAGCAATCTGCTCTCTCATATCTTCCCTTTTCCCACTGGGAGGCTTTAACCTACATAACTCGAGAACTGAAATATGAATGCCTGCCAGCTTCTTTTCCTTTTGGAAGCAAAACAGTTTGAGAACCCCCCTTTCCAAGGCCACGTGAGCATAAGCAGTAAATCAGGAGAGAGCAACAAGACAGCCAGAAAAAAAGGAAAAAAAAAAAGAAATTGAGCAAGCGAGAAAAAGGAAATTCACACAAATATCCCTGCGGTTTTCCTACTGCAGCTCTTGGGCCAGGAAGATACACCCACACACATCCCCTTTCTGCCCTCCACGTGCACAAACATGTGGGAGCTTCCATGAAAGGATCTGTGCATCTCTGAGGCAGGGGGATTCTCAGGCAGTCCGTGGAGTCCTAGCACTAGCTAACAGATTTAAGAATGAAATAGGCTATTAGTTCTGGCAGAATTGACTATAATGTGAACACAGAGAGACAGAAAGTGAAGGAACACCACTGCATTCACAACAGCATTGCCTGTGGAAGGGGGCTGATCCAATCTCCCAATCAGTTAGGATGCGAAAGCCTCTGCCCTGCTCTTTGCAAAGACATGCACACTGCTGGGACTGAAGAAAGCAGCAGGACAAATCCACGTGGCTGAGAGCAGGCTTGCTTCTGAGGCTGCACTGGGGTAGGACATGGCCAAAACAAGCTCATGCCAGCTCCCATTCACACAACACAGAGCTTTTACATCTGTTCCCTCCTTGTATCACATGCTGTGCCTGGCCCCAGCCTCTTCTCCCTGGGAGGAGCTCCAGGGGGCTCCTGGAGGATAAGAAGTGGGGCAAAGGAAGCACCCATAGGCTTAAACATCTGGCCCTGATGCCTGAGTGTGATCTCCTCTGCAACAACTGCCCCTGTACGTGGGCTGTGCTGCCCAGCAGGGCTTCATGTGCCAGACAGAAATCAACCACTGCAGTCCCTGCCACTGACGTGTCCCTTTGCCCCAGGCGGTGCTGCTGGCTGGCTCTCAGTCACCAGACAGCGCAGGATCCAAGCACATCCCATCCTTTGAACAGCCTTGGAGCGAGGTGTATCCACCTGTGGGGGCCTGGGGAATCCCCGGGGCCTGTCCAGGACTGTGCAGCACACCAGAGACAGCTGTCACCAGCTCTGTTTATACCAGAGGAGAGATGGAACAGGGAAAGCAGCCTTTTAACAGCATCTTCGGGGGAGCCAAGGGCTGAGCAGGCTGTGGAGAACAGTCTCACCAGTTTCACCATAGACCAGCTATTCATTTGACCAGAAAAAGTTTCAGAGAGTGTTGAAAAAGCTTATCAGCAAACCATCCCCTGGAGGTGAGTGCTACATTCAAGGCAGAAAGAGTCCTTGGCAGCTTTTGTCTTTATCTGCCTCATAATTCAAGTCCAGTTCTTAGGATTTTCTGTGCTAAAAGGAGACTGAGTTATTTAAAGAAAGGGAATTCCATACAGCATTTCTGTTTACCAAAGTGCAGCAATTTACTGCTTCAAGGACATGATGACAAAGCAGACGATGGTCAGGAGTGTCAGGCTGCAAGCACACAGTGCCTGTGCTTGGAGCAAACACTGGGAGAAAGTCATGAGTCCTGCTGCAAAGGAGAAAAGCTGCACCTTCTGCCACCAATTTCCCCTGTACACACCCTGCCTGGGGTCTGCAGGACTGCTGGCCCCTGGTGAGTGACCTGAGATGTCAGCACTCACTCTGAACCATATTTATTAATTCTTTTGGTAACAAGACATGCCAAGACACCCTTAGCCAGGAGTCCTTGCTACTAGTTGCACACAAACAATCGGTAAAAGTTTTTCCTCCATTCCTCAGCAAACACTCAGTGAAGGAAAAATGCACAAGAATGTTTATTTTTCAAAACCAACAAACACTAGTAGTTTAGACTTAAATATAAAGTTTTCTTCTCCACACAACATTTTATCCTTATAGATACTGACTGTGTTTATTCTGTTTTGCCTACAAAACTGAGACTTTAACAGACAAGAAATGGCCCTCATGCACCCAGTGCAATGGGAGTCATGGCTCAGGCTGCCCTTTGACAAATCCTGCTCCCATTCTTTCCCCTGCCAATACTCAGTGCATCTGATTCCTTACCTGATCCCAAGTTCTAACTGCAAAGTTTCTTCTCTCTTCTATTTCCCCCACCATTTCTTTCTGCCTCTATCTCTGAGTATCTTGTAGGGCTATGAAACATATGCCCAAGTTGTCCATGCACAAAACAACCTCGAGCCACGTTGTTGCAGTTGAGCTAATGCCCCCTGAGCTTGTGGGGTGTGCTTTCCACAGCCAGGATGGTAAATCCAGCACATGGATCAGCACAGGGCAGAGCCTTTTCACTGCTCATCTGGCTGCAAAGTTAAAAAAGCTGCCAGTTTTCAACACAAGACCTGTTTGATTTTAAATTAGTAGAAGCTTGAGGTTTCTGGGGGTTGGATTTGGGGAAGGATTTTAAGTATATCTTTTACACCAACTGAAAAAATTTGCAGTTCAAGAGGAGCGAGAAATTTGCTGCTGGCTCACATACAGCCCTTAGGTTTGTCTTTCTGTCCTCAAGCCTACACACCTAAAGAGGTCAAAAGGTCCCCAGAAGTGTTTAAAAAAAACCCAAACAAACAAACAAACAAAACAAAACAAACAAAAAATAAACAACTACAAAAACCAACCAAATCATGACCACACACAATTCAAATAGAAACTTCTGATCAACTGTACAAATAATAACAAAAGGATCCTTGCACTCCAAGTCCTAGGTCTTGGATTTTGCAGGGAAGTGCTGCCGCTCTCAGGGATGGAATATTCCAAACAAGCAGCCTGTCTGACTGTGCCAGCAGGCTGTCAGAGCCACCTCCTGAGGCTAAACCTTGCCAGCCTGCCAAAGGCTCAAAGTAATGTGAGATCCAGATGCAAACTGTACTCATGAGCTTGATTTGTTCCTTTTGGAGAAAGCAAGAGGGAAAAAAACTCTTTTATTAAATGTGCTCTCGAGGAGGCATAACCCAACATAGATCACTGTGGCTGTGTTTGTGTTGATTTCCAGCAGGATCCCCTGATTCCCTGGTCGCAGGGCTGGCAGCTGATGTGGGGATCCAGCATGTACTGCCAGGGCAATGATGATTTTTATCATGCCAGACCCTGGGATTTGCTCAGTTGGATGGAGCATGGTGCTAATAATGCCAAGATTGCAGGTCTGATCCCTGCATGGGCTGGAAGAGCTGGGCTGGATGATCCTTGTGGGTCCCTTCCAACTCAGACTATTCTGTGATTCTGGGGTGTGCTTTGCTAAACAACAGGCCATCTGCACACACTCTCCAAAACCATCCTGCCTGCAGCTGGGCTCCCCCAGCATTCCATAAACTTTTCTAAGCATTCTTCCTTCCTGCATCTGTTTGCTTAAGGGTTTCTTTAGGGATCGTTTCTCAGTCCAGCAAGTAAGATTGGAGAATCTACTTCACCCTTCCCACCCCAGAGCACTCCTTCAGAGAAAGCTGACTGCTTGCATCCTTTCTGGGGCCTCAGGGAAGGGAGCAGTTGTGAGCAGTGACCTTGAAGGCCAAGGCAGTGAGTCCTGTTCCCATCCAGCATCCATGGTTCTTGCTGGGTCAGTTCTGGGTCTTAGCACTGTCTCATGTACCTCTGAAACACGATCAGTTCTGGCAGTGGGTGTCTGCAAAACCAATGTTTTGGCCAAGAGGGAGAACTGCCACTGTTCTCAAAGGCAGGACCTCGGTCAGTGTTTCACTCTCCCGGCTGGAGCCATGACTCCATGAGGAACTAAGCACGTTTGGGGAAAGTGCTGCCTTTTCACTTCACAGCAGCACAGCAGCGGCCACAAGGGCCACCAGAGAGGGCCCATCAGATACTCTGAAAGTATCTTGTCCCATTGAACAGACCTTCTATGCTGGAAGTCAGTTTTGGATCAGTGAGTATGACAGAGGCATTTGGGAGGGAAGAGGAATGCCCTTTCCACCTCCAGCACGCAGAAAATTTATCCAAAGCATTTATTTTATGAGAGATGTTTGTGTCCAGCCAACAGGGCTGCCAAGATTGAGGTTATCCTCCTCATCTCCCCAGCATGACATTGTTTGTTCAAATTATTGGCTGTAAGCATTTTACAAGCTACTAAAAACAGTAAAGAAAACAAGCACATAAGTGATTTTGAAAACAAGCTGCACCCGTTGCTATTAAAAGGCAGGGAGTGCACACCCACCCTGGCACCACTGCCTGTTCTTGGGGCATGCCTGCTATTTTTGAAGGCAGCAGGACTTTATCAATCTCCATCCCTGAGTACTGCACAGCTCCCAGCCATGCCCCCAACACAGATAAACCACCAGCCTCCAGGGCTTGCCAAAAACAGGCACAGAGCCTTAACGGCCGTAGCAGCATCAGTGGCAAAGCACAGCATTTCAGCAACTGAGATCACAACAGAAACCCACGGTCAGCTTTCAGAATTTATCACCACAGGTAATTTTCTCCTGCTCACTTCTCTCAAAGCAGTTGCTGTGATGAGCAGCAGAAGTAAAGACACTGGAGCCCATAGCTCGTGGGAGAGCTCCCTCCTGTCTAACTTCTGCTTTATTTGTACTAATAGAGTGGTATATAGCCTGGCTTTTAAAGATGTGGGAGAATGCTTTACATTACTTTTTAGGGTCTCAAGGTGATATTTAGGAAGAGTTAGGACTCTCTGGAAAGTTTTATAGAGTTATAGAGCACCCAGAGGGTGTCTTTGCAGAGATCTTTTAAAAATAAAAATCTTCCTCCCTTTGCTATTCTAAACTATAATCACTGCAAACAGCTTCCCCACTTTTTAAGTGTTTTTTAAGTGTTTTACTAGAAATTTCTCTTATGTTCCAAGAATACTGAGATACACACAAAAGGGAGTTTCCCAGCTAGATAAAGCTTTGGGAGTGTCAGATTATTGCTGACATTTGTGTATTCCACCTTATTTAATCAATCTTCTAACCAACAAAACTATAAAGTGATTCTACTCATTCCATCTTTTCACAACAAAAAGTTTAAAGAAAGCAAGCCTTGCTCTTTTAACTTATTAGACCAGCAAGACCATCCCAAAGTAGACATTTTGACTGCTGCCTCAATCTTTTAAAGATAATTCAACTCCTTAAAATCTACAGTATTAGGCAAGGCTCTTGACATCAGCTACAAACAATTTCTGAAGGGGATATGCTGGGCTATAAATCCCAGATGTCAGATAAATCAGTGACTGAAAAAAAAGACAAAAACACAACCATGGTCAAGTGGTGGGTGGAATGCATTTTAACAGAAGACCTGCAGTGGTTCAGCTTTTCCATTAAAGCTGGGTGGATGAGCCACCTCAGCCAAAACACATGATGCACTCCAGAAACCCTCCAAGCAGATGGAGCGAGACAATCTAAATCCCTGCACGTGGAGCACAAAGAGCTGAGCCTGGAAAAGAGAACCCAAGAGCAGGATGCTAATATTTGAATGGACCGTAAAGGGAAAGTTTGTTAAAAAGGTAAATAGAGAAAAACCTCATGTGTCAGTTCTTCTAAAGGAGCACGTCCTCACCTTGTCTGTGCAGCACTTGGTGTGGCAACGGCTGCAGCAGAGATGCTCGGGAAGCTGGAGCTGGACAGGCAGAGCTGAGCACTCCTTGCACAGGAACCCTGGGCACTGCAGCACACACAGGACATTCCTGCGGCCACACTCTTGGACCAGCACTCAGCTCCCAGCAGAGGTTTAGCTCTCCACAATGCTGAGGGTTGGCATACCACTGCATTGCTTCCACCCAAGGGCAGAGCAACCAGGGCGGCCATTGGGAAGTTCAGGCAGCCACAGCCAAGATCCTGGCAAGGCAGCTGCCACCCCACCTCCATGCTTTGTGGAATCTTAACAGGGAGAGACTGGAACCGCCAGACTTGTGACAAAGTGTAAAAATCTGGTCACTTTGATAGTTATGGGTTTCCTCGGCCCTATGGGCTCTAAAGCAAGGAAACATTCTGCAGCTGTATGGTCCTGTTCCACCACAGTGTTTTAGTCCAGTTGAGCAACATCTGGCAGCAATGAGCTCCAAGAGCTGCATGCTTTTGGTCTGAAAATTTCCAGTATAAAATCAAAGAGAGTTACAGAGAGCACTGGGCTTAACTAAGAGCTAGAACATGGTAACACTGCTGGAATTACAACCAGAATTACAACCAGAAATAAAGCCAGTGTAGAATAAAAAAAAAAAGTTACAACCAGAAATAAAGCCTGTGCAGAATAAAAGGGACACCAGAGCAAGAGATCCATCTTTTTCAGCCTGAGCTACAAACTTCAGCTAAAGGCAAAAGCATTCCCAAGCACACAGTGCAGCTCACTTTTCCTGCCCAGAGATCAGCAGAATGCTGGCTCCTTCACAGGGCTGCACTGAGAAAGTCAGAGTGATGGATATTCCTAGCTGTGCTGCACCAGGAGGCAAGAGAAGCTATGGAGATCCCAGCAGCAGTCCCACCTCAGCCAGGAATACAGAAAACAAAGATTCACCCACCAAAACCTTCAGCCTGACCCCAGACCCACTCAGCTGGATGGGGTGAGCTGTGCACACCTCCACTTTCCTCTGGGTCTCCCAGGACCAGCTCCTGGGCACGGTGCCATCACTGCTGCTCTTGGTGGAAACCAGATTTTGGCCCATGTTAACACTGCACCAAAGACTGTCTAAATAAATAAATGATGCTGTTTACAGCTGGAAGAAGCTCCATTACACAACATGATCATCCTGGCCAAGATTCCAGGGAGAAGCTGTTCTTCAGGGGATTGTTGCTTGAAAAAATGAAGAAAACAGAACTAGCTGAAACCAACACAGTGATTTAACAGCACAGGAAACATAATCTGCTTCTGCTGAGAAAACAACAGAGCTGCAAACTTGTCCAGGTCACACTTACTGTTGGGCATACGATATATTTGGGGATTTAGCCACTGTCTGGACAGAGCTGGCAAAACAGGGGAGAGAAAGAAAACCCAATCTGTAAAACAAGAAAAAAAGAAAAAAGCTGATACAGACCAAGAAATTAAGAGTAAGGAAATGCACTGGAAGGCAGGGGGCTGACAAAAGGTGCTTCAAGCACATCAGAATACATGAGAACTCCAGCAGAGAGAAGTGGAAAAGAAAAATTAGAAGAGTGACAAAAACCAAGAGCAGCAATTGTGTCACATGAGCTGCAAGCTCATGTCCTCCTGTGGAATGATCAGTCTGGAGATTGCTGATCCCTGCCTGTTGAGTTCATCAATCAGGTCCCCAAATGCATTTTCTCTTTGTGCTGTGGATATAGGATAAAAAACAGGGCAGGGGCCAGGACACAGATTTTTAAGGACCCAAGTCCAGCTCCAGTTGCTCAGTGGCATCTTCAGACCTGCTGGAGACAGGCAGTGTCCTGGGAAGGACAGTGTGCCCTTGGGGAGCTCCATGTTTCAACCGTGGGGTTCATTTTCATGACCCATAGATGGCTCAGGGTTTATCCCAAGAAGAGGCACTGCCAGGACACAGCACTCCCCTGAGCTTTCCCAGCTCTCAGAGAATGTGAGGCTTGCACAGCTCCTGGCAGTCTCCCATTTTACTGCAGGGGAGTCCCAGCCATCACTAAGGCTGCGCTCAGGGCTTGGTCACAGCTGCATTTCCCTGAGCCTGAGCCCAGGGCATCTGTCAGTGTGCGCGGCCACGCTGGGGTGAGAGCCCTCACCTCACACCTGGATGACAGAGCCACCTTCCACTGCCTTTGCTGAAGCTCTAGCTGGAGAAAATCACAAGAATTCCTCCCAGAACAATTTTTTGGAGCCAAGCAGACTCTGAGAATGGTGATAGCCCATGAGCAGGGGCCTCTCCCAGACAGGTGCCAGGGAAAGTCAGTTACCTGTTGCTGTTTGCAAAGGGCAGGAGGTGGCAAAAAGCATCATCAGAGCATGATGCTGGGCTGGGAAGTCTCCTTGCCTCTCAGGGCAGCACTTAATCAGCTTTGACGTGCCTAAACACCTAATCCCCACGGGGCTGCAGCAGGAAGAACCAGCTGATTTATTTCCACCGTGCACTGTCCAACCGACCCTGCCATGCTCGCGGTTCACCTGCCCAAAAGGTACATGCTCTTTTTCTTGCCTCCTTCTCTACTATCCATCAGGTATTAGATGCTGTGGCTGATGTGTGGCTGGTCATGTCCTTTCTCGTTATATTTATATTTACTTGTGCAGCAAAGGCTGGGCTGAGTCTGAATGTCTCCAGTTCATGCCCGAGCATGTGCAAATGTACATCTGAAGAGACCATCCTCTGCAACAGAGCTGGATTGAAAACCCTGCCTGGAGAAATAGCACCATCCACCATCTCTCTGAACCTCTCCAACAATTATTTGCGGATTCTCAACACTAACACCTTCAGAAACCTGACTCTCCTTCACAGCCTCTGGCTGGATGGCAACAATCTGACTTTCGTGACCCCAGGAACTTTCCATGCTCTCAGCAGGCTGCAAGAGCTGCACCTCAGCAGGAACTCACGCCTCACCTACCTGCACGCAAACACTTTCAGAGGACTATTAAACCTCATCAGCCTGGATTTGTCCCACTGCAATATCTTCGAAATCCACCCACTTCTATTTTCACACTTGCCTTCTTTGGAAAGGCTTGATTTAGCCTCCAATAACATGCGTTACGTCCCACAAGCCTTTAAGAACCTCTCCAGCCTCACGAGGCTGTCCCTGGAGGGCAATCACATAGAAGCCATCGGCAGAGATTCCCTGAAGGACCTGGAAGCCCTGTACGATCTGAATCTCAGGAAGAATCGGATATGGATCATTCAAAACGGAGCTTTCGCAAAGCTTCTCAGGTTGGGCATGTTAAATTTAGGTCACAACTTCATCACTGATTTGCCTAATCAGCTTTTTGAAGGATTGATCCAGCTCAAGACCATGCACCTTGAAGCCAACAGAATCACTGCTGTCGACTGCACCTTCAGACAGCTGCTCAACTTGAGAAACTTGTACTTGAACAACAACCAGATCTCCTCAATCT
This sequence comes from Bombycilla garrulus, assembly GCA_013400315.1. Lineage (NCBI taxonomy): Eukaryota > Metazoa > Chordata > Aves > Passeriformes > Bombycillidae > Bombycilla > Bombycilla garrulus. The sequence continues at coordinate 483,926 of VXBU01002212.1, forward strand.
CAGGCTCTGCTTTTTTATACCTAAACAAGCTGCACTTCCTCCACCTGAGCAGAAACAACCTCAGCTCCCTGCCCGTGCGCCTGTTCTCCGAACTGACCAAGCTGAAGCACGTGTTCCTGTCCCACAACCCCTGGCGGTGTGACTGCAGCATGCTGTGGTTCTGGCGCTGGACGGCCTCGCGCCGGGCTGTCATCCAGGGGCTGGACTGCGCCTTCCTGGGCCCTCCCAACACCACGGCACCCGAGGAGCCCCGCCCTGGGGGCCTGGGGGCCTGCACGGTGCCCCTGGAGCTGGCCAGCGAAGACAAGTGCAGGGTGGCCGGCACCAGCGTGGCTCCCAAGCCCCCCGCTCTGCCCGGCCAGCTCATCCTGCTGGCACTCGCCTGCCACACGTGGTACAATGAGAGGGGTTGGGGCACCGTGGTGGCCACGTTTTAATGGTGTTCCAATTATAAAGTGGAGGCTTGCTTATTTGTTTTCTTGGTATTTGTTTATGAACGATGGTTTTCATGACAGGTGGATTTTATACGGAAATAAAGGGATTTTGTTATACAAGAATAAATTATTTCATTCATGGGAAACACTCTAATCCAAAATGCTAACATCAAAATTCAATGCAAACGCTCACATTGACAAGTTCAGGGCTGGGGGTTGTGCTGGTGATGTGGGGCTGGGAACCATGTTCCCCTCTGTCCTCCCCATTTCCCAACTGACCACAGCCAGGCGTGGCCTCCCTGGGAGGGGCTGCCTTCCTGCGCCCAGCCCATACTGGGCACATTGTGAATACTGCTGAAACAGGAATAAATTGCACGTGCTCCAGGAAATCTGGAGTCCTTAGGAAAGGGCCAGTCCCTCAGCATTGCTGTGAGCACATGGTGCCTTCCCACAGCAGACACATGGGGGTCTCTGCTGTTTGAGTAGGACTGTTTTGGAGGTGCGGGCAGAAACACCACCATGTAAAAGACATTTTATCATTCAGCTGTTCCTCACAGCACTGAACCTCAGCTAACGTGGCCCTGCATTTACCTCTGCAAAGAGGTCATTTGTCTCAGGAATGGTCTGTACAATTTGTGTCTCCCTGCATACTGACAAGGAGCTCTGTCACAGCACAATTCCACTGCCATACCCCCAGTCTGCCCCCCTTCAGCTGCTGGGAGACACAGATCAGCCTTCTCCGTCCTCCCAAATGGAATTTTCCATTTGTGCAGGTATATTAAAAACCCTTATCCAATATTTACTGGGTGCTTGCAGAAGGAAGCAATGGAATGTGTGCCAGACACACCACATTTGTCCCTGTCCTTAGAAGAATTACCCTAAGCTGATAAGAGGTAAGAGAGAAATAAACCCTTGTGTAGGGCTGAAAACACACAAACCAGCACAATTTGACATGGGAAACCTGCCATGGAGTGCAGAGCAGGACCAACCTTTGCTGTCACAGCAGGGAAGGGACAAAGTGGGGCTTCACAACAAAACCATACACGCTGAATCCTCTCTGTATTTGTGATTATGTTTGTGCAAAGTATTTAATGGTCAAGACAATAAATTTTTGCTTACATTGTTTGTGCTGTTTCACCATCCTCACTTTCCTCAGCTTCACATAGTTTGAGAAGTAATGGAAAAAAACTCCAGCTGGTTTCTTGCTTTTGCATTCCTCTCTATCAAGCTGCAATAGAAAAAGGCAGAAGCAAAAAAGCGAGCAAAGTCCACCTCAGCAATTTCTTAAGTCCCTAAAAGGTTGGATTTTTTTCCAATGAATAATACAAATTGGTGAAAAATTTATATGCACAAGAACCTTGCCTTCTCTGAACGCTTTGAAAAAATATTCTTTCCACCTTTACATCACCATCTCATTAAACAGTAACAGGAGCACAAGTAAATTGCTTCCTCTGTGCTATGATAAAAAGTCATAGAAACATTTAACAAGTTATACACAGTAGTCTCATTTTTAATCCACAAAAAAAGAAACTTGTGAGGAATACAAGAAAAAGGCCAGAAAACACAAGCCCTGAGGAGGCAGTCTAGGCTTGCAAAGTCATTTAAAGGAGGACCTTAAGATGAAGGATTAGGAACCCATGCACCACAAGGCAGCAGCAAGTCCAACTCTTTAAAACAAAAATCAGTATGAACAAACACTGCTAAACAAAACTTGGAAACAAAAAGCTTGTAACTGAAGAAGCAAAACAAAGTATAAATACTAACAAATAATTTAATATTAAAGGCCAAAAGGAGTTGCAGGAAGAAGGAAATGTGTTTAAGTTTACATCTCCTGTTGGAAATTTTAGGTGTGTTTGACAAAACAAACTATTTGAAAATCTGCTTGTTAGGAGTGTTTACTGGAGAGAAAGCACTGGGTTTGTCCTGATTGACCTGCACAGGACCTTCAGTGTGAAAGATCAGCTTTGCTTGGAGACCCCAAGCTTTTCTTTCTTAAACCCATCCAGCACAAGGAGATGCTTTCCCATTCTGTAACTGTCGAAGCACTCATTTCTCCCCCTTTAACCTGGTACCAGGAGGCAAAAGAAGCAAGACAGTACAGATGCACGTGGCCACTTCCAAAGTCCGTGAATTAAGACCTTCGTTACACCACGCCCCCAGCCAGTGCCATAAATCACCAGAACACTTTCAGTGGGATGGTTGAGACTCTACTTACGGTATATCGTTCCATCTTGAGCGAAAACATGCCATTTCCTGTGGGAAGCTTTAACATACTTTTCTTGTGAAAAATTTGTACCAGTGGAAAGTTTCCAGCCAGCTCTGCCCAAGGCTTCATGCAGGGAATCACTGGGGTGTTTTTTTGACACTCCACACTCAGAGCAGGGAGCACTCCCAGCCAGTGCCATTGCAGCATCTGCCCTCACCCCTGCAGGGCTCCTGCTCATCTCCTCCCAGGTGCCCCAGCCCCTCTTCAGCCCCCTGTCAAATCCCTCCTTTTCACCTGCCCTTTTTTCATCTCCCCTTTTTTAAAAAAACCGAAAAAGGAAAATCAAGTCCCTTTCACTCAATTAGCCCTCATACAACTGTTAACCTCTGAAGCCCCCAAGGCACAACAACACAGAAGCTGCTGCTTCAAACAAACTTTGCTTTTGAGGGACTTTTCCCTCATGTGCTCCCAGCAGCACCAACCCCTCAACATGCTTTAAATCTAGTATCAGATTTACATCAGGCCATTAAAGGTGAAGAAAGATTGTGTGCAGCACTGCAGCCCAGAAGCACCAGCTGCAACTGAAGACAGGCTCCATCCTGGGACAGTGCAAATAAGGAGAGAAGCGTGTATTTAAATGTTTTTATTTCAACTAATGCTTTGCCACCATAGTACATCACTTTGAATAGCTTGGAATAGCAATATGATCTCAAAATATAGTAAACAGCTTGCCAAAGCCAGAGAATATTAAATCCTATGGATACAGCATCTTCCTTCTTTGGCGACAATGCTTCCTTCCATTTATCTGTAAAAATAATTTTATATTCCAGCACATTTGCTGTTCACTTTATTGAACCCTGCTGTTTATACCATTTGCCTCTTCTCTGCACAAAACCTCTCCACAATGTAGTATGGTTTTGTATCTAACAGCATTTTAAATAAAAAAGTTATAGTTTTCATGCAGATTTTTGTAAAAATTATTTTCTAGGTGCACAGAACTGAACCAAGATGCATACAAAAATGCATTCACTTCCATTCTCAGGTATAACCGTGCCATCAGCAACATGATCATGTTACTGCAAGAGGTCCAAGGATGGTGGTATTACCATATGTAATATAACCTTAAAAAACAAACAAAAAAAAAACCGAAAACCTTTTTATAAGCAGCAAGAGAAAAAACTGCCATGCTTTATTTGTAAAGTAATCAAAATAGTTAGATGTACAAAAAAGCACCATGTACAAAGAATACCAGAGGAAGTACATCTTCCTAATTACACATTTCTCATTTAGCATTGCGAGCTGGCCTGCAGGTCCCAACTTGTACTGTAGCTTTGTTTGCAAAATTAAGGATGTGGTCAAACCTAAAATATGCTTGGACTGTATGACAGAAATTAAAGTGGACTGCAGATAGAAATTAGATTTGTTTCCATTACAACTCATACCAACCACCTTATAGCCCTCAAGGGTAAAAAGCCACACGTCAAGTATCTGAAAAAAAATGGAGTGAAAACAGCTCCAGAGCAATATTGCAAGATGCAGGTCTGCTATGAATGCATTTCTGTGAGCTCTTGATAAGTTAAACTTTCCTTTGGGAAAAGAGCACGTCTGTTGGTTAAAACTCCTCCCCCTGAGAATTTTGATAAATTTGTCTTGCAAAGCAAAACAAACTCCTTTGAACTTCAACAGTTCCAAGGCCAACAGCATTTCAACGTGGTCACAGCCGATCTGCTACTCATGCACCCAGGGTGGCAGGTTGGGTTTTTGTTGCATTTTGGTTTTCTTTTTTCTTTACGTGGATCATCCCTTTTATACTCGCTTCATTCCTCTGCCCATCAAGCAGGCAAACACGGTCATGACCATCTTTGGCTTCACCTCCACAAGATCTTCTGGAAGAGCATAAACTCTGGCACCAATTCTTCTTGCCATGGACACAGCATACCTATTCAGCATGGAAAGATGAGGTGGTCAGCACTGAGACTGCTACCAGTAAATGACAAGCCAAATCCTATCCCATCCAACACAATTTCACCTATTCTTTATTAAGATTCAAGACATGGAACAGTTTAATCACACCACATCCTTTTGTTTTACAAGTTTTTCCTCATCTTGTGCTGTTTTCCTTTTCCACAGTAGAGTGTTTTTAATGTGCAAATTGACCTTTGAATGTCAAGTCCATTTTACAGACAGTTAAAGAATGTTAATTAATATTTGTTAGAGCTAATAGCATATATAATGATTAATCATGTAACACTTCCTTTTCTGTTTGCTCCTTATGAATAACAAAGTGATACTATTATCTTCCAGAAATTTTGCTGTCATTCTGTCACTGCAGAACAGTCACAGAACACACATTTCAAAGGCATCTTTTAATAGGCATACTTTAAATTTGACAATCTGTGATGATTCAACAAGACATACGACATAAAAGGGTTCAATTCCAAAACTCTGAGCCACCAGCTGAATACTTCAAATGCCTGAACAAACAGGTGAGAAACAGAGTATCACTGCCAGAGCTGCTCTGCATTTCTCTCAGCCAACTGCTCCCTCCAGCGTCACGGGCAAGGACAGCAACTCAATTTCAGCAAGTGCTGCCTGTGCAAAAAGCACTGTGTAAAAGAGACTGAAAACCACAGCAGTAAACCGTGGTCAAAACACCTGCAGCTTGAGGCCAGCACACTGAATGTGCACCCCTTCAATGCAAAACAGCTTTTGAGAGAGCAAACTTACTTAGCGTTATTTTGCTTGTCATCTTCCGATAGGTGACCAGTCTTTACTAGGTCATAGTTGATACAACCAGGCTGGATGGCATCGATTAAATCCACAACTGCCAAGCTTGTGCTGATAGTCTTGTCCTGGAGAACACAGGGACAAAGAAGTAAAGATCAGTGTCCAATCCTTAAAGTGTAATTCTCGCCTCAATTCAATTCACACCTCAATTCAGCTCAATGCAAAGAAAGAAGTTTTAAACGAGTCTTTTTAAAAGCAGCAGTGTTAGTGACTGTTCCCAGGTGGGACAGAGGGAAAACCAAACTGCTGTCTCACCTTTGGTGATAACACAATACTGTTACTCCAATTTATTGCAAGTGCTCTGAAAATCCAAAGTAGTAATGACTGTGCAGGCAGCAGCTCTGCCCTGCTGAGCACAGCCCAAGGCACAATGCTCACCTCCAGCTGCACAGCAGCTCCAGCCCCTTCGCTTGCCAGCATCTCAACTCCCATCTCTGCCCCAGATCCCAACCACCCCCTCCTCTGCCCCAGATCCTGACCACCCCCTCCTCTGCCACTCTTCCCTGCTAAGAGCAGTCCTCAACAGTCTCCTGTCTTGTAGCTTGAAGCCACTCTGTTCCCAGCACAGACTGAATCCTGTCCTTTTTAAACTCCTTTCCAAGATGCCCCTGCTGTTCCTCCAGCTGAGGAAAAAAATTTTGGGCACTTGTCTCCTTTTGTAGGCAAGAAGGGAACCTGTACCTTGAAGCTCTGGATGGAGGTGGACTTGCCAGCTTCTTTCAGGGTCTGGTTTACCCAGCTGACTATAATGTCATCGTTGGCTTTCTGACCATCACCCAGGTCCTCGAGGACATTCAGTGTGTACCTGAGAACCAGAAGAGAGAACAAGATTAGGCACAGAGCGAGGGCAAAGCCACACAGCCAGGATGCAACGTGAGCCATGGCAGCTTGGAAAGTCTTTACAGTGTCTCAGCTCTGGGTTTGGGTATTTTTTTAAACTCCTTCAGCAAAAAGAAAGAACCATGTGTCTTATCTGAAATGTGATTTCTTTAAAGCATTTAGTCTTTCTAGCATTTCATGTCCTTTAATAGGAGCTCACAAAATTGCCTCGGCTCAGGACACTTGTTAAACTCTTTGATCATTGAGCATTTGTTCCACAGGGGCAAACCATTACCTTAAAGGTGTGGATTATCTCAGGAGCTGGCATTCAGACCTCTAATGTCAAATTAGGAGCTACCACACACCTTTTTTCCAGACATATATTTGCATAATCTTACAATTCTTCAGAACTAGGTAATACAAGATCAACTTTTTCTATTACAAAGCTTCTTCCTTCCCCCATTCCAACACAAGAGGGCCATAAAGCAGCCCCGGAACGTTTCCCTCTCAATTTCCAATTAAAAATCAGAACATAAAAGTTGTGTAATGTTCCTGCTCAGGGCTTCTGCTTGTGGACCAGACTTGAGCAGGTGAGAGAGGTGATCCTTGTCACAGGATGATCACAGATCCACCAACAAGCTGTCCAGAGGTGTCTGCTCCAGCCTCTCATGTGCAGCTCTATCAGTTTTGTCCAGGTGTGTCTCAGATACCCCCCAAAGGACAGAGGTTTTACAATCATTCTGAGTGACCTCTTCCAGGTGCTGCAATGCTCAAATGGAAGAAACTCCCCAAATTCTGTACTCCATTCACGAGTCTCACATGTTTGACAGGGGTCCTACCTTCTCATCAACTGCCAGACCAAGGCCAGTGTCAGTGTTGGGTTTCCATCATTCAGGTCTTGCCCTCCGATGCCAACCAGGGAGAATTTAGCTGGATGCTTTCCCAGGTCTATAGCGTAGTTACAGTTTTCCAGCTACATGGGACAAGAGTTTAAACAGAAAAATCACTCACAAACACACTCATTTGACTGGAAACCTCACACAGGAATTTTTATCGTCCGTGGCTTCCTTTAAAGTCTTTTGACACGTTTACCTTTTTCATATTTGCTCCAAGTTTAGGGTATGGAGGCTTGTTAACCTTATTCCAGTCAACAGGAACTTTGATCTTCTCATATAATTGTAGTATTACCAGTGCATCTTGGAGATCACTAAAATGAAAAACATGGATTAAGTCTAACATTTTGAGATTTGAGTGCACTCCGACTTTGTGGCATCATGATTAATTACTATTCTTTACAGGTGGTTCCCATTTCAACAACAACCCTAAAAATAAAATAAAAAAAAGCTGGGTCTCCTAAGAGCCTGAGGCTTACCCATAGAGGTGATTTACATGGGGGTTCACACCAAGGGAGTTCATCCAGTTGCGGAAGGTCCGTTCCTCACGCGTCTCTCCTGCGTGACAGAAAACAGGTTCACTGCAAATTCTGCAAGGTCAAAGCTGAGCAGGGATTTCCACCTTGCAAGGCAAGGAGCTTTGAGCAGCAGGGCTCAGCAGGAGGTTTTTAAGCAGAGAAAGAGTATTTTTTTCTACTACAATTTTTTTCAAAGGAAGAGGGTGACCCTGCTATTTAGTCTTGGACATCATTTTGATTTCCTCAGGCCGCAGAAGAGCCTTCTGCACTTTCTGCAAGAAAAAGGAGCAGAAAGGTCTTTCACATGGGTGTCAGCTAACTGCTGTCACAGGCCAGGCCCAGTTGTGCCAACAATTAGCGCTCCCATGAACATCTCACTGCATTTCTGAGGTTTCCTTGCCCATCACAGGAAATGGCAAAAGCAAACTCCCTGGCATGATGAGTGACGCGCTGCTGGCAGTGTGCCTACAGGTTCAGGCTCCACAGCAGGGTCAGAGCAGCTGAACAGGCTGCCAAGCGTCCTTCACATCTGCCCCAAATGAGTAAACAACCACTGCAGCACTGAAGCCTCAAATCAAAGGTGTTACTCCAATGGAGATACCCCCGCAGGGCACAGCCTCCAGTGACACAACTGTTTACTTTAGATAGTCCCCTCCTGCTATTTTTGTGACTGATATGGCCATCACCTTCCAACAGGGTCCAGTCGATGTCCTGGTTTTCAGGCTTGGTAAGTGCTGGGTATTTGTTGAACAGGTTGGCAACGAAGGCCAGGTTCAGCTTGGGGTTGCCACTGACCACATCAGCCGGGGTGACGAACTGCCGGCAGCCAAGGCGATCTGCCTGCTGCAGCATGTACTCTGCCCTCCGCAAGTCATCCTTTTCCTGCCAGGGTGCAATGGACAAGAGCTGTCACGGAACAGACTGGGCTACAGAGCAGATGGGAATCCTCTGACCACTGCCTGGAGCAATGTCACAACTCCACCTTTGGATCGGTCACTAACAAAGCCAAGGGATGAGGCACACACACACCAACTCCTGCTGCTGTGCCATTGCCATGGCTTGTCTTGCTATTTTTCTTAGCATGGTGCTTTCCAAGCTCATGTGTTGTCAAATATTAATGCTCTTGGAACTTGGTGGTTCGAAAGAAACCAATATGCTCCTGAATGGAGCAAGCCCACAAAGGATTTCTCAATCATCTCTATTAATTGGAGGGCAGTGACCAGGCTGTCAGCAAGCACTCACTGAGCACACACCTGAGGTGTGCACATGGCCACTGACACTGTACACGCTCTAGAAATTAAGATACCGGGTTACCCAGATGTCACAGGGCAATGACAGGGTACAGGTGGTTCATGATTCTACAGGACAAGGACACAAACAGCCTCAATACTCACATTGAAACCAGACATGTTAATATCAATCCGAGGCTCTCCTTCTTTCTGCCCTTTGGGTGCAATTTGATTGAGGAGGTGGAAATAGGCTCTGGAATCCTGAAATGAATGAAAAAGAAAATTCAGCTCTCCTGCACAGCAGTGAATACACCATAACAATTCAATTCAAGCTCATTTTTAACAAGTCACCGTGCATAATTGGCTTATGTACCTTTACTGAATTGCCAAAATCTGTAAGCTTAAAAGAGAGCACAATGGTAGAAATCCAAGGCAGCAGGAAAGGAAACAAAGGGAGAAGGTTAGAAATATTTAAGATGACATTTATGTGGTTTGACTGCTTGAAAGCTGCCTTTGCTACAAGCTCTGGTGTCACAGCCACCTCTGCAGCGGCTGGAGGAGGCAATGACCCCATGCTGTTCACACTCATGGCCCCCAGATGCCCCAAGGCAGCCATTCCTACTGCCACAGCAATGATGAAAATGGCTCAGTGAAGACAAATTCCAAGAAAAAAGCTGATTATGAGATGTCTGACTGTTTTCTTCTGTGCCTGTGCACTAGCTAGAACAACTTAGAAGAGAGAGGCCAGGGAGGTCACAAACCAGGAGGAGCCAAGAGCTGTAGTGATTATTTATCAACTATTTAAATAGTGATTATTTATCAACTACATGTCCTTTAGCCCTCAGCACTAAGGAGGACCTCAGCATATCATGGCAGCCTAGGGGATGCACCAGAGAAGCCAACAGCTATCAGCAAAACTCTTAAGTAATTCTGAAGTTGGAAACAGGAGTTACCATGCACACAACAGGTGAGATCTGTGCTCCCCATACACCTCAAGTACCAATTTTTTTTCACTCTCCCTCTCAATCTTCTTTCTCCTGCTTGAAACTGCTGGCCATGTAAATAAGCTCCAGAAAACTTCTGAGACCAGTGTCCAGATTCCCCACACTGACCCAGAGTCACCATTCTCCATTTCTCACCAGTGGCCCCACTCACATGTGACCAGCACCTTTAAGAGTTCCCCACTCCCACTAAACCCAGTGTGAAGAATAAGAGGTCTTGTTTTCCTTCCTCTCTCCAGCCCACAATATTCTAGATGAAATGCCATCACCTGCCAAGAGCATGTAGCAGTCTCACTCTCCAGTGAAGCATTTCCCCTGTTATCTCCATTAAAATATGGATTAAGGACATTTGAAAACATAAGTAATACAGTTTCATAGTTGATTAAAACACAACAGCAGCACTGAAGGAACCAGACAATTCATCACTGGGCTCATCCTCATGGCAAGAGAGACCAGCACTGCAGGTCTCTATAAGTTATCAACTCAAATATAACATCCAAACCCCCCCTGTTAAGATCACTCAGTGCATTAGGGTCAAGAAAGGTCCTGTCTGAGGATGAAAGGCCTCATTTACACATGCAACCACATCCCTGTACAGCTCCCAGTCTTTTCCCAGGCACTGCAAATCAGGAGAGCTTTGGTACCTTGATATCTGAGCTGAAGTTACTGATTTTGTGCCAGCCTGCGTTTTCCAGGTGGAAGTTGGCCCATCTTAGGAGCAGCTCTTCTGGGGATAGTTTCATAAGGTCCTCCAGATTTTCACCATCACGAAGTAAGGCAGCCAGTGCTACAAGAAAAATGATTGTGAGGGAAGAGTCAAACCTGCATGCCAGAATTCAAGCTGCAGCAAGATTTCAGGGGGGTACAATACCAACTACTCGTTATGTCAAAACATTCTGGGTATTAGCAAAGTTTTCCTGAGTTGGTTGTTACACAGAGGGAAATACAAATTATTTAGAAAAATATGTGTAAAAAAAAGTATTTTCTCTTTTCCTGTATAACAAAATTCTCTGGACGTTATGTGCAGTCTTTTAAGCTGATGATAGGAAGCTAAATGCAAATGCACTTCACCTCAATGAAAAATGCTTCCAAGCAGTTTCATAAGCACCATTAAAAAACCCAGAGGAGCCAAGATAAGCATCCTTTCAGCTGGCCAGTGCCGCCTCTGCCATGAATTTTCAATCTAAACCAAACAACGTCAACACTTCATAATGGGGAAGCTTAAATAAAAGACACTGAAGCCCCTCCATCCATCTGGGCGCTCTGATAGCACATGCAGGAATATCAGAGCTCTTCAGATGATTTGAAAAGTTTAAATTTTGGAGGCTGTCATGCAGGACCAGGTGAGCACAGGGAGAGTTCTGCAGCATCAGTGTCTCACCACCAAGGACAAAGCAAGAGCTCGAGCTGCACCACTGACAGTAGCAAGGAAGATTATAGAACCAAATAACTACCACAGAGCTGAAGCCTTCTTTTTAATTTTTTTTGAGAAAGATATGCAATTATCTATACTCCTAAAAGGATCCAAGCAGCTTTTGCCACATGCCTAGCTGGAGCAGCCTGGGACATCACCAGCAATGCGCTCATTCCCTGCCAGGCTCAAGCCAAGCTGCATCTTGACTTACAGGCTGGTGTTCAGCCAGCTCTCCAAGGCTGATACACATCACAGGGTGGCACAACCCACCTGCATGAACCTGCTGCACAGCTACAAACAGGCTGCAGAATTCAGTGCCCTGATGATCCTTCTTCCAGCAGGGAGGAGGGAGGGAAGAGGCAGCGGCAGGGCTGGGGCTGACAGCACAAGCAATGCTGTGTTCATGCTTTAGAAGCAATCACTCAGAATTTCATTTACCTTCATTTCTGCTGAGCTCGATGTCAGCGAACAAGCCAATCTTAATGATCTGCCAGAGCAGCCCAAGGACCAGGTGGGGTTTCCCTTCCCTCAAGTCCTCTGCACCAATATTGACCACATGACAGCCGATGGCGGAGGCAGAATTCAAGGCCAGGTTCAAGTTCTCCTGAAAACAGCAAAGTCCAGTCACACACAGTCCAGGGAGATGCTGCTTTCCCTTTCATCCAGCACCAGTAGAGTGGAGGCTTCCCCCTTGTCCTTGCTCCAACAGCAGCAGCTCAGAAGAAACACTCCCAGGCACTCTCCAGCTGAAGTTTGAAGGGAGCTGTGCTGGCAGCAGGCTGAATCAATAAGAACTGAACTAGGCACCAGGATTTAATTTCAGCCTCTGGTATTTAGTTTCAGCCTCCTAGTTAGCTGCATCTACTGGCATCAGCAAGAATAAGGCTAGAGAAGTGCTAATTTACACACACACACACATAGAGAGGCATCCTCACGAAAACAACCTGCCCTAGTATGAAATGACTCACAGCCAACACCAAGAACCACCCTGTTTAAAAAAGACAGTGCTGTACATAATCACCACAGCAATATCATGTGTGCACAACAATACCATGTGTGCACAACATTTCAGCCACTTCACCCATTTTGTCACTAATTCAGCATTTTTGAACCATGCCCACAGAACTGTCAATTATGCATGGTACAAAACTGCATTTAATAATTAGACAGAGGCTATAAAACTTGTTCCTTTCCAACATTCCACAATAATGCCTTGAGCCACCATGCTACATTCATTAATTCTATCTTAATATGAATTTCAGAAAATAAAATCCAGAAATGCTTTATACCTGAATTATGAATGGTGTGAGTTTCTTCTTATTAATTGCTCTTTCATCAATTGTGTCAGGAACAGAAAGATTGATCATTTTGCTGTTAGGAAGAAAACCAATGATATTTGAACAACACTTCATACTTAATCTGAACAAAATTTAATGCACTGTGACAATACTCACCACAGCGCATTTCCTTTAGCCTGCTTGTTTTTGTGTAAATTTTTTTTCAAAAAAATCAAGATAGCATAAATCAGAAGTTAATATTTACATTATCAAGAATCTATTTGTAACTAATAGCTAAGCCTGAAACTTTAAACATGTTCCCAGCCACTACTGATCTCAGCTGCTGGAGCAAAAAGAGCACATGAATTATTCACAGTGCAGTCCCTGAACTAGTGAAGACTCATTGCTCTGCTGACTTCCACTGCACATTCTAGTAAGACAACAAACTTCCTCCTATTGTAAAGGTTTACTACTGCTGGCAAGAAAACCTGTCTCAAAAAAGAACAAACACTTGGAGAGCTCAGTGGGGAGCATGTGAGCACAATGAATTTTTAATCAACACAAAATATGGCAAATTTAAAGTTTATATTATGAACTACTTCTTACTCAGTTCTGTCTTAGCCTAAAGCCATGAATTACTTGAAATTTGGGAAATAAATAAACTAAAAATATGCATCACGAGCTAAAGTTAAAAATAAGAGAAATTAAAGAGAACACTTAAACTTGCTTTGTGTATTGATACAGAGTTACTGAAATTCCAGGTTGATCCAGTTCTGCCGTATTTTAATTCACTTACAATAAAACAAATGAGCCTAACCCATAAAACCCAACAAAAACCTCATACACAGAAGGTTGCTGGTATTTAGTCGCCCTAGATGCCTTCTGCTCTCAGCATATAACAGAATAAGTCACCTAACTTACTTAATGCAGTTATTAAAAAGAACAAGAAGATTCCCAGAAAATCCATTTTTGGGTTAATGGATAATAAGGTCTCTAACATTCCCACAGAGGACACTGTCTGCCTAAACATCCAAGAGAATGAGCTATTTATCACATGTGCCCCTCCTCAAGCTACCCAGCACCAGGCTGAGTTTGCACCAGGACAACTCCTGCTCCCACAAAGCACCTTCTGCCCCCTCAGCAAACTCACTCCCAAGCCCAAACAAAAGCAGTGGATGAAAATATCAGCTGGCACCAAAGCTGAGGCGTCACACAATGGCAGTGAAAGCCTGAGAGACTGAGCCTCTTTTTTATATGTGCAAAATGTTATGCACACACACCAGTCACAAAACCAGCCTAGAATAGGATGAAAATTCCCCTAACTACAGTTTTGGAAAGTTATTTTGCTGATTTTTAACTTTTTTTTTTTTTTTTTTTTAAATTCAGGAGCCATCATGACTTACCACAGCACAATCCCATCTCCCACAGCTTTGAACAGGTCATCTGTATTTGGATTCATTGGAATAACGTGCCTGCAGTCAGGATCACTTTCCAGGGCTTTGTTTATCCAGTTTACAAAGGCATATTTCTCTTCCTCTAAGATAAACAATTGTAAATTTAATACAGGTTTTTTCACAACAAAGATTTTCCCAAAAGAAGCAGAGTACAATAGCCCAGGGAAATAACAGCCCCACTATCATTACCACACATTTTATTAGTCACACAAAGTTTAAAGAAAGAAGACTCTTATTTACAACTATCAGAATATTCCTGTTATTTGTTACTTAACAACTTTATCATACTCAAGTGTGACACAAAGATTCCATCAGCAAGCACAGTTAATGAAGCAAATAAGAACACATTTAACTCATACACCGTTAAATCTGCAGCATTGTCATGCTTTCACCCTTATGTGAGATCACTCAGCTCTCAGAGAACTAGAGCACAGCACTTGGCATGGTGGTAGAAATGGGCTGGTTTTGGCACGGGACCTCCAAAAACCCAAAAAACCCAAGAGAAGAGTGGGAAGCAGAGTGGTACCTGAGTAGGAGTGCTGGGTCCCCTCGCTGGAGAGCTCTGAGGTGCCCCCAATGGCACAGATCCCTTCCTTCCTGTTAATGGCTCTTCGGAATGTTTTAGCGATATCGCTGCTTTTCACCTCTTGGAAAATCTACAATTTAAAGTGCTCTGTTAGACAAGAAAAATTCGTCCTCATAAAACAAAAAGGGCCACAGAAGAAGCTATTTCTTCTCAGCTTTAAAGTAAACTTCACAGTAAAATCAGCAAATGTGAAGGGCCCAGCAAGGGTGTAGTGGTATTAAATCTGACATGGACAGTGGGCAGAGTCACCTCACTTTCTCAAACACACACTGCAAGTGCCTATTGAAACAAAAGCATTAGGCATGAAGTACCTTGCATATATTTACCTTTACAAGTAGTTTTCAGGAGATCACAAGAAAAAACCATGAAACCTTTGCAGTCTGAGCACAGGTAACACATGCAGCAGGTCCTGCAGGGCCAAACTTGACAAAGCTGTGGTGCAATTTTAACCTTTCTGCGTAAGCCAGATGCTCGTGAGACTGTGACTTTAGTTCACACAAAAGACTTTGTCCACAACCCAAGAAACAATTCTCTTTAAGCATATAACAGTCAAATCTGCAGTAAAGTGTAACAATGAGTGCTCCAGGTAAAGATTTCCCCTTCCTCAACAGCAGGCTTCAGCTAACTGGCAAACACTCTCTTGTTGGAGGGCAGAAGAGATGCTTTAGCACAGAATCACTGCACATGCCATCTGCACAGGCTGGATGCTGCTGTTAGTGGCCCCAAGGCCCTACAGAACTGAGCAGCTATTAGTAAAAAACACATTCAGTGGCTGGAAAGCCTACTGTAACTCCCTCAAAACTGAACTATATTAGTCTCAACTGAGCTGAAAACACAAATTAAACGTGTACAGGTTCTCTAAACACTGAACAGAAAAAGACATTGAAATAGCACTGTAAAGCAGGACAATAATGTGCTTCTGCTAAAGGGAGAGGACACCAGGCTGCACAGGTGTCACTACAGGGCCGGGCTCTGGTTGTCACACCTCACCTTCCTTGTCCCTTAAATGGAGGGAAGGTGGCAAGTCAAGATGATGATACAGTGCAGTTAAATCACCTCCTGATGGCATGTTGAGGTTGATCAGGTAAAGCTGACTGAAGATCTGAAAGCCCAAAAGTTGGGGGATTTCTGGTTGGTTTGCTTTAACCACAAGGATTTTGTTTTGGCTCTAATTATTCTAAAATTTCCTGGGCTAACTACTGGTATTGCTTCTTGAGAACATGTGCTCTAATGCTGAGGTACCACTGAGTCACTTGGTCCCAATGTAAAGTCAGTTAATGTAATTCTTTGTATCATAAACTCCAGCAAAAATGGTCAGTTAGAAAACAGCAAGAGTTCAGTTTGTAAAAATCATACAGCCAAGCAACTGTTGCTAATGTACACCTCAGCTGCCCTAAGACATTTTGTCTTTACTCAATCACTGGTACCTTTCAGATGCGACAGAAGAGATTTATTTCT
This sequence comes from Bombycilla garrulus, assembly GCA_013400315.1. Classification (NCBI taxonomy): domain Eukaryota; kingdom Metazoa; phylum Chordata; class Aves; order Passeriformes; family Bombycillidae; genus Bombycilla; species Bombycilla garrulus. Next base: position 500,002 of record VXBU01002212.1, read on the forward strand.
TCCTTCCTAGTGCAAAGTTAGGAGTTATGGACCAGCTCAAACCAACAGCTGAAACATGCACCCAGCATGCAAGTGTTTACAAACTGCAAACTCCAACTTACTAGTTGACTCCGAACTCAAAAAGTTCAGAGGGTCTGAAAACAATTAAGGAACAGAAAGTGAAGATAAATTAAGAAATATCAAGAAAACTAATTGACATAAAAACAGCTCCCTCAATGTACTGCACATACTTTAATTACTCCTTCAGCATTCAGTCATCAGAGCATCAAAAGGATGAAGAATGTACATTGAACCATTACTTGCACTTTCATAAAAGTAAATATTTTTTTTTAATTCTGGCCTATTTCTACTAAAAAAAGACTAATCCTCCAACTTGTTCCTATCACCTTACTCCTGTTTTTCCCTTTCAAGGCAAGAGATTTGAACTTTCCTAGATCAGCACCTAACATAAATCCAAGTGTTATCCCTTTCAATGCCTTTCAACTCTTTTAGCAAATACTTGTAGTCCCATTAAACAGAGAAAGGAAATGGTACTGATACACAGGGAAAACAAGCATTCATCTGTGTGCCCGGAAAAACTGAACAGCTTCCATTAAATACTGTAAGCTTGGATCATTGCAAGTCTTTTTTTCCAGTTGTCACCTCATGTGGAAACAGTATTTTGGCCTCCAATGAAGCTATCATATTGGAAAACCAAATGGATTCTTTTTGGTTGGTTGGTTTTTGCTCAAAAGCCAACCAGTATTTCTCCTCTGCCCAAATCTAAAGGCTGTCAATAACAGCACAAAAGACTGATCATATACAGATACCTGTACAAAGAACTGATTTTTACATGGCTAGTCCTCAGAATTGATCCGTTTGTCAAAAGAAAATTAGGATTAGAGTAAGTGGCTGAAAAGTCAGGTTCAACCTCTTCTGGTCTTCCTTAGCTTCATCTAAAAGGGGTCCCCCAGGCTGCTGGCAATTCAGAAATAGCACTTACATAGACAAACTCTTCAAAACTAATCTTCCCATCTTTATTCTTGTCGCCATCAATCATGAGCTTCTGGATGATCTCTCTCACTTTGTACCCAGGGAGGGGCAGGCTGGCCTCCTTGAACAGCTCATGCAGCTCGTAGTCACAGATGAACCCGTTGCTGTTGAGGTCTGAGAAAGAGAAGAGGCAGAAGGAGGTTTTAGAAATGTGCCTGTACCTGACAGAACTGACCCCAACATAGGGGCAAAAACGTGAGCCCCCCACGTCCAAGAGAGCAACCTGCACACTGGGGACCTGCTGAATCCATGCAGGGCACGGGCACACAGCACGATGGCCACACCAAAAGCATCAAGGAGTGCATTGTTCAAAGGACACCCACAGGAACCAAAGGCACGCAGTAAATACACACAGCACATCCTCAGAGAGCGTCCCAGCACAAGTCATGGGAACCATCCAGCAGCTTTGAAGCAGGACTGACCACGATGACTCTGGGCACATGTGACAAGTCTGGTGTTGAAGTTTCACAACAGAACATCTGTATTTTCATAAACAATCCCCAGAATGTCTCTTTTTATGTCTAAATACCAGAGCCCTTGCATGTTAAAAATAGATGGTAATGAAACACAGCACCTCTTATTTTCTGAACTAAAAACACCAAGTCAGCTGTGCAGTTGCGTCTTTATCATGCTGTCAATGATGATGTTCTCCATTTGATATTGACAGCAAATTGCAAACAGATATTTTGTTGCTGCCCAAGAATGCTCTGCAAGGACATTTGCTTTCACAGTCTATCACCAAGCCACAGCAGCACCGCGTGTTTACTGAGATAGTGTCACCTACTAGACTGAGGAAGAAAGCAGGAATCTAGAATAACCCTGGAGCTGTGCACATAACAGATCCCAACCTCTCTGGAGACATCATCACACTACTGACCACACATGGCAAATCCAGCAGCCCCTGACTTTCTTCAGGCAAGTGAGGTTTTCCTGCTGCTGTGGACAGGCAGGGGTTGGGTGCCTCCTTCCCCATGAGCAGAGTGCTGCTGACAGCACAGCTGGCACCCAGATTTCAGCAGACTTGGGTCCACATGGAGATAGAGCATTTGAAATAGTTGTACAGCCCAGATTCACACCTCAAGACATAAGCATGACCCTCCAGCCCCACCTTTGGAGAGGCAGGGATTCAGGGCATGTTGTGCTGTTATGGGCTCAGTAATAGGAAGCTAAAATCCCTTTGCTGTAGGCAAGCGCTGCAGACAGCCCAGGGAAGTTAATTTAGTGCCTGAAGAGCTGCACCAGACCCAGAATTTGGTTTTCTTCAAGAGGGAATATCACCACAGCCCCCAGAGTCAGTATTTAGGCTTAAAGTGAGATACTTTCAAGAATAAAGGAAACAATCAGGATAGCTCTAGGGTCCAAGGTTATTTTTTGAACCAAATTGTGGAGGTCAATTTACTTTTAATGAGGATTCTGTGGGTTTTGGGTTTTGTTTCATAGCAGTTTTCCAGCACGCAGCACGTTTGCACCACCATTCTAACCGTCTTCATTTTCCAGATCCACATGGGAATATGGGATTTTAAAATTGTTTTTATCAGTTAGCACAAAAGCGAAACTTTACTCAGTGGCAAATATCCGAAGTAACCAGAGCAAACCTGTACTCCCTCCTACACCTCAGTCTCTGTGTCTCAGACTAAGGGAGGGCATCAATTCCAGTGAATTCATAAATACATTAAATTACTTCATGAGAAGACAGTGTTTACAATAGTGCTGAGGAAATAAAGTGGTTTGGGACGATGATTAACGATACCAATAGGCTGCTGTCTGGCCCTCAATTTTAGAATTTTATTCTGAAATAATACAAGCTTACAAATGCAAGATTTATTAACAGTCCAGCCTGAGATGTCATGAGCAAACTATTTCCCCTCTAGAAAAATCACAGCTTCCTTCTATTACAGTATTTTTATTACTGAATCTAACTTCACAATATGCATCTTTTCCCCTCCTTACAGCCAGTGAGGAAAACAAGACAAGAAGGGATTTCCTAATCTCCAGGGCCTATGAACCTAAAACAAAACTTTGCTTTCACCCTCAGCCTGCAGCCAACTCCCGTGCTTTTGCCTGTGCTTGACTGAACCAACCACAGTCCCTCAGCATGCTGCCAAATTAAGCAGATAAATCCCAAAACATCTGTTCATCACTTCTTCCAATCAATCCACCACCTAAGTTTTACATCTACCCAAATGCTGGAGTAGATATAAGTAGCAGGCAAAGGACAGAGAAAAATAAGACTTCAAAATGTATATTGTATCCTTGATGGGATCCCATTTTGATTCAGGTTTGGTAAAGGTTTTCCTCTTGACATGTCTAGGTTAAACACTCTGAAGTGTTTCTGATTCAGGCTTGCATGTGCAAAGTCTGAGTCGATTCAGATGTGAAAGGGATAAAACCTCATTTGGTATTTCAGGAGGCACAAGTCTCTTAGGTGAGACATCAGGAAATTGAGCTCCAAACTCTGCAACTCCAATAAGGGACACATGGATAAAAGGATGCTGAAACCTATTTAGAGCTTGGTTCTACATATGAAGCCTGCAGGGCAGGTATGAGGAATTCACTCCAGGCTGGGTCAACATCTGCCCCGTTTGATGGTTTCATTCACTCCTGCAATCAGCATCTTCCCAGTCCTCCAGGAGACTGAACTGAGCTCAGACAAACAGAACAAAATCACATCTTAAGGACACAACTTATTCAAAACCTTTGATTCTCAGGACTCGGGACATGAGCTGTGGAAACTGTATCCCAAATACACACTTGTAAGAGTTACTCTTCCACAGCATTCTGGGGAAAAATTAATCACCGATTTACTTCACAGAGTAAAAGGGCATCTACATGCCAGACACTTGGGAGTGGGAATTACAAGCAAATCAGGTCTGCTGGTTTAACTGTAAGACCACACACAAGCTACTGGTTTTGCACTGAAGATGGTCTCATTTCAAGTTTCAGCTTCTTGGCCACAGAAGGGCAGATTTGAGTGTTAAAGCCTGCTGATTTTACCATATAGCCGTGCTGGCCTGTGGTTCTGGCTTGGTAGCAAAGTCAAGTAGTGACTGACTATGAGATGGAAAATGGACCTGTTCTTAACAAGCCTGACATGACAAATAGGCCTGAGACTCCTATCCCACAGGGCAGCTGCTTCCCTTCTCACTATGTCTCTGATCCTTTCTGGCATCAAATGTACAAAGCAGCAGCATTAAAAAAAAAAACAAAAACAAACAAAAACAACAAAAAAACACCCACACAAAAACAAAAGACACCTCTGCAGTACCAGTCACTTCCAAAACTATTTCCAGCATCTCTGCAGGCCCACCATATGGTGCCTTGCTGGATGTCCTGCAACAGGCCCTGGCTTCAGACAGAACTCTAACAAAATCTGAGATGGTATTCAACAGCTGAAGAGGCTGTCAAAATAGAAGCTATCCCAAATGAAATCGTTCGGCGGCCTGCCCGGAATTACTAATGGAAGAAAACGAAATTGTTTTAACAGACAAGCTACAGGCTGGATTCATTATAGTCTGCCTGATGGAAAGGAAACTACAGCACATCTGAAGTTTCCTATTTCTACTGAAAGATGCATGCATGCCAGCATGCTAAACCTGGGAAAGGTCACGGCAGCAGCGCAGGCATCGGCCTCTGCCATATGCAGGTGGCGCAGCAAAGCCGCAATGAATCCCAAAAGCTGCTTCAAGCTCTGGCTCAGCTTCCTCCCGAGGACAAGTACTTAAAATAGCTTAAATAACAGGATGCAAGAGGGGAAAGTAACCCACACGTTTCCTTTTAAGGACATATGCTCAGCAGGACACACTAGCAGGATCACAGATCCCTATTCGCCCTAAGCCAATGTTTCGGAGCATTGTTTTACCACCTTGCAGCGCTGAACAAATTGTTCAGCTGCGTTATGATTTTTGAGTACTTCATGTTTCCAGAAAAGATGCTTATCTCTGCTTATCTTAGAAGGAGGGAGAATGAAGAAAAATAAACAGAGCAAGTTTGTGGATTTTGTTCTGCCACGCCTCCCCTCTGAAGTGCCCCTGTTTGGCCAAGCGCACATAAACAGGCACCTGTCCCACAGAACAAATTCAGAGATCCAATGAGATCTGGAGCAACCTGCTCTTCTCCCACTAACCTGTGGGTCACTCAAAGCCTCAACAGTTCCAATGCCCCACTAATTACTGTTTTCATACATCACAAACTTTTTTATTCCCCCACTGCTCTTTACCACTTGGATCAGTTCCAAGACAAAAAACTGCCTGAAGGATGATGGGAGCTGCTTGTCTGTGCTATAGCTGGCTTTAGTGATAACCTTAAACAGTGGTTTCTCCCCTGTGGATTGTTTTAATAATCAGTAGGATGTCTAGGGGACTCATGCCTTTTGCTGGCTGTCAGAGAACAGCACACCAGCTGCATGGCAGAGAGGAAATACCTTCCAGGGACATGGAAAGCAAGTGGTGACAGAACACAGCACCACACCTCACTGCCTTCCAGCATCCCCAGATGTCTCAATCCAGTCCAGCTGCAGAAAAGCTGGTCAAACACACATCTTTAAAGCCCTATCAACCTACTCATCCAGAGCAGCAACCTGCCCCATGCTGGAGTTAAAGCAGGACTCCAGGAAGCCCAACCAGCCATGAATTGGAGAGGGCACACCTTGGTGAGCAGAAATCACCCTGTGAAACATTTCCTCCTCCCCACATCTCCTACATTACATCCTAGAAGCCAACCAGCTGAGTTTTGCTATAACCATGCTTCTCAGCTGCGTTCCAAATCGTCCAGATAGCTGGGACATGAAGAACAGGCTTCATTTTACATAGCAGTCTTCGTCCCCTAGAGATGCTATTAGAAGTTCACAGTGAAAGCCAGTCACCCAGCCAGTGACCAGTTCTATATCCCAGGGCAAACATGGCTCCTTTAGGCAAGAATAAAGGGAATGAGAGCATTAAAGACACTCCTGACAGGTGTGTCCCACATGCTTGCAGGCTCTACCATGCCTAAAGCACACAAAACAAGTTGAAAAAAACTAGCAGATCCTATCTCATTTGTGGGTATGTCCAGGATAATTAGCACATTTCTCATTAATATTTAAGTTCTGACACTGCCTTTATAATTTAAAACCAAATAGGGACGCACCTCCTGAGCAGGGTGAGCTGGTTTCCTACAACAAACCAGGACCTGACTTGCGTTTCTTCACGTTTCCAACCTAATCTTGATAATTTCCCCCAGACTAATGACAAAAAGCCACCACATTCCAGAGAGGTTAATAATTTTAAATGCATCCAAGGACAGAACAGGCTGCCTATATCCCAGCCTTATTGAGATCTGCACTAGGAGGCACATTAGACAGAGACAAACTCTATGCTTCCCCCAAGGAACATCTTCCTCTGAGGCAGCTCGCTTCTACCTGCTGCAAAAATCTTGAGCAGAGCAAGAGAGGGGAGGAAACTCCTTAAAATGCAACTTGCTTCAAGTTCCAACAGGGGATGCTGCTCCATGAGAATCAGTTGCCTCCGAAATTCACATTTCTCTCCGCAGACTGGAAATTCTGAGCAAATGAGAGTTTTCACAGCCACCCTGCCCTAGAGAGTGGTAACACCCAATACAGATAAGAAGCAACTACGATTCTGTACATACAACCAGTGCTCAAGTGATGCCCATGTCCAGTTAGAAAAACAAAGTGCTGGCTCTCACCACTTGTGCAACTTGATCCTGGCCAGTGCCAGTCCCGGGTGTGGTTCCCCAGCTGCACACACTGACCTCAGTGCCCACGGCTGTGCTCCAGCGCCCATCCCACCCCTTCCTGCTGGTTCTCTGATCCTTCAGTAAGCCATATCAAGAAACTAAACCAACAGAAAACAACCTTTTCCATTAAGTCAGTTTTTGCCCATTTCAGCTTCCTGAAGCTGCCTGCCAGAGGCTTCTGCAACGCCTGGGCTGGGAAGCAGGCAGAGCAGCCCGTGGAGCACAACAGGCTGAGGGAGGTCAGCAGAGATGGAGCCACCAGAGGGCAATGGAGGTGTGCTCAGCACAAGGCATCGGTCATCACCTCAAGTCACTCCATGATGGTCAGGTAAACAAATCTGGCTTTGCTTACAAGCCCCAAAAAGCACCTGGCACAAACCAGAAAGGCAGCACCTAACTGACCATGCACGTGGCTCAGCCAATCTGCCAAAGCAGCACCACCAGAACCAAGCACTGCGCAAGCCCTGAAGAGCTGCCAAGGCCAAAGCAATGCAACCTGTTTGGGTATTTCTTCTGCCACCAGGAAGCAACAAAGCCCACCCTGGAGCAAGAGTGCAAGGCTGTCTGCCAGTGCTCCCTGAGAGCCAGACTGCCTGTGTCCCCGCCTTTGTGCTCCTTGGCCAAAGTGACAAGGCAGAAGCAAGAGAGCTGCCAAGGGACTCTTTGGCACAGAGACAATCAGGACAGCAGCAGAATGCCCACATCCTGCTGGCACTGCTGCTCATCACAGGGGTGGGATAAATCTAATTCAAATGTGCAGCCGACAGGAGTGAGGTGCCCTCCTTGGTGTGACTTACCAACTTTAGCAAAAGCCTCCTTGAGTTCCTCCAGCTCATCTTTGGAGATTTGCATGGTGTTGGCCATCTCATGAATTTAGAGAGTACCTAAAGAGAGAAAAAGAACACTGTGAAACCAGACTGCCTTCAACAACATGCACAGCACAGCAACAATCTGTACCAGAGTCACCACAGTTCCTGGAAGCACATTTATCCTTCCACTAAGAAAACAGATATGTCAAACTCAGAGATGGGAAATACACTCTTTAACAGGTCAAAAAGCCCATTATCTTTGTTAATATTTAGCTCTGTATATTATTTTATGACTATGCTGTTCTGCACATATTAAGGTACCTGCTGTCAGTGTATTCTGTAGGTCAGAACTCACATCTCCAGAGATTTTCCACAACTTTGAACAAAATCGGAATCCAGAGTTAAAATATTAATGGAGAGCACACAGCTACCAAACCCAAATGAAAGATTATGAACAGTATGTGAAGAGGGTCTTTCAGCACAAAGTGCTATACTGGTACTGTTTGCAAAAAGGAAATAGTTTGTTCTTCTGCTAGAAAGCTGTTTGAATCAGCATCTGCTTGTTTCCCCAGAGTCAGACTCCCAAAAAACTGCAAGGAACAGGCTGTTTGCATGGCCACTGCTTCCCTGAATGGCAAAAGCACCATAAGCTATCACAGAACAGGAGGCATGAGAAAGAGTGGAACCGTGAGTTCACAGAAACTCCACTTGGATCAAATCTGTTTGTGTTTAAGAAACAGAGAGGATGAAGCACAGAGTTCCTCCACCCATCTGCCATCATCCTTCTTTCCAAGCACTGATTAGGTGCCACCCAGCCAGCCTGGACAGGAGGTATAACCACAGGGATGGGAGAAAGTCACCTACGCACGTCCCCATCCCAGACATTCGTGACAGGGCATCAGATGCCCTGGTGGCACTCTGGCTGATGTGACCATGAGAGAGCTGTGACTGATGCAAGAAGGAACAGAAACACAGGCACTGATAGGCACATTCTAGCACCACTGCTAGCTCTAGCTCAGGGTCTGTAATGGGGATTTAGGCAGGCTTGCTGCGACTTCAAATGAGATTTGCATCTCAAGATTTTCCGGTTCCCACATTGTTCACTACAATCCTGAAAATGAGAAATAAAGGATTCCTTTTCTGCCTATGGGAACAGACACAGCTGCCTCCTCCTTTGTAAGCAAAAGGATGAGGAGTGGATTGAGGTTTGCTGACTGTCAGAAGGCAGGATCCTGAACAGGCTGGCTCTGGCTCAAGCAACAAGAGATTCAGTTCAACAAATGCCTGTGCTCTGATTAGCAACCCTCTTTTGTCTGAGACTCCCAGCTGCCTTCACAAGCACTTGTTAACTTAAGAACACAAGTTTGCCTGTAGCTGTAAATATTCATTTTCTGTAACACTTCACTCAGTCTGGAAAGAATGAAGTTGTTAGAGATGAGAGCGATGGGCAGGTGTGGCAGCCTGGGAGAAGCAGCTCAGACAGGTGCTGGCAGCAGAGAAAGTCAACAAGAAGTTGCATCACTGCAGAGACACGAAGGAAAGCACTTGAGACCCCACCTCCAGGCATTAGCAGGCACAACAAGATGTTGAATAGTCAGTAAAAGCCACCAACAGCAAGACAACAAACTCCACTGGGCTCAAGTTGAAAAAATGGGGCAGGGGAAGGAATCAGTGCATTAGACTGAGAGGTAAAAAACCAATTTTTTATTAAAGTAATTTTTTACAGTTTCACAGATTACAAGTTAGGCTGATTGACCAAGGCAATGCTACCATGCAGGTCCCTGCAAGATGCAGGAATGCTGTGTGCAGCACTGACTGTCTTGCCTGATGTCCAGTCTGGGATCAATCCCCATTCTTGGAGCAGCCCCTTCCCTGTAGCACTCCCACAGCCTCACCCCAAGTCTCAGTGCCACCAGAACCTGGCTATTTCCAGGGGATAAAGGAGTTGCTTAGCAAGAAAGTCAGCTCTGAGCAAGCTTGTTGCATGATACAGGAGATGGATTTCACAACTGGCACAAACACTTGGAGAATGCTACCAAGAACAGAGCCAGATTTGGCTATGCAGGCAGGCAAGGTGGCACGAGCTGCTGGGCAGGAGAGGCTGAGCTACAGACTGAAAACTCAGCCAAAGCTCCTCCACAAGTTCTGCCTTCTTCCTAATTCTCATTTGCACCAATTCATTTTCAAACCATGAGGGTTTCCCTTAAAAAGGGATTTCCCAAAGCATCATTACCTAACCACTTAATTGGAATTTAATTTGCTGCTGACTATCTCTAACATCTTTAACACCAAAAGTAGCAGCAAACACCACCATAAGACGAGAGCTTTTAAAAATACTGCTCTGTTTGACTTTATCAGGGAAATATTATGCACTGGATATGCCCTACGGTTGTTTGTATGGGTCTTGACTTAAAAAAAAATTTCCTTCCAGTCCCTAGACTGTTCAGCTCAGTCAATAAAACAGATTTCCCTCTCAGTTTTTACAATATCATTTCTTCCTTCTGTTTCTCTGTTTGAGAGGAGGTAGGGAGAATTCAAACCAACAGAAAAAAAGCAGACACCTGACCTTGTCAGGGCTGTCTGTGAAGGGGAAGGGGTGTTATAACAAAGTCTATGGAAATATTAGTGGGCCACAAAGTTACAAGCTCCCAAAGCAATTGTACAGAGCTTTTCTGCAATGAAGAGGTCAGGTCTCCCAGGTCTCCTCTGGGACACCAGGCTGGGGGGCAGAGGAGCTTTTTTTTTCTTGTGGTATGGGGGGTTTTATGTTTGTTTGTTTTTAATAGCTGAGTCTAGGGCATCCAGAATCATGTTTTTCATTCAGTTGCATTTTTAAACAAGAGGCTTTGTCTTGTGGGACATAAAAGGCCCTTTTATCACACTGGCACAGGGATCACACATCAGCTGCCTCACTCGAAGCCCTGTGGGGACACACCAGGCTGCTCATGCCTGGCCATGTCACACTCACTCCTGCTGCAAGAAAGCCTTCACCAGGGAATGTCAGGCAGGGACAAACTCACACTTAAACACCCATTTTAGAGGAATAAAGAGAGAACAAGAGAAAAGTTTTAGTCTGGTGGCTGACAGCCCATCAGTCAATGCCCAGACAAACAAAAGCGTACAAGGAAGCAATCACTGCTCCTGATCCCTCATCCTGCCTTCATCCCTCACCCCGCAGAAGAAAAGCAAGGGCAGTTCTGTAACACATGGATGCACAAAGGCACCTACAGCTACCTAGAAGAGCACGGCTGGCAGATGGTGCAGCCTGTTCCTGTCCTCTGAAGACTACCTGTGATACAGATCAGAGCTGCTTTAAGTACATGTCATGTTTGGGAATAGCAACTCCTTCCCCGAGACGGGCTGTATAAAGTTTCTGTGCAAACAAATTTTACAGGTTCTGAACACACTGTAGTCACTGAATTTGGGTAAGTTTATTTGCAGGACTGCAACAGGGGCAGGTCAAGGAAAGCTGTCCCAGCGTGTGTTTTGACAGCTGTGAGCCACCTGTGGACAGGCCACTGCAGGGATGCCTCTGCTGAGGAACTTAGCACTTCCAGCACAAGTGCCAGAAGCTAACCAGGATATCTGGGTGGATTAACTGCTCAGACAGCAACTTAAAAACTCTCAAGCACACAGAAAAATGTTCTCAAGACTCTTCCCCAAGAGGGGAAGCCCTGGAAGCTGCATCCTACACAGAGGATTGGTAGAAAACTGATGAAGGGGGGATATTCAGACACTTGTACATCTTGAAAGTTGGCAGATTAATTCAAACTTGAAAGCACATGACAACCAAATATTTCCTGAGAGCCACTTGAACACTTCCAACAGAAACAGAGCTGGAATTTTCTGCTGATCCAAATGGAAGAATTTACTTTCTAAACAGCTCTGTGTTACCCTGAAAACTGAGTGCTTCATCCCTTCCAGGCCTGCCTTACTTTAATATCTCTACAATGACTGATTAACAATATCAACTTGTTTACTCAAACAGGCCAATACACAGACACATTAAAGTGTCAACAAAAAGGTATTAGCATGTCCAGTTTCCACTTGATTAAAAAAAAATAATCCAACACAAGTGAGCTAGACCTAGTCTGGAGCAGTGACTCACTTTGTATGTATTCCCTGTTTCCGAGGAACCTGTGGTTTTGCTCCCTTTTCACGACAAAAGCTCCTGACATCAGAAGGCAAGTCAGTTAGCATTAGCTAATTAAAAATACTGAAATTCCACAGACCTGTGACCACTAACCCAGCACATACCTTCCAGAATAAGCACTGGGCCAGCCAGGCACTCAGTCCCGGTCCCGTCACAACCCACAGCAAGTGCCGAGCCCTCGGGCTTGGGCACTGACACAGCTGCCTGGCCAATTTGGAGGAAACCCGGTGATTCAGCTGACACAGGATCCAGCCCTCAGGCTTCCTGTGGCTCACCTCATCCTTCTTTTCTCCCCGTTCTGCAGGTAGGGTTGGTCCCTGCCAAGAGCTGCACTGCAGAGTGGGGTGGCTGTGTGCACACCCCTCTTCACCCTCCCCAGCCCCTTCTGAAAGCAGCCAGCAGCATTGTGACCATCCCAAAAGGGCTCTGCAAGCTCCAGAGTTTCCAGGACAGCCCAGAGCAGCCACCCTCAGGACAGTGCGGGAAGAGTCACTGGAAAGGGATACAAGTGTGAAATTTTCTTTGCATCCCTTCCCAGGGAAGCTGCAGAGGATGCTGCAGTGATCTCCTGGCACTGCAGGAACCTCCTCCACAGGCACAGGCCTGGGCTCATGCTGATTTTGGAAACATTTGCAGGCAGGAGAGGACACAGATACACCCACTCCCATCTCCATCATCAGCTGTGAAGGCTGCTTGTACTGGTCCAGTCCAAGCAAAGCCTTTGGGGTTTTACAGACAGCAGTCCCAAACCTGACAGCAACAGGAGGACATTACGGTGCACAGACTTGGTCTGATGAGTCCTCTGAGGTAAATAGTTTCCAATGCTTTGGAAGGAGACAGGAAAGCTGAGGGATTGATGGCCTGTAAATGAAAACCTATCATAAAATCCATCCACTCCTGCTCATAATCAGTTTGCGTGCTTGTCAAATGCTCACCACGGTGTTTTGCTCATCAAATTCCTACAAGACAGCACCTGCACCTTGCATCTGGTTATTAGCAAACACCAAGCTGATGGAAGCACATAAACTTTGAATTGGCAATTACCTTCCAGACAGCCACTGGTCAGAGGTACTGGCTGAAACCAGACCTTCACCACACTTTGCTGATAGATGTCATCCTGGTAACAGCAGTGATTAGGAGATGCTACCCCATCCAGAGAGGCTCCACCATGGTGGTGTCTAACCCCTTACCATCAGCATGATGATGCAGATTCTGAAATCAATTCGGTTTTGCTCTTCACACAATTGTGGTTCTTGTGCTCACAAACCCTGTGGTGCTCCTATCCACTCAGGGGACTTGTTTGCCCTGCCTCAGGAAGAAAGGGGCACACAATGCTTTGAGCAGGCATCGCTTAGTGGTGCCAGATTTGGCTGAGTAGCTGCATCTCTCATCTGTGGATCTCCCCTTCAGTTAAGTTTTCCCAGCCCCACACACATCAGGCTCAACAGCAGTGAATCTACAGCTCTGCTGTCAGGTCTGCAATGCTTTAACTATTGACCACTGTAGTCTAACACCTGCAAAGCCATTACCCAAATCTAGCCTTATTTCACTCTTAATTCAGCTTTTCTTGGTCATGAAAAGCACCAAAAAACTCACCTCAACAGCCCAAGACCAACTACATAAATTCAATTTTAATTCAGAATTACTTTAAGCTTTAGTGACCACTTTACACCACCCAGTTCTCCAGCTCCCTCAAGCTACTGCCTTTACACATGGTACACCTTTTGATGAGCCATGCTGGCTGTGCAGCCCACCAGCGGCATCACAGGGAAGGGACACAGGACTGCAGGTAGGGATTCTCACTGCACAGGCACCCTTCAGGTCACTTCATCCCAATTCCATATTGAGATTACCTCCACCTGCTGTTTCTGAAGCACCTCTAAAACAGCAGAATCCCACCAGCAGGTTTTGCTCTACATTCCTTCAGACTCCTGAAGCTGTCATGCTGGGAGATGCAAGTTCCCTGCTATGCTTATGTTCACCTGGGAGTGGACTGTGAAACTTTGTCCCAGTTCTTGCACAACTCACCACTGTTGCAGGGGAAAAGTCTGGCAAATCCATCAGGAGCAGACACACATATTGGACTTAGTCACTGCTCTCAGCTTGCCAGAGGTTCTCTCTGGATTTGGAGGCATGGGTCAATGGGGTATCCACCTCTGGACAAGTATGTTCCTCCAGCAAATCCAGGTTAGAAGCTCAGTTTCTCCTACATAGAATGACGCCAGGTACTTTTCTGAGTAGCACTTGGGTAGATGCCCAGCAGGGATCTGGGCTGCAGAGAGGCAGGGCCACTCCAACAGTATGGGAACAAAGGCAGCAAATCACTGTTCCTACGCCTTCTGCTCCGACTTTAACCCCTACCACAACATCCACTGACAGCCTGGACAACCTGATCCTTCCCCTTTTGCATGCTGGTCAAAGTGTTTTCTTTCCCTTCATGACAGAACCAGATTCACTAGCTTCAGTCATCTTAGATCCTTAGTAAAAGCAACTGCTGACCCATCAGCCAATTTACATGCCTTTGACAGCCCTGCACAGCCAAGGAAGCTCTCTGGGGTGCGGTCAGGCCTGGGTAACGATCAGCGTGATCAGAACCCTGACACAGAACTGAACTGTAGCCAGCACCCAGAGAAAACCCCAAAATCAGCACCAAACTTACTCACAGCATCAAACAGGAATCAGCCCCTTGATAAAAGCCCAGGAGAGCCATGTCCTCCATGGCAGCATCCAGAGCATTGAAAGCTGGGGATATGAACAGAAATTCACAGGATTCAAGTACACTAACCCCTCTGTCTCACAGATAGAGAAAACAGACAGGGAGCAAGCAGCTGAGGATGCTTGGCCCCATGAATATCAAAAACTGCCCAGAGGCTGAAGGGAAGCACAAGTCAGAAGAACACAAATGCTTCCACTCTTATGGCCCATGGAAAGGAAAAAATAAGGCTTTCCCCAGCCCTCAATGAAATTTCCCCCAACGCTTCCCCATCCTCTGAGCCAGAGCTGCCTCTGATGCACATTAAGGAGTAAGATGCAATCCTGGAGCAGAGTGGATGGATGCTTGGTTACTCCCATCTACCAGAAGAAGGCTGAACAGAAAGATAAAACTGCTTGGAGATACAAATGGAAGGGAGAAGCACTAAAAGCTTTCTGCAGACCTTACACTCTGAAGGCTCCTGTCACGGAAGACCGTGGCCAGGAGGACTGGATGGATGTTCACACACTCACACACCCCCATCACGCTGCAGGCTCACAGCTACAGCACACAGACCTTGCTCAAAATCTGTTACATGTATCTACAGAGCACTTATAATCCACAGGACACAGTAGAAAACATAAAATACTGCTCAAGCCACCAGTGAATCAATCCTTAAAAGCCTCTTTGACAAATACTCCTATCAAGTGTTGCATTTTGACATGCCTCCAGTTTTAGTAGCATAGCTACTCCAGGGTTAGAGAACATTTGAAATCATAACCCACTAGATTGGTTTAACTAACTTTTGAAATAGTTTGTTCATGTCAGAGGAAACAGAACAGCAACATTCTCATTACCTAGCTAGTACAACATGGAACAGGTGATCCTTTCAAGACGTCTCAGGAAAGGAAGAGCTGAACTTTCATCTACCTGGAACTTGCAAAAGCAAATAACATTCAGAGATTATTTAAACTTAAGCACAAGAAGGTAAGAGAGAGGGGCTGAGGTCAGGTGTCACTAATGGACTGAAACTCTGAAGGTTTCATTTAAACTCCTGGCTCAGGCACAGAAAAGTCATGCAAGCCTCTCAGGAAATTCTTACGTTAATAGTAATTCTTATTCTTGCGTAGTTCCCTAAAAAAAGGGTGGCATTTACACTTCCTTCTGCTTATTCTGTACCTTAACCATAAATGTCCTCAAGAAAGGACCCATCTCCTACCATCCATGCAAAAAGTCGACATCCCTCATTTTATGAGGGGATTCTCAGAGCAATAGCGTAAAAGACAGCGGGTTCCCTGCCAGCATAAGCAAGGAGGAATGAGGTTCACAAGGCTGAATCAGTGCAAATTTTCTTCCCCAGAAGCGATTGAGGCCTGCCTGCTGAGACCTGTAGGTTACGCTCAACATGCTTCAAGTATATATATCTTTGATTTCCCAATATTCAGCCCCAAAGGAGCCCAGTTCCTTACAAGGGGGGCTGCAGCCCTGAGCCTGCACCTTGGCTCAGGAGCAGATGGAGAAAGCCCTGCAAAGCCCATGCAGCCCAGAACTCCCTCCATCACCCCTGTACCTCCAGCTCTGCTCTCAGGTGGCACCTCTGGCAGGGAAAGGGACTGATATTCAGTGTACCACGATAAAACAAGGAGCATTACTCAGCCTGTTGAACTTCCCCCCCGCCCAGGTGGGGGAATCAACCAGATCCCTAAATTAAATCACAGTACAGTCACTGCTTATTCAACACCAGCAAACAAGCTCCTGCAAGCCAAACACCCGGCATGACGGAGCTGATCCTCGGCAAGCTGGACAATAGGGAGTTTCAGCTATTAATTTTGGGAGGGTGGGTTCTGTGCAGCCTTTTAGAAGGTACAGCTGTGGTCAAGCAGTTTGCAAACTGTTTTATCATTTAAAGGTAAGCAGAACTGTCTGGAAAGAGTTAAAGAAAGGCTGAAATTCTGGTAGCCCAGACGATAAACATTCAGAGAAATTAGTCAATTAATGTTTTCTTAAATAAGAAACAAATTACTAGAAACTACAAACCGTACATCAAGTGCTGTAATTATGTTTCAAAAGTTTCTTAAACCCCAGGAATTTCAGTAACAGATTTCTGACAAAAGGAAAACAATTTTGCATCCTTCCCCTGCTGTCCATAATCTTGTTTAGAAAGCACTTGGGAAAAAGGGAAAGAAGTCAAATTAATTTGTTTCAGAGCAAGAAAGCAGCATTAGACTGCAATAAATCAGTGTCATTGCATAGCTGTCCTAGTGGCTTATGAGGCAGGAAAAATCTCTGTAAATTCACCACTTATTTACTGTAGAATAGATGGTGTAGATCCTATCTACTCTTCAAAAAATCAGAAACATTAATCTCAAAAATTGATGTGAAATGGCCAGAAGTGAAGGAAAGCTGTTGGCTTTCCCTCCCAGGAGGTTCCAATGACAATGAAATCACATTTAGTCTAACTGCAGGGAGTTCCCCACACTTCTCTGTAATTTAACTTAATATGGGGAGGAGCGATAGGGAGCCAAAGACAGCAGTCGGCAGTTCAGGATCAGGCAAGCTCTGCTTTGTGACTCTCGGATTCTGGAGAAGCATTAATAACTTCCCCAAAATGCACTCTAATTAGCAGGTTTCGAGGTTAGGTAAACGCATCCAGAATCAAGGTTAGGAAAATGCATCAGGCACTCCTGGAGCTGAGCACAAACTTCTCGTTAGGTCTCCTCAAGCAGCTTTTCCTCCTTCTCCTTCCCCTGTGTTTTGCAGCTCAGCCAGTACCCAATACCCCTAGGACAGATGTTGTGGTTAAAGAGACGTATGCACTGTAAACAGCATGCAACCTCATCACTACTTTGAATTTCAGGAGGGTGTGAGTCCTCCAGCTGTGAAAATCATTCCTTAGAGACAGATGCTTTGCAGAATAAATGCAGGGTAAAATATCTCTTCTCAGCCTTTTGGCTAAGAGCAAGTATACTATCAACTTAATAAAACATAACTTAGCAAAAGGAGATCCCCACACCTCAGAGCAATACATTCAGCACAAAAAAAATTACGATGTGAAGAAGATACTAGGAGTGTTTTACAGGTTTGCAGACAAGTGAAGTTTTCAGCACAAAAAAAAAAATAATCAGCATTTCAGTTCAATACCTAAAAGTACTGGCATCAAGTGTTTTAAGGTAGTAGCAACTACTGAGGTGTTTAGAGAGGGTCTACATTGGCTTCTAGCACCAGACATAGCCAGAAACCACAGCAAGCAAGAAACTCTGTTAGGAAACTAAATTCTGCCAGCCTGAAAAACCTCGTGCCATTCCACCTGGAAAGGCAAGGCAGCATTCAGAGCCCAACCTCTCCAGGTGGAAGACCCCAAAAAGTTCAGCAGCCACCACAGCCAGCAGCCTACAGCCACTTCCCAAAAGCACTGAGAGCTGGTCGCACTTTCTGCAAGGCAGAGGTTTAAATACTTAACGCTTTAACATGCAAGCTGAAGCAGTTCTGCTTTGTAAAAGCCTGCTGCAGACTGAGATGGAACAAGACTGCGTCCCAGAGTTCTGAGAGGACACACCCTCAGCCCTCATCTGAAACATTAATCCCACGGTGATGCACTGGCAGCCCCCGCTGCTGCTGTTTGCACGCGTCAGGTGCGCCGATAAATTCCAAACTTCGACACATCAAAACCTGACATTCCTTCTGCCCTCAGCTGTTTTCCTCTGTCTACTACAGCAGTAGGAACCACAAGACTTTTTGCAGAGAAAAGAAAAGAAAAACAAGTCAGGACAATCTCTGGCATCCGCACGCAGCCCGCCCCGGGACACCCCTCCTCAGCCTCGCTTACCTCTCCTCCTCTCTCCTCCCAGCGAAGGCGAATCGCTCCCTCGCCCGGCCCGAGCGCTGAAGCGTCTCCCACGCCTCCAGCCCGGAGCTGGGCAGCCAGCATTCCTTCCTTCCTTCCTCCCTCCCTCCCCGCCCAGCGATGGGAGGTCGCTTCCCAGGGATGCGGTCATGTCGTGGAGAGATGCGCTAGAGCGGCCGGGCGCCCGAGCATCCCGAGGGCACGGGGCACCCCGAGGGCATTCTCCCCAGCAACCAGCCCTTGGTCTTCCACTGCTTGGCACTTGGGATCAGGCAGCAGTAAGATACAGAGCTTTTAGGTAAGCAAACTAATTTTTTAATTAATAAAAAACAAAACACAAAACCCAAAATAAAACAAAAAACAAACCTCTACTGCTCTTTACTCTTTAAAATAATTTTGGTTTGCTAGCTCTCAGTGTGTCCACTCAAACAGCAACGCAGAGCTCGTGTTTGGCTTTATGTACTTATTTTATGGATGTCTTTGAAACAACCAGAAGCTCATAGAATACTAAGGATCCAGACCTATTTGGACTTAGTCTGCACTGAAGGAGGATGCTGCCTGCTATTTCACCTCATAGTTCCCCAAAAATGAAAATAATAAAAAATTTTTAAATGGTCTGATTAAATTAGATGAAATCAAATGAAATACAGAGTTCAGAGCTGGCCATACTGTAATATATTGCATTACCTCAGCAATTAATTCTTGTCTGTTCTAGATGAAAAAGGGACAGACATCTGCTGCTAGCCAGGAACACAAGCAACAGAAACATCATGTACTGTGTTGCTGATGCAATGCACTGGAGCAGAATCAATCACCAGAGAGGTAAAGTCACCTTTTCAAACTATAATCATATATTTCAGAGATTTCTGTTCCTGTTAAGTCCATAATGTTTGAGCATTTCCATAGCTAAAAGGAAAATATGTCATTTACTAATAAACACAATATTTGAATTAGTAAAAAATGTGAAGAACTAATGACTTTTCTAAAAATTATGATCACTATGGTCACTGGGTGGTTTTTTTTTTGTTGTTTCTCTTCAAAAATTACATCAGCCAGGAAAGTGAGTCACTGCCTGGTACCATTTCTTGGGTATCACCTGAAAATTTAGCTTCCAGCTGTAAAGTTTCAAAAGAGGTATAAAACACACTCCAAAAACAAAACAAAACAGAAAACCTAACCCCAAACCCACAGCCTGCCAGCTTCCTCAGGATGGTAAACATCATGGAAACTAAAACAGAGGGTTTTATGCCCAGAACTGCAGCTGCAACTTAAAAGGAAAGAAATTGGATTGAAAAAACACTTCTGCAGTCCACGGGCACCAGGCTGAGCGCACATCAGACAGGGTTTAGGGAAGAGCAACTTCAACTCTGCTCTGACTTGCACCAGCAAGCGGCTCCAGCATCACATCAGCCTCTGGGTGCAGGGAGCCCAACTGGCTGCTCTGACCAAAACCGGGGATTGCATCCAGCCTGTGAAGTCTAGGGGCAAACATGCAACAAAAATGAAGAAACTCATCTCATGAAGTCTAGTGTCTCCACCTCTGTCCCACATGGGAGTACACTGCACATCTGTAAGGCTTAGCCAGGCTTTGGGGCTGGACACGTCCTGGGGAGGGCATGCCAGTGCCCAGCTCCCAAACTAGGTCGTGACTTTATCAGGGGCAGAGCCATTGCACAAGCAATGTCTCCTTTTGAGGGGCAAAAGAAAAGCCTCCTCTCCTTGTCTCTGTGATCTGTGTTGCTGGAACAGCAAGGTGTGCACAGATTGGCACTGCAGAGGCGGATGCCTAAAAGCCACCAGCCTATTGGGTCTTCAGACCTCTGCTTACTCGTTTTTCTTTTTTCAGGTAAGTGTAAAGCATCCTGCAGGGTCAGCAGGTATAATCATTCCCTCTGACTGAGGGGCAAAGGACATCCCATCACCGGGCAGCACAGGTCCTCCCTCAGTGGCTCCACCACAAGGAGCTCAATTCACACGCGACGCACGTGAAACACCCATCTTCTACATTTGCAAAGGATCAGAGATAGCCAGTTTTACCAGAGCTTTCGGAGCACTTTGCTCTGTGAATACTCAAAATCCAGTCCTGGCAGTCCAACCTGCAATTACAGTCAAACCTAAAATAGCAGCTCGGCAGTGCCAGCACCACTCATCTCCACGTCATGTCCCGAGACTCAGCACACCAGGGTGTGGCCACGGCAGGCAGCGAACACACAGTTCCCCGGGCACTCCCAGCAGACTTCCTCGACACGCCTGGTCTCACACCACTCCCCACACTCTTCCAAAATAGGAATTCTTTTGGTAGAGCCAGTATACCAGCGCATTTTCCTCTTCTTCCCTCTTTAAAAAAAGCCTTTTAGGGAAGAAGGTGCCCGAGGTGCTCAGGTGACACATCCACTCCCCGGCATGGAACACTGTGATGTAGGTTTATGCACGAGGAGAACTTCCAGCACTGGCAGGATTCCTCCAGCACATCATTGCGCAAGGGGACACATCTCCTCCGCAGCTCCAGCTGCCAAGTTTCACTGGGAGGCCACGAATACATATCTGCCCTCCAGAAGGTACTCAGCAATGGCTGTGGGAGCAGCAGCTGCCGCCTTCCAGGTGACCAGGGAGCACAGAGCATAAATTCAGGAGTTGTCCTTCACCACAGACCCTTTGGAAAATTTCTGGAGGAGGAAGAGAGCTCATCCACTGTGCTGGCCTTTGGCACAGTGGGCTGTGCAGCCCCACTGCTCTCCCCAGAGAGTCCAGAAGAGGACAACCATCTGCTTCTGGACACCAAGTTTTCCTGCCCACTCCAAGAAGTAGTGTTTTCCTCATCAAAAGAGATACCATGCTAATGTTGGAAGCTGTTTGAGATAACTGATGAAATCCACGGTGATGAACAAGTCCCTGGGCATGCTACATCTGTCCCAGTGATTTTTGGGATGGGTTTTAACTGCTGACACTTCTAGCTCCTGCCTAAAATATCTCTTTGATGGGATTCAGCCAGTTCCACTGTCAACCAGCCATGGGGGTACAGGACATGCTGGTCCACTCCAGCATCCCTAGGCTAGAGAAACCTCCACGGCCAGAAGGCTGGGCCACAGCAGCCCTGGGAGAGCCTGGAGTCAAGAGAGCATCAGCAGACCTTGGCGAGCCTTCAGGAGCAGCAAAAGTGGCACAGTCTGCTGCCTCTGCCTGCTGTGGTGCTGCATATCAAGTGCTTTCAGGAACAACCTCTCTCCTTACAAAAAAAAAATATGGGAAAGAGAGAGAAGGGGGAAGAAGTTCAAGAGTATGAAAGAGAAAACCAGGTAACTTAAATAGTCTACTTCACCAGAGAAAAAACACCATGCTCTGTGAGCCAGGGTTTTAGAGAGCAAAGCTCTCCAAAAGAGAGGTGGCCAGCCACCACCCCATTCTGGACATCAGTGACCATTTACCATGTGCAAAATGTTTCCCTCCTCCAGCTCAGTCCACATTCTCTTTCAAATGTAAGGATTTTAATGAAATTATGGACAGATAGAAAGGCTCTCACCTGTGTTTTTTGACACAAATTGAGGGTTTATGCACTTTTTTTCTCTCTCAGTGCCAACCAATGGCAGTGTGTATCCCATCAATGTAAAGAGCTATGGAAAGATGTGACAACCAAGGAGCAAGCATTTGACCTTAACTCCTCAGTTTATCAGTTCTCTTTAAAGAAAAAACAGGTCCATCTTTGCTAGATTTTCCCCTTAAAAGCTTCCTGAGCTGCTCTGTCAGCGAGCCTGTCATCTGGAAGAAAGCAAGACATTAGTCAGGCTCATGCTTATTTAATAAAAACCTTGCATATGCAGGAGGGGCTGAAAGTTAGTCTTTATTTAAAAAACGCCTGCAAACTTGAGTATGATTTTGCAGTGCAAAACAGATCTGAGGACTTGCCTGATTTTCCCTGTGCTCAGTTAGCAATTAACCAGCTAATTATTCACAGCTTAGATCAGGGAGCCAAGCAGTCACCAAAGAAGTCCACAAGTATGCCCAGATCACCAGGCAAAGGATATTTCATGGCTTGCTACTTCATAAGGAAATCGGGAAGCTTCAACTGATGTCAGCTCCAGGAAATGAGCCACAGGCAGATGATGCCGGAAGCAGGAGGCTTTATATTTAGTACTGAATCACCCACTTTATTAAATTCAAAAGGCAAAAAAGGTGGGTGTGGAGGGGGAATAAGTGGAAAAAAGTGAACAAGTTATTCTCTGGAGATCATGGGCCACGGGGAGTCTAGAGTTGGATGGGGGTTTTTTGTAAAGGGAGAAATAAATGAAGAGATTACCTGGAAACCCTTCCTGCACATCCACTGGAAAAGCAGTTGCCAGATGAGCTGCACTTCCCAGGGCAGAAACCAGCACTGAAAACACTGCAGGAGTCTGCAGTGCCTTTGGGATATCTCCGGCCAGTCCTGCAGACCTGAGCAGGGCATCACCAGTTCTGAGGCACCCTTCCATCCTTTCTGCTACATATGTGGGCCAAAGGAGAAGCCACTGGAAGGAACTTAGAGTCAATAATATTTTTAAGCCACTATTTGAGCTCCACCTAACCAATAATAAAAAGTGCACCTTGCAACAAGCACATCTCAAAGAAAACACTTTGGGTGACTACAACAGCATCAGATGAAGCCTAATGGCTGTTACTGAAGCATGGGAAGAGAAACTGCACTGACACAGTAAAACTGCACCCAGGCAGGGCTGACATCATCCAAAGGCCATCATCCTGTCCCTCTGCTTGTCCTCACCATTTCAGTCCTCCCATCCTGGCTGGTTGAGGGGTCAAATGGACACCAGCACAAGGAAGATGAGGCACTGGGCAGGAGGCCACTGTTAGTGCAGCATCCCAGTTAGAACCAGCTCAGCCACCCACAGAGCAGGGCACTGGAGAAAGAGTGGGACTGGGTCAGGTACGAGGGTCTTGGAGGCACAAATGTACTTTTTCATCTTTCATCTCAGCTGCCAGCTCTGTCCATCACCCAAGTCTGTCCTTGACATGACTTGGGCAATACTCTGCTCTCTTGGAGAGCATGCTCTAGATATCTTTCCACCTTCAGTCACCACTCAAGGAAACAGTATTTTACACTGGAACTGCACTACTGCAGAGCACAAGTGACTGTTCACACAATATTTCTGAACAGAGAATCCGTTCTGATCCATTTTTGGCAACGCCCAGTTTATACACATCTACCATTGAGAAGTGTGCAGTATTCATGTGGACTGCATCTTCATGGAATGTATTAATATGGAAATTTAACAGAAATGTAGCTCTTTGAACTAAGGTCTTTTGACATACACTGAAGAAAGTTTTAAGAGGCACCAAAAAAATCGTAATGCAAATGGTTGCATAGTGCAAATTACAGGGGTACAGATTTGTTTAGAAGAGGCTCATATTTTCATACAAGTCTGTCATAAGTCTTTTAACTTTCTATCAGTGATAAATACTCTGCAGACTGTGCAGCAGCAACACCTTTGCAAAGTTTTCAGCTACTTGAGCCAGATTTCTCCCCCAAGAAGATTCACTTTCTAAATACTAAAACATAAATACTGCTATCAAAACCAAGCACTGCACCTCATTTTGACTTAAAAAAGTCAACTGAAAACAAGAGCTCTCTCTAATGCCAAACACCACCGGGGACCTGCCTACAGAAGCACCCTATTAGATTGCTAATAAAAGAGGTGTAATCTTCAAAATAAAATTTCAACAGTAAAAAAGACGTGGTTTGAAAAATACATCTGTGGACTGTAGCAAGACTGGCAATTATGCAGAACCAGAGGTCAGGAACTGCTTAATACCTTCCACCTACATGCAGGAAGAGATTATACCTCTGCAGTCACAGCCTGCTCCAAATGGACATTTGGCCAGCTGTTGACCACTGTGCAGACCAGTTTGCTGCACCCACTCCTGGCCACTGGGAGGCTGTGAGAGATTGCTCCTCGGTCCCACACAACTCATCTACATCTGCAGGTGAGCTCCCACTATCAGAAAGGTTTCAGGTACTGACCAGCCTGGGCAGCAGCACACACACCCAGCCCAGCCAGGGAGGATCTCCAGGAAGGGACAGGTATCTCATCTGGACAGCTTGCCAGAGGCACGTGGCTCACCCTATTGTGCAAGGGGCCTACAAATTCATCTGTGTTGAACTAGTCCAAAATCTCATCTCAAGGGACGTTGAAGCTTTTTCTGATATTTAGCTCATGCATTTGTTGGCTTCCCTCCAACTGCTCATTTTATCTCCGACCCCAACAGAAAGTCTCCTGGAGGATGGACCCACTGGAGAGGGTAACTCCAGGGGCTCCCACAACTACTGCACTGTTTTCAAATATGTAGAAAGGTGGGGTAGAGCTGGATTGTCACTCAAACACAGACTCTAAGTTGTCACCCATAGCCTTCAGGTCCCTAGAGCACAATTTTCACCACACAGCTCATTACACTGTTAATTAGTAAGCAGCTACTAGTAGCAGACTGATCTGTGTGTTGTGAAGCCAGTCTTTGCTTTGACTGCAGATTTCTTATATTCTCTAGTCTGTTGTTCCTGTTCAGATTAATGCTTTATGAATTAGTATTAAAGAAACCCTCATCCTAGAAGTTAACAAAATGAAACCAAAAACCGAACATCTACAGATCCTACATAAAGACAAACAAGGCATGGCATATGATAGAAGGCATGAAGCAACTGTGGAACTCGGGCAGAAGAGGCAGATCCATAGCTGGAAGTAATGACACCACAAGGTTCAACATGGATTACACCAAGGAGGTCCAAATGCTGAGCAAGAATATCAGCTGTGAGTGTTACACGTGAAAGGACAATGCACTACAGAAGGTGCAACGCCTTGCTGTGTGCCAACTTGATATCAAACCAATGCACAGGGCTTTAACTGCCGACGTGAATCATTGACTGATGCTGGTTGTAAAGGTTCTTGTGTAACAGCGGGTTTCAAGGACTGTGCAGGGCACAATCTTACTCCATTTCATGACTTTCAAAACTCTTTTTATACAGACCTTCAGAACACAGCCAGCAAAGGGACCAACTAAAACAACCCTATATAACCCAGAAAAAGTGCATATATTTCTTAGACAAAGGGGAGGAAGGAATAAGTTTTTGCCATTAGTGACAGATCTAACTAATGGAGGCTGGGCACTATCATTACCATCCATCCAGCACAGCAACATTGACTTCTGGGAGCTTCTCAGCTGGGCAGAAGCAATGTCAGTTTTTCAAGTTTTCAGCAAGAAGTCTGACTATGCTGCCTTTGCTTGAGCATTTGGTTTATATAATACAGTGGCAAGAGCCCAGCTGGAAAACTGATCAACGAGAACATTGCAAAGGGGTGGGCAAAAGAAGGGCAGCAGGATTGCACAGGAACCTCCCATCCATGTCCCTAAGGAAAGCTTAGTCCCAGCCTCAGCCAAACAGTGTAGAAAGGAACAGGCTAAAGTTTACGTCAGACATTAAGGCTGCTTATTCAAAATATTTTCAGTCTTCAGAAAGCCCAGTTTCCCCTCTCTCCTTATAGAAAGGTGAATTCTATCCAAGTGAGGATTCAGAAACTTGTTATTACCAGGAGCACCGAGAAACATGAATGCTTTTGTAAATGTACTTCCATATGTTCTCTACTGACCTTCAGAATGTTGCTATCTCAGAAATAGTTCTGAAAAGCAAGGGCCAACTTTCTCCCTGAATGCCTGCCCAATACCGATCACAACAGGATAACCTTATATGCACCCACAACACCCTATGTATTCCCTAAAATAAAGTCCTCAAAATCCATTCTTGGAGGCAAAACATTTTATGCAAAATTCAGGAAAAAAACAGCTTAATTGCAATATTGTTTGGAACTCACTTCCTTTATTTCTGTGACCAGCTGGAGAAAAGCACCTTGTTCTATGCTGGGTCAAGGAAATGTTTAACTACAGGATTTATAGCAGAATATATATGTGTATATATCAGCACAGCACTGCAGCTGCTCAACAGTAATAGCAGAAGGCAAACACTGGTTTAGCCCAAGGAAAACAGGGATGGGCTGGAATATCAGCCTGCTCACTAACATCTTGCTGCAGAGGCTCCAAGGCAGGAGAGCATCCAAGCTGGTCCCTGGGACAAGACTCAGCATCCTGGAATCTCAAAACCACAGCCCTGTTCCAAACCCAAACAACACTCCACAAACCCTTCCTGGCTGATTAGCAGGAAGGAGCACAAGATTGCAATGGCAGCATAAACAAGGACCCAGAATTTATGATCTTTCAGACGAAGCTGAAGCACTGCTTCACAAAATATGAATGCCAATTACAGGGATGGGTAGCTCGAATTCAAGTTTCCACTTGGCTAGTGCTGTGCTGGACAGACTGAGAACTTTGGTGCTTGCCCAGCAGTTTCATCTGAGAGGGGCTGCACTGAGATCTTCCACTAAAACAGGGACAAAGACTGTGAAAACCCATGGGACCTCCTCCAGTTCCTGACCTTCCCAGCAGGGCAGAGTCAAAGGCAACAAGTTCAGTCCTACTGTTTGTGAAAAGAGAGCAAGATGCTCTTCTACCTTGTAGTACAGAAGAGAGAGAGTGGAAGAGGCAGATCAGCAACCCCTCTTCCCTGTTATTTTGAGCAGAATCCATAGAGCAGAGGTCCTGGTATGTGGGCTTATGCTGCCAGGGCTGGAACAGTTCTACATGCACCACCAACATCACAAAGATCAACACAAACATCAAAAACCCCAAATCCGATCCAGAAAGGTACTTTGAGGGAATGAGCACATAGGAAAAAAGGACCTGAGCTGTAGTTTTCAGATAACACATCAGGCAAGGAAGGCCACTGAAATGGCACACAGCTGACTGCAAACTTATTTCAGGAACAACACACTGCACATCATTTTCCATCTAATCCAGACACGATACAAGCTTCTATAATCAAGGTCTCCAATCTGAATTTCAAACATCTTGTGCATTCAGCTCTGGAGAGCCCCTAATTGAAAAACTAATATACTGGCAAAAAATAAACCGCATAGATATAATGCAGAACCACATGCCTTCCTATTTGCTTTCTAGTATAGAAATACTTTTCATATGTCAACCTTCATGGAAAAAAAAGCAAGAAAAAACAAAGGGGATTTTCTAAAGCTTCCTTTCCTACCACCTCAAAGAGACAACAATTTCAGTAGCAATCCAAGAGGATGACCCCAGAACTGTGCAATCAATTCTTTCTATTTTCCCCCTAGCAAGACAGTCTCCCCATCATTTGGATACAAGGCAGGAGAAGCAGTGCTAGCACACAAAACTCCAGCAGAAGCTGCACTAACAGACACAAGCCAGGGGCAGGATTACCTATAGCACCTCTCTGAACCACAGCCTCGTCCTGCAGCTGGTATGGGAAACACTGATATAAGCCAGTAGCATTTCTGATGTTACTCAGCCCATCTCATCTACCAGATTATCAGATCTTCTTTATGCTTTTCACCCAGTTGATGTTTTGCAGGTTTCTCCTTGTCTTGACCTGACCCTGCAGTGGGCAGCAACTCACTTTGCCTTGCATAAGTTCCTGTATTTATACAATTTTTTAAAACAGCATGGCTAGCATATTTTCAAGAAAAAATAGGTTTCCTCCAGGAAAAAAAAAAATAAAGTCTGTAGTAAAGACCTAACTGTAGGAGTCAGTTTTTCCACTTTAAGAATTTGAGATACAAATAAATAGCCCCTTGACTCTCAAAGTAATAAACACACAGCTGAGTTAGACAAAGGCACAAAGCTTATCCCTAGGCTTTGGGGGAAATAAAATCCTTCTAGTGTCCTTCTACAGACAGTTTCATGACTGTTTACAAAGATTTTATGAGACAATACAATATTTCACATTTTTAAGGTTTTTTACAGTCTACTTTAAAACAGAATTAACAGAAACAGAATAGGCCAAGGCAGAGTCTACAAAAACTGAAGAGAAGGCAGCATTTTCTCTGATTACAGAGAGACCTTTGATCACCAAGGTCACGTAAACCAGGCACACAGCGCATGCCAGTCATGAACAGCCATGGAATGGGCACTGGGCAGAGTCTCCCTGCCCTCCTCCCATCACACTCTGCTCATTTATTCCCACCCCTGCCCTAAACAACCATAAGGGCTGTGGCTAAGCTGCAGGAATTGCCAGGCAGCACCGCCTCCTTCCAGATCCTGGGTCAGCTGCATCCCGCCTTTCCCCACAGAGCAGCCGGAGCCTGCCAGCAGCATTTCCTACCAGCCTGGAAAAGGACTCACTGCCCCACCAGGCATGGCCAAGGACAGTGGAAAACATGAAACAACACAAAAAGTCAACACTTGAGGTTCATGAGGCAGAGAACAGATGCCCAGGGCAAGGAGACACTCAGATCTTCCCTCTGCTATCCCATGGTCAAACACTCAGACTTGCCGAAAAAGCTTGGGTTTGAGGCCTGGCTTTTCCAAGAGGCAGTGGAGGAATGAGATCACCACATCAGACACCAGTCAGCCTCTTGCCCTCAGTGTTTTTTCTGTTTTATACAAAGAGGGAGGAGTGTGCAGCTCAGGTCTGAACAGACAGGACTGAGCTGGAGGCTGTGGGGCAGTGTCCTGGCTGCTGGACATCCCTGCAGCACCAGAGCTGAGACATTCTTAACGTGGCAGCCTAATGCATAGGCTGTGGATTGGAGTTTTCAATTGTTTCAGGTCCTTCAAGAAGCACAGCTCAACTCTGATCAACATCCATGGTAACTGTGTGGCTGGCAGTCAGACACCTGGCTCTACACTTTTCCAAAAGTGGTCACCTTAGCACTTTTGGAATAATTAGCAGCAAACAGATTTTCTGAGGTATTTTGTAGCTGAAGGGCTTCATGTGGCTGCCAATAACCCAGAAACCAAGACATAGATGTGTTGTGTACAGTTTTCAGCCTGATGAAAAGGAAGACTATTTTTAATCCAAGCCTACGTAGGGTGGGGCTCAGTCTCCAACCAGGCAAAAAAGCCACTATAATCCACAAAACCGATGCCTGGCAATCTTTGCTTGCAGACTGATGTCTGTTCTATTTTAGGGATGGGAGGAATTTAGAATAAAAAGATATATAAATTAAAAACAAAGAAGGCTATGAAAAGTGAATAGAGGGAAGGGCCAGACTTATCCTGTGTATTTTGGTCTAAAGAACAGGGCTCTAAAGGAACACAAATCAGAATTACTCTATTTTCCATTTCTCACAGCAGTTTATAATTTACAGCCCCAGTATATTTTTTACAGGAGGAAAAGCCAATCCGTGGCTCCTTGCACAGCAGTGAGACCCTTGGGAGGGCAAGGCAGAAAAACAGTCACCAGCCACAGACATACCACCAGGACCTCATACAAGGTTTCCTATACACCAGTACAACAGCTGTAGGGACATCTCACTGTTTAGTGCAGTTGGAACTGCAAAAAAGGCAAAACAGAGGACTGGAAAAGGCAAGTTTTTCTTATTTAGGGCTTATAGCCAACAGGCAACCAACCCATTAAAAGGAGAGATTTTTTTGTACTCTCAGCACCTAAACAAATCCAAGATCACACGGACTTCAGACATAACATAACACTAGGTTTTATTTGTTACAGACCTTGTCTTAACTTGGCATTCCAGCCAACTCAACACAGCCATTTACATTAGCCCCACACTCCTTGCAGTGCACAGGTTATTTGTCTAAAAGCAGATACAAACAGCCTCTCTCACTGTCTTCAGGTGCCCCTTTACCACCCATCCGTAAACTGTGAAACACTTGCATAGGCAACAGTATCTCTACAGCTCCTCCTTCACCTGGCCAGGGCTGGATCATTAACCCAACTACAGAAGAGTGCAATTACTTCTCTTGGCAGAATTCAGAAAGGGCAGCATGAAGAGATGGTACACTGAGATAGGTGGAGGACCAACAGTGATGAACCTCAAGCACTGCGATCCCCTTGGTCACAGACTTCTTTAGAAAAAAAGCCAACATCTAAGCAACATTGTGAAGTTTAACCCAAATGTTATAAGCATAGCAGCAAAATTTAATGTTGAACACCTCAACACATGATTATTGACAACTTCATTCTTCCTTGTTCTACACATAAGTGACCTCATCAACTACCTCCTCTCTCAAGTGCATCACTAAGGGCAGTATGTGATGAGGAAAGAGTGAATGAGACAGTCAAATCTATTGTCAGCTTTAAAAAGAAAAAACAAAAAAGCTTACTTAAAACATCAGTAATTAGGCCTCCCGCAGAGACACTACACTTTATCTTCTCTTGAAGATCACAGTAACAGACCCTCTTCCCAGATATTCAGTGGGGACTCCCAGCAGCATCTGTGAGCTGTCACTCCTTTTACAGGAACAAAAAAACCTACTGAAGCGGCAGGAAAAACAGCTGTAAGCATTTCAGAGAAGGAAATGAGACAAGGAGACTGGTTAAAAGCATATGGCCCATATGGATTGACATGAGCAATCGGCAGCAGTCCTAAGCAGAGCTTCCCATTTCAGACAGTTATTATGCTCTCCACATCCTCAGATGCATGTCAAATCAATCATTATTTTATTTCTTTCATACTAACTCCCAAATGTTAGTAGTGCACAGGCCACCACAGCCCATGGGGACAGCCTGGATGTTACAGCAGAGTCAATCTGCCTCCAGCAAAGTGCACATTGCCCAGCAGCAGAGGGTGTTGGGGAGTGCAGACCAGCCAGCACAGGAACACACAAGGAAGCAGCCCTCCATAAGGAAGGGGACCTAAGGCAAGCAGCCCATCTTACAAGGATGCTGCATTTCATGGGCAGTGGTCACCCTCACGGCTCAGTGCTGAAAGGTGGAGACAAACCAGCAGGAATCAGCTGGCAAAACAAACAAAAGGGAAATAATGACTGTGGATAGCTCCACCTTTGCTGATAGCAGCTCTCCTGGGGGCATGGAAGCCCATTTCCGTCATCATGCCACTCAAAAACCCAGTGCGAAACCAGCTTTAAGTAGCCCAGGCATGAGCCCACAAACCCAGACAGGAAACCCTAGTTTTTAGAGGGCTTATATTTTATCATATACACATGATATAATTTTTCCAAGCAGGCCAGACAGGACTTGCTTATCATCCTTGGCATTTTTAATCTATTACCAAAAAAAAGCCAACATATTATAGATTCCCAGGAGACCAGTGGATGCCACAGTAACTGAGTGGACTGGCTGGCCACCACTGCTCAGCACCCTGCCCAGGGAAGTCCACACCCCTGATGGGAACAGAACTGCTGGGAGAAGGCAGAGCAGCCAAGCAAACAGTCCTGATGACAGGGCAGCTGCTGGTCAGCACTGATGTCAGTTCTGGACAGCACTGATGTCAGATGTGCCCCCCACAGGGAAGAGCTCTACCACCTCCAGTGCCACCACCTGCAGATCAAACAGTGCGGCACTAGCAGAGTGCAGATGTGCATGTCTTCTCCCACCACACTCCCCAGCCCTATTAGGTGAGGACCTCTGTCTTCAGCATCATCAATTAACCACATTTTGTTGTTTAGCTGGTACAGGTTGCTCTTTACATGGCTGGCAAGATCACACAGGAGCAGACCAAACATCTGAAATCTCAAACGCAGCTCCTGCTGCCCCAACGGGGCTCTGTAGCCACAAACACCCAAGTCCCATCTTTTGGCAATAATCAAATAATCTCTTCAATCAACAGTTAGAAGAGTGGGCCTCCATCACCCTCCCCAGGCAGCATGTCCCCAGTGTCACAGCACAGCCACCCCAGGTGTGCCGGTGCCATTTGCCAGTGCAGATGGGGTGCACTGGGGGCTGCAGCACAGCAAGATGAGGAAGGAGGATTTCTGACAGCCAGGATCCCCTGGCCCCATGCTGATGGCACAGCATGGCAATGCCACCCAGGTAAAGCAGAGGAAATCTATGCCTCCAGCCCTTCACTTGGGAAGTATTTTCACAAACCAGAAGACTTTTCACAGACCATTCTGCAGTGCTGCAACTGTATCTCGCAACACATGGAAAGGGGCTATCCAAGTCTCCACTTCAGAGAAACTTGACCTAGAAGCAGGAAGGATATCCAGGGCAGGAAACACTAGCAAGGCCTGACCTGTCACCTACAACTTCAGCATTGAAGAGCACAAAGTAGGCAGCTGCTAAGACTGAAGCCGAACTAATGTTGCTGTGTCTAAACACCACGCACGTCATACTTACTCTGCACAGACCACACTGGAGATACCTATTTTTAATTCAATACAGAGACAGTAAGCCCACAGGAACACCCAAACCCCTGCGTACAGAGCAGGGGACACAACAGGTTCATTCCTGACCAGTAGTCACACGGCTGAAAGCGATTACAGCAGCCCAGTCACTGTCAGCTGAGCTGCTGCTGCTCAGAGGACCTCCAGGATGCCCCTGAGCATCATTTCTCACAGCCACAGCTGTCGGACATCACCCAATTCCCTTCAGCTTTCACACTTCCCACCTACTTACCCACCAGCAGCAAGAGCAGCAGGTACCTCTGGTTTAGAAGAGACCCTTAATGGTGCAAGCAGGGACAGCTGCTTCTGCATAAGAGCCTGAGCAACTCTCTGGGATGGTCACAGAGCAAACAGCCCTTTCATGCCCTTCCCTAGCAGTGCTGTGGGCAGAGCCCTGCCAAGACATTACCCACCACAAACACAACCACTGCTGCTTGAGCAATAATCCAATTCCCAAAGTGCCAACAGGAATGTATTAGCAAAGATGTTGACAGATGCCTATCAAGGGGCTTGGGGGCCAGGGATAGGTGATGTTGTGACATTTGTTACAGTAACCCAACAAATACTGGTTTAATTCAACCTTGCATCACCCTCATTACAAGAGCTGATCTCAGTTTTGCAACATGCTTGAAATGAAAAGATATTCCGGAATGTTTTGCTCTGCATATGCATTAAGGCTATTTGGTAAACTTTTAAAATTCAGTATCACCTTTCACACATCTGCTGGTAGGGGTTTCTGGATTCATGTTTGGCTTTTTTGATGTAATTAGCAACTCTAATTAATTCATGAGCTCAATGTCCCAAAAGATACACAGATTACTAAATGCACACCAGTACTTAGTCCAAAAAGAGCCAAGCATGCAAAGACCAGTAATTGGTTGATAAATATTAACATATCATGTTGTGGCTATTCCCAATTTGACAAGAAACTTAAAAGAAGTTAAAAATTAATATCTGTTACTGCACCAGGCAGGCTGATAGCTTGTCAGTCACATGTTTGAACAGCTGGCCTGGAGAGATGAGAATCTGCTTTTTTATGCTGAATTACTGCTCTAGTATATGTGGAGGCAGAGTAATATTCAAAGACTGAATACTGAAAGTCAAAACATGAACATTAACCATGTTCCTTTTGCTGCTCAGTGCTACTTGGTGGTACACAGATAAAAACCAAGTAGCAGCCCCATAAATTTCACCCGTCCAGCCCTCTGCAAACTGCACAGCAACACTGTAGCAGCTGGCATCTCCCTCCTTCCTTTCCCACCTTTGCTTTCCACCCCCTTTGTGATCAGAAGCACGTATCCCTGCACAGGGTTAAACTCTCTCCCAACGTGGCAGGTCAAGAGCTGCCCTTGCGAACACCATTAGAGAGCCGGGACTGTGCTTTGCAGGGCGCTGATGGATCTGTACAAAACCTGTGCTGGAATAATACAAGCAGGCTTGATGGTGCTTTTCCATCACCTCCTCTGCCACAGGCAATTCACATGCAAGAAAATCAGGCTAACAGGCCTGTGTCTAAAGAGGGACAAATGTCCCCAGAGAATTCCAATCCACATCTCTCATCTCTTTGCTTTTATGAAGCACTGAGATGCAAAACACTGTAACTTAAAAATACAAACAAACCCCAACCACAAACAAGAAATACCTCGTACTAATATAAAGCAGAACTTACTTGGTCGTTGAGTCTGCTGAAAACTCGGCCCCTTCGTGTTTCACCACCTATTATTTAATGATGTGTAAAACACATTACCAAGACCATTATCTGTGTGTTGGGACACGTCCCCAAATAAATTACCACCACTTAAAATATCACCACCAAGACAACCTCAGGTGTGAAATGAGCTACTGATCACATCATCTGCTTAGATAAGGAGGTGCATTACAGTATCTATGATGGGCACACCCTCCCCAAACGCACTGCCAATCACGTAAAAGAAAAGTATTTATCTTCTCCCACTGACTGTGTTATACGTTATCGAAAATGCAACTGCCATACTGAAACTCCAAGTGGAGCACTTGCAGTTTTACTACACAAAAGTGCAGATGCAGTGGTTCACAAAGCACACAGACCACTTAGATCAGCAGCAGCTGCTTAAGCACAACTACTGAATTAACTGCCCCCAACATCCCTTCCAATCAATCACTGTGCAGCACTCTGCTTTCTTCCCTAAAGTCAGAACTGTTTTATTTCCGCTTCTCCAAAGCCATTTAAGTCACTGCACTAGAAAGCCAAGTAAACACAGGAAAGAGTTACTAGAAGATCCCGCATGAGTGGATTCTGCACAAACTCATTTAACAAGGCTGCAATTCCTTCACTCACCATCTTAATCTCACAACAACTGAAACCCGGAGCAGAGAAGTCAGTAAGGGTGCCCCAGGGGAAGGGCTTCCTCTGCATTTATCCAAATACCTGATGAAGTCATCAGTCCCCAGAGCCCCGTCCACTGTAAAGCCCATCTAG
This sequence comes from Bombycilla garrulus, assembly GCA_013400315.1. Taxonomy (NCBI): domain Eukaryota; kingdom Metazoa; phylum Chordata; class Aves; order Passeriformes; family Bombycillidae; genus Bombycilla; species Bombycilla garrulus. Next base: position 534,934 of record VXBU01002212.1, read on the forward strand.
CCAAAACCGGTAAATAGGTTTCTGGAGTTTGGGGCATTCTTAATCTGGGGAGGTGTTTGCAGATTTTACAGGAGGGGAAACTTCATCAGATTAACTTTGATAAGAGAACAAAAGACCCTGATTAAACACAATTCTTTATATCTAGCACTGACTAACTGAGTTTAACAATCACATTATGATCTCTTAACTCAGACAAAGAATGAGTAATTCATCTTTCACAAGCAAAAAATTCCTTCAAAGGAGCTTGGTTACAACCAAGCAACATCCTCAAATTGTTAAACCGTTGGCAAGATTAACAGGCTATGATAACAACAGCGTTTGGAAAAGGTTTCATTTAACAATCATTTTTTTCCAAGTTATTTAGATGAAAACAAACAGATTTGGATTTTTAAGTCTCTGTGTGTGCACACCCCCCACATAAGGCCATCAAACACCCCCAGGGCAGAATCAGCTGCAGAATATTGCACCCAGGGGACTTGCCTTGTGTCCACTAATCCCCCTGAATCACTGCTCTCCACTCACAAACTACCAGCAGAGCCTCTTTGCACAAGATTTCTTTTCAAAACAGATTGAATTTCTATACATCATTATGCACAGCACTAGCACATGCTGATCTCGGTAACTATTCCCTCTTTATATCCAGGTTTCAGCTGTTGTCTTTAAAGTTACTCTGAACAAGTCTCCCAGCATTAAAGAGTTTTGCTTCTCAGGTTACCAGGCCACTGGAGAAGTCACAAGTGTTGCTGGCTGAACAATGGCTCCAAGTTGTCATGCAAAAGCAATTTACTTGAGATATCTATTATCTTTTATAGTCGCTTCTACAGATTGACCAAAAACAGGAAGCCCAGCTCCCACATTCCACTGGAATTGTGTAACACCAATAACAACCTCAAAGGCTGATTCAATGGCATTTGCTCAGATCTATACCAGCAGCTCTCCTGAAAAGAAATCAGTGAGGCCAAGTGATGCCCTGCTTGAAGGCACGGATGCTCTCACAGAGCAGACACATGCAGCCTGTTCCAAGGAAGCATTAACTGGAGGTCGGTTCCCATCCACGTGTTTCACCACTATTTCGACTTAGAAAAACTTACAACTGGAGCACAGTCATGCCTGCAGAGTTGTTACCTCTGTAAGCACCGAGACTTGATGTTATCCATTACAACACTTCCAGCCAGCATTAGGGTGCCCCAGCAAAGGAAAGTATGAAGCTTTAAGTCCTGAAAAATTTCCCTGCTCTTCTCTTTCCCTTCCCAGGCTCCCAACAAGAAGCCATTGTTAGGGGGAGTAGGGTGACACTTCCTCTCCCAGTCCAAATTAGAGATGTATAAAAATAAACCCACACAGCTGTCCCACGACTTCACTTTATTTCACCCCGCTTCAATTAGATGAGAAGTCGTTCCCATTTCCTCACACTCTCTGCTTTGGGAATACTACCCTGCACAAAAGATAAAAGTGAAATACAAACCGAACCCCTTTTCAGTGCCGCTCTGCGGGAACCCACAGCGGGAAGCGGCACCTCCCCGCCCCTCGGCCGGGCTCTGCTCCTACCAACTCGCACAAAGCCCCAAGTCTGCTCCATCCCAGCGCCGAGCCCCGGCAGCGGGCAGCGCATCCCCGGGCCGGGCCCGCTTCGGCTCAGCCCGGGGGTGAAGTTTTCCAGGGGATGAATCAGACAAGTGCCTTTTCATCGCCGCGGGGAGCCGGGAGCGGCGGCAGGAGCGCGCCCAGCGGACACGTCCCCCGCGTCCTGCCGGCACCGCCGCGCTCCGGG